>JACYXH010000427.1:435000-447500 GCA_026745465.1 Lota lota | reverse complement strand
TTTAGTGTTGACAATGTTCCACTGAACTGTAACCAGCTCATATTATATTTCCATAGAAAAATCTGTTGCTTTTTCTTTGTTTTTACACTGGAGAACCTGTTTTAGAACCGCTATTTAGTACAAACCCCTCCCCCCGAACGTTCATTTAGGCAGTACCCTCTATTTAGCTTTGTCCTGCTCCCTCCCTCCCTCACCCCCTCCCTCCTTCCCCCTCTCTCTCTCCCATTGACTTTGTTCTTTGTTTGTTGTCAAGTCAACACATCACTGTTGGGACAACAAAAGAGCTCTCCGAAATCTGAACCTCTCCTTATCTCTCCCTTAGCTCTCCACCCCCTGGATCCTGAGGACCGTAGAAGGAGGAGGAGGAGGAGGAGGAGGAGGAGGAGGAGGAGGAGATGTTCTGACCCCCGGCGCCTTGATCTACCCCGCTGGTCGAGACAGAGCTCCTCCCATTGGGTGAAGAGGAGACAGAACACACAAATAGACATTCATGCACACAGGAAGACACATACACATATTCACAGACACACACTGACATTCACACACACACAGACACACACACACACTGACATTCACCTACACACACACACAGACACACACACAGACAGACAGACACACACACCCACACACCCACAGACAGACAGACACACACACACACACACACAGGCAGACACACACACACCCACAGGCAGACACACACACACCATGTGGTTGGCAGCAGAGCGGAGTCTCTTTCTATTGGCCGAGCAGGGACGTGTGAGCTTCAGTCTGTCTGCGGTCCCGTGTCGTAGCGGAGGACCACACTCTGCCCCCGCCTGCCCGCCCCAGGAGTGTAGAGGGGGGGGGGGGGGGGGGGGGGGGGGCTCCAACACAGGGCTTTATTCAGTCATCAGGTGGGGCGGGTTGTTTTGGGAACCCTTCATGACACCGTTGTCTCTGACAAACTGTGAATCGACGCGTCATTGGACGAGGAAAAACGGACCCCAGCGTGGCTCCTGACATGGGCCCTGCTGGTGCCGAGAGATGATGGAGCCTTTACACCACCTCTCGCCTCACTCAATGTTTTGCACCCTGCTGTGGAATGCGCGAGTGTGTGTGTGAATGTGTGCTGTGTGTGTGTGTGTGTGTGTGTGTGGGGGGAGGGGAGGGGGGGTGTCTATGTGTGTGTGTGTGTGTGTGTGTGTGTGTGTGTGTTTGTGTCTGTGCATGCGTACATGTGTGCCTGTGTTTGTGTTTGTGTCTGTGCGTGTGTGTGCATGTGTGTCTGCGTGTGTGTATGTGTGCGTGTGCGAGCGTGTGTGTGTCTGTGCGTGTGTGCTTGTGCGAGCGTGTGTGTGTGTCTGTGCGTGTGTGTGTGTATGTGTGCGTGTGCGAGCGTGTGTGTGTGTGTGTGTGTGTGTGTGTGTGTGTCTGTGCGTGTGTGTGTATGCGTGCGTGTGCGAGCGTGCGTGTGTGTGTATGTGTGCGTGTGCTCGTGTGTGTGTGCTGATGCAGGAGGCAGTGAACAGGTGTGACAGTGTGTTGGTCTGCAGGGTGACTTCATGCAGGAAGAGACTGATCACCCACTAAACTCTCTGCCGCTCTACAGAGGGACGTCCTATGTTTTAGGAAGAGGTGAAGGATGGTTCTGCTCTCCCATTAAAACACAGTCACCCCAACAGCCATAAGCCCTTTCAATCTTTTTTTAAACTCTTGCTGTCCCCATATTTTAATCGTCATTTGTGTTGTTTACATGTTCCCTGTCAGTGATGAGCCAATCATCTGTCAGTAGGGCAGAGTGACATACACAGAGAGAGAGAGAGAGAGAGAGAGAGAGAGAGAGAGAGAGAGAGAGAGAGAGAGAGAGAGAGAGAGAGAGAGAGAGAGAGAGAGAGAGAGAGAGAGAGATAGACAGACAGATAGAGACAGATAGAGACAAAGACAGAGAGAGAGATAGAGAGAGACAGACAGAGAGAGAGATAAAGACAGAGAGAGAGAGATAGAGAGAGAGAGATAGAGAGAGACAGACAGAGATAGAGAGAGAGAGATAGAGAGAGACAGACAGAGACAGAGAGAGATAGAGACAGAGTAATTACCCAGAGAGCAGAATGTGGTGAGAAGATCTGAGACAGTTCCTTCTCATGAGCCTAAAGTTCACTACCATGCCCCCCCCCCCCCCCCCCCCCCCACACCCTGGTCATAACTCCCCCCCAACGCCCTCGCTACTCTCCCCCATCCTGTCTTCCTGTCTGACAGGGGGGGGGGGGGGGGGGGGGCTTCCTGTCATTGGCCGACTCTTTGAAAGGAAAGGCTGTGAAAACCCTCTTTCCATGAGACGCTCCATAAAAACAGAAACACCAAACTGTCCTGGGAGGACACACACACACACACACTCACACACACACACACACACACACACACACACACACACACACACACACACACACACACACACACACACACACACACACACACACACACACACACACACACACACACATACAAACTCAAACACACACACACACACACACACACACACACATACAAACTCAAACACACACACACACACACACACACACACACTCACACTTACACTCACACACACACATACAAACTCAAACACACACACACATACATACACACACACACATACAAACACACACTCACACACACACATACAAACTCAAACACACACACACATACATACACACACACACACTTACAAACACACACGCACAGACACACACACGCACACACACACACACGCACACTCACACACACTCACACACACACACACACACTCACACACAGACAAACACACACACACATACAAACTCAAACACACACACATACATACACACACATACAAACACACACACGCACAGACACACACTCACACAGACACACACACACACACACTCACACACATACGCACACATACAAACTCAAACACACACACACACATACATACACACACACATACAAACACACAGACACACACAGACACACACACACATACACACACACATACCGACACACACACATTTGTGGGAACAATTATAGACACACCTCAAACGAGCACAACTGTGAAAAACAAAACAAAGCACCTCACCATCAAAACAGCTCATGAATATATTTTAGAAACAGGCGATGAAACCCTAACCTCGAAGACACACCTTCACGCACACACCCACACCCACACCCATACACACACACACACACACACACACATACACAAAAACACACACACATACACACACACACACACACACACAAAAACACACACACGAGTGTATCTTTGGAGGATTCAATCCGACTAGTTTGTTGTGTCTCAGAAACATGGGGGTGGCCTTGTCCCATGTTTTAAACTGAGTGGGGAGAGGTGGGGGTCCCTGGGTGTGTTGGGCATCCTCCTTCAAAAAGACCAAACACCATGTGACCCGCTGAAGGTTTAGAGTCTGAACTGAGCATTGATTTAAGGGCGAGGGGCACATTCCCATAACCGGGACCGTTAACGGGTTTATGTGGCTTGGTGAGGTTCTCCGTGGAGACGGGACCCCCACTAGAGACCTGGTAGGACCCCAGGACCCCAGACCCTTAAAGGACCCTTAGCGCTGCCCTCTGATTGGCCACGTCTGTCTTGATGTCGTTTTTAATAGGACAGTAGCTGTGAGCCAATATTTGAAGCATTCAGCCAACTCTTTATCAAGCTTTATCAATCTTTATCAATCTTTATCTATCTTTATCCTTTATCTATCTTTATCTATCGTTATCTATCTTTATCAATCTTTATCAATCTTTATCAATCTTTATCTATCTTTATCTATCTTTATCTATCTTTATCTATCGTTATCTATCTTTATCAATCTTTATCAATCTTTATCTATCTTTATCTATCTTTATCTATCTTTATCTATCTTTATCTATCTTTATCTATCTTTATCAAGCTGTATCAAACCTTGCAGTTGTTATAGAACTGCAACATCTCCACCAGACGAAACAAGTCGTCAGGTTGAAACTGTTCCTCAATGAATGAAGGGACCAATGGTGAGGCAACTTGGAAAGGACACACTCAGACAGACACACACACTCACACGCACACACACAGACTCACACACACACACACACACACACAGACTCACACGCACACACAGACTCTCACACACACACACACACTCAGACACACACACAGACTCACACACAGACTCACACACAGACTCACACGCACACACACACACACACACACACAGACTCACACGCACACACAAACTCTCACACACACACACACTCAGACAGACACACACTCAGACACACACTCAGACACAGACAGACACACACTCAGACAGACACACACATTCAGACTGACACACACACACACACACACACACACACAGACAGACAGACACTCACACACACACACTAAGACAGACACACACACTCAGACACACACACACACAAAGAGTCACGGTAAAGGCACACACACCCAGATCCAAAGGTTTGTAATAGTGTGCGGCGCCTCATCCGACCACATGACGACAACATGTGAGTTAATGTTCTCTGCTCGTCCGCAGAGGCGCAAAACAAAAGACAAAGTCCTGTCAAAACAAAGCAGATTCTGCTGCAACCGGGCCAACTTCCAGTGGGTGGGTGTGTGTGTGTGTGTGTGCATCTGCGTGTGTCTATTTGTGTGTGTGCATGTGTGTCTATGTGTGTGTGTGTGTGTGTGTGTGTGTGTGTGTGTGTGTGTGTGTGTGTGTGTGGTGCGTCTGTGTGTGTGTGCGTGTGTGTGCGTTTATGTGTGTGTGCGTGTGTGTGCGTCTATGTGCGTGTGTGCGTGTGTGTGCGTGTGTGTGCGTCTGTGTGTGCGTGTGTGCGTGTGTGTGCGTGCCGTTGTTGAGAGTATGGGCAGTGATTGGCTGGCTCCTCACACACTGTTACCTAACCTTCTGGGGAGAAGTAAGGAGCAGGATTACTGCATTCTGTCAGGGACCTGGGATATTTGTACAGCCAGGCTGTAGGCGTGCAAACCAGCTGGTCCAGGAACAGTAAAACCAAACCCTCCGCCATGTTCCCGGTTCTCACACCGCAACGGTTGGACTCTCAGCCCTTTTCAAACTTGAATATTCCTCTCAGTATTGTCTCCGACTCCTAATCAAAAAGATCCTGAAAGCCAAGTTCCTGGACAGGGAGTCCTGGGTCCTGGGTCTGTCTGGGTCTAGAGTGGGGGTCCTGGGTCTGTCTGGGTCTAGAGTGGGGGTCTGGGTGGGTCTGGGTCTAGAGTGGGGGTCCTGGGTCTGTCTGGGTCTAGAGTGGGGGTCCTGGGTCTGTCTGGGTCTAGAGTGGGGGTCCTGGGTCTGTCTGGGTCTAGAGTGGGGGTCCTGGGTCTGTCTGGGTCTAGAGTGGGGGTCCTGGGTGGGTCTGGGTCTAGAGTGGGGGTCTGGGTCTAGAGTGGGGGGTCCTGGGTGGGTCTGGGTCTAGAGTGGGGGTCTGGGTGGGTCTGGGTCTAGAGTGGGGGTCTGGGTCTAGAGTGGGGGTCCTGGGTGGGTCTGGGTCTAGAGTGGGGGTCCTGGGTCTGTCTGGGTCTAGAGTGGGGGTCCTGGGTCTGTCTGGGTCTAGAGTGGGGGTCCTGGGTCTGTCTGGGTCTAGAGTGGGGGTCCTGGGTGGGTCTGGGTCTAGAGTGGGGGTCTGGGTCTAGAGTGGGGGGTCCTGGGTGGGTCTGGGTCTAGAGTGGGGGTCTGGGTCTAGAGTGGGGGTCTGGGTGGGTCTGGGTCTAGAGTGGGGGTCTGGGTCTAGAGTGGGGGTCTGGGTCTAGAGTGGGGGTCTGGGTGGGTCTGGGTCTAGAGTGGGGGTCTGGGTCTAGAGTGGGGGTCTGGGTGGGTCTGGGTCTAGAGTGGGGGTCCTGGGTGGGTCTGGGTCTAGAGTGGGGGTCTGTGTCTAGAGTGGGGGTCCTGGGTCTGTCTGGGTCTAGAGTGGGGGGATCGCAGTGCCAGCAGAACTCTATTGTTCCAGAACAATGAGCTCCAGGGGGTGAACACCGTCAGGGGCTTTGAAGGAAGCGCTCCGAGAGGAAGAAGATAACTTGGGTACGACGATTAGCATGGAATCAAGACCGGAAGCGTTCCCACAAAAAGGAGGAAACCTCCAATATAAGGAGTTCTGTGTGTGTGTGTGTGTGTGTGTGTGTGTGTGTGTGTGTGTGTGTGTGTGTGTGTGTGTGTGTGTGTGTGTGTGTATTTCACCCACTCTTATTTACCTCCACCTCTTCCAGTGGCAACATCCCCACACATACACACTAATCTCTTAATTGATGCTGTTGTGATTGTAATGGCATGAATAAAAGAGTTTGCTTTGCATAACACAGCTAATGTAAAATGAGCGCTGTGTGTGAGAGAGAGAGGAGGGAGAGAGAGGGGAGTGAGAGGGAGAGGGAGATAAAGAGAAAGAGAGAGACACAGAGACAAACAGAGACAGTGAGTGAGAGTGAGAGCAAGAGAGAGAGAGACAGAGAGAGACACACACAGAGACAGTGAGTGAGAGTGAGAGAAAGAGAGAGAGAGACAGAGAGAGAGACACACACAGAGACAGTGAGTGAGAGTGAGAGAAAGAGAGAGAGAGACACTCCTGTGTGTCCTTGTGTCGTTTAAAACCTCTTGGCATTGAAACAAAGGAAGGCAGAAGAACTCCTAAACAGCCTCACATAAAAACACAGGAAAAGATGCCCCCCCCCCAACCCACACCAGCTCCCTCCCCACCACCCCCCCCCCCCCCCACCCCCCCACACACACACACACACACACAGAAAGTGGTTGTGTGTGAACGGAGAGGTAAAGAACAAATGCTGGGAGCACTGTGGAGTTGAATGCCTTGTGCAACAGTACCGGGTTCCGCTCGGCCGCGATAAAGAACCGCAAACTGATTGCGGATCATGGGAGCACGCAGTGCAGTGTGGGTTTACAGTGGGACACAAGATGGTGAAATGTTTCTCAACCGTTTTCCATGATACGCCGTAGTGAACACAGTAGGAGAGAGAGAGAGAGACAAAGACAGTGAGAGAGAGAGAGAGAGAGAGAGAGAGAGAGAAGAGAGAGAGAGGAGAGAGAGAGAGAGAGCGAGAGAGAGAGAGACACAGACAGTGAGAGAGAGAGAGAGAGAGACACAGAGAGTGAGAGAGAGAGAGAGAGAGAGAGAGAGAGAGAGAGAGAGAGAGAGAAGAGAGAGAGAGAGAGAGAGAGAGAGCGAGAGCGAGAGAGAGAGACACAGACAGTGAGAGAGAGAGAGAGAGAGAGAGAGAGAGAGAGAGAGAGAGCGAGACAGAGACAGAGACAGAGACAGAGACAGAGACAGAGACAGAGACAGAGACAGGAAGACACTCGAACACTCGATTTAAATGAAGCCCTGACGCGCCACAGTGAACCAGGTTAAATATTACGCCGTGTGTCACTGGGGAGGGCCTGCGGGACTGGAGGGCCCATGCTGTCTGCTGTTGGGCCCTCATGTTTATGAAAGATGGAGCCCGTCCTCACGGGGCCCGTGCATTTCAAAAGAGAACAAAGGCAAAACAGTGGCCTGAATGGTGGAGCCCAGCGACACCTCCTGGCCCTTTGTGTCCGCGGACGCTGGATGCGGAGCGGTGAAGGCCGACAGAGAACGCAGAGAAGCACAATGTGAGATCGGTTTATTATCAACCAGCGAGCCCAGTCAAGCCCTGTGCTGGGCTGATTCCCTTCTGTCTCTCTGTCTCTCTGTCTCTCTGTTCTCTCTCTCTCTCTCTCTCTCTCTCTCTTCTCTCTCTCTCTCTCTTCTCTCTCTCGCTCTCTCTCTCTCTCTCTCTCACTCCAGTCTCTCTCTCTCTGTGCCTCTCTCTTCTCTCTCTCTCTCTCTCTCTCCTCTCTCTCTCTCTCTCTCTCACTCTCTCTCTCTCTCTCTTCTCTCTCTCCTCTCTCTCTCTGCGCCATGCTGGTACTATGCGCTTCACATCAGCCCCGGGGGGGGGGGGGGGGGGGGGGGGGGGGGGGGACACACCTCCATGGTGGCGGCAGCCGAAGCCTATGTTCACTTGCCTAGAACCAGAGCAAACTTTAAGGGTGAGATTCGAACAAAGCCGGGGGGCCCACGGAGCAGCGTGGGGCCCCCGGGCGTTTTGGAAGACAAGCCGGCGCACGCCCGCTCTGTCCCCCCGCCTCTTCCCCGGCCGTCCCCCGCCTCTTCCCCGGCCGTCCCCCGCCTCTTCCCCGGCCGTCCCCCGCCTCTTCCCCGGCCGTCCACCGCCTCTTCCCCGGCCGTCCACCGCCTCTTCCCCGGCCGTCCGTCATCATTGGGGAGCAAAGAAGGGTGGACGCTGCTTGAGGACTGCTGTTGCTAATCCCAGAAGACGCACTTGTCTGGAGCTCTTCGGATGCCCGAGCGCGCGTGTTAGATATCCCACACACAGTCCCGATGTAGGGATCGTGGTGTGATGTCAAATGGGAGGGGTATCATATCGTGGATAAGATGCTTCCCCCTGTGTTTTGTCACCAGATCTATTGTTGCTCCCAGTAACACACACGCTCTCGTTGTATTTAATAACAACAGGGGTGTTATTAGAGGGAAAGGGGGGGGGGGGGGGGGGGGTTCTGGTGGCAAGAGATCCAATGTCGCTAAGAATTAAGACCAGTGCTTCCTACCGCTGTACTCTACACATTCTTAGCAGAAGACATTCTTGCGTTCACTTTTCTAGACCAACGGTGGAGATTGGAGCAACTAGCACTGCAGGAAGTCCTTTCAGGGTTTGTTTGTTTTTCCAGCGGGCGCTAAAGAGACATTTAACACTAAGGGAGCTCCAGGAATACTTTTCATGTGGAGTCAGAGACAAGCCCATGGACTTTGGAAAGTGGGTCACATCTGCTTTTGATGTTAAATTCTATAGCAAAAGTATCCTAGCGTATCTGTAAGACCTGCAGGTACAGGTCACTGACTTGTGTAACTTTGTGTTGGCTCTGAAGGGCCAGGCTTCTGTCGTCCTGTGGGCATCTGGGCACAGTGCAAGGTCATTGCTGTTATGGTTTGAGGGCTGCCATTTACATGTCAACGTCGAAGGAGAAGAATAACAATGCTGAACGAATATGTGAACACACACGCACGCACGCACACACACACACACACACACACACACACACACACACACACACACCACACACACACACACACACACAAACACAATCACATAAACAAACAAATCGGAGGGTGAGAATGGGTAATGGAATCTGTCTCTTCCTGTGGAGAGGGCTCTATGATAACAAGCCCAAAAGTCTGATAAGAACACAGTCACATTCTCTCTCTCCCTCACACAATCACACGACACACACACACACACAGACTCAAACAAACACACACAGACACACACACACACACACTCACAACACACATACACAGACACACACAATCACACGACACACACACACACAGAGACACACACAACACACACAGACTCAAACAAACACACACACACACACACACTCACAACACACATACACAGACACACACAAATCAACATGACACACACACTCAACACAACACACAGACACAACACCACAACCCCAACACACACACACAAACACAAAAAAAAAAAAAAAGACAAAAAAAAAAAACACCAAACACACAAAAAATAAAAAAAAAAAAATAAAAAAAAAAAAAAAAGAGCCTGGGCCGTAGGCGAGGGGGGGGGGGGTGTACTTACATTGGAGACTGCTGGTCCCAGCCCAGGCGAAGGGGTCCAGCACAGAGAAGTAAGGGGTGGACTTGGCTAGCATGCAGGAGCCCTGGTTGGACACGTCGTAGAGGGGCCTCGGGGCCCGGCCCAGGCCAGGGCTCCAGGCAGTCGAACTATGCCCTCTGAGCGTTCTCACCAGGACTTACTCCCCCCACGACCCCCCCACATACCACCTCCACGTCCACAACCACCCTCACCAAATAAAAAAAAACACCAAACAAAACAAACGGTGCTCTGTCCGTCTGTTGTCTGTTGTCCGTCTGCAGTCTGTCTCGGTCACTTGCCAACCACCGCACTGCTGGCTGTAGCGCCGGCCCTGGTATGGCACTGTAGATCCGTCCTTCAAGACACAAAGCCACTGTCTCCTCTGTGCTGTTGTTTTACTGCTTTACAATCGAGACGTCTCTTTCCCCCCCCCCCCGCTCTGTCCCTTCAGCAGGTCTCTGTGTTTTCAGCCTGTCTGCCTCTCCCACACACGGCCCGGTGACACTGTAGACTCTCCAACTGCATGCTTTCTCAGCAGAGACCGGGTGGGAGGGGGGGAGAGGGGGCGGGACATAAGGCCTGAGGGGCCGGGCCACTCTCCTCTCTGATTGGCGGTCAGGGTAAAATTCCCTCCTGTTCCTTATTTCCTCCCCCCACCCCCCCCCCCCCCCCCCCTCCACCCACTTCAGCCCTCCTGGAGGCTCGTCATATTTCATATGGAGCAAATGAAAACAAACACTGTTCCTCTTGTCCCGCCCTCGTTCCTCTCCTCCTCCTTCGTCTGTTATTCTGTTTCTTTTCTTTGTCTCCAGCTTACATTCTCAGGCCGTTCGCGTCACTCTTCAGATCCACGGCCAGGTCGTAAATCACTGCTCGTGATTGGCTAATGTGACACGGCGGCTTTTGGGAGTTGAGCAGAGAAGGTGTGGAGAGAGGAGTGGACTCAGTGGGAACCGTACAGACCGGCTAGGAAGCTACTCAGAGAGCTGCTGGAGCATGGACCAGAGTGGGGACACACACACACACACACACACACACACACAGAGGGACACACACACACACACACATTCACACAGAGGGACACACACACACACACACACACACACACATACAGAGGGACACACACACACACACACACACACACACATTCACACAGAGGGACACACACACACACACATTCACACAGAGGGACACACACACATTCACACAGAGGGACACACACACACACACATTCACACAGAGGGACAAACACACACACACACACAGAGGGACACACACACACACACATTCACACAGAGGGACACACACACACATTCACACAGAGGGACACACACACACACACACACAGAGGGACACACACACACACACACACACAGAGGGACACACACACACACACACAGAGGGACACACACACACACACAGAGGGACACACACACACACACACACATTCACACAGAGGGACACACACACACAGAGGGACACACACACACATTCACACAGAGGGACACACACACACACACACACACACACATACAGAGGGACACACACACACATTCACACAGAGGGACACACACACACACACACACACATTCACACAGAGGGACACACACACATTCACACAGAGGGACACACACACACACACATTCACACAGAGGGACAAACACACACACACACAGAGGGACACACACACACACATTCACACAGAGGGACACACACACACACACAGAGGGACAAACACACACACACACACACACACACATTCACACAGAGGGACACACACGCACATTCACACAGAGGGACAAACACACACACACACACACACACACACACATTCACACAGAGGGACACACACACACACACATACAGAGAGGGACACACTCTCACACACACACACACACAAAGAGGGACACACAAACAAACACACACACATGTGCAGGAACACAGGCACACACACGCGCACAAACATAAACACACACACACACACACAGGCAGAAACACACACACAGGAAATATTTCTCAAACCTAAAACAAACAATCTATCCCTGCGGTTCCATCTGATGATGGTAGTTTGATCTGTTTCCAAAATCCTTCATCAGGCTTTTGTGTGTTTACAAATGTCTCTGCGCTCTCTCTCTCTCTCTTTCACCCTTTTCTCATTCTCTCTGACTTCCTTTCTCTCTCCATCATTTTCAATGGTGGGTTTTTCCTACAGGCTGGAAAATCACTAAGAAGTTATTTGCCCTTAAATAAGCATTTCCATCTTCGGATGGTTAGTTTGATCTTCAGGTGAATATTTGTATTACATTATTTTTCAAAGCATTTATGTTTTTATACAAAACTACATCCACCTGTGATTACAACCAACCGTAAATATTGTGAATAATTCAGTTGTTATTCAATTGCTTCAAATGCCTAAAAATGTGTCACTGACCCATATCACGTTCATGAACAAGACACTGTACCCCAGTAAGACACTGTACCCCAGTAAGACACTGTACCCCAGGACACTGTACCCCAGTAAAACACTGTACCCCAGGACACTGTACCCCAGGTAGACACTGTACCCCAGTAAGACACTGTACCCCAGGACACTGTACCCCAGTAAAACACTGTACCCCAGGACACTGTACCCCAGGTAGACACTGTACCCCAGTAAGACACTGTACCCCAGTAAGACACTGTACCCCAGGTAGACACTGTACCCCAGTAAAACACTGTACCCCAGTAAGACACTGTACCCCAGGACACTGTATCCCAGGACACCGTACCCCAGTAAGACACTGTACCC
>JACYXH010000427.1:420000-422500 GCA_026745465.1 Lota lota | reverse complement strand
GGAGGAAATGGATTCTGGACTAATCACAGCAACTAGGATCGCGAACCTCAGCCCACTGAGACGTTGGCGAATGCGTTATGCATACTTGATGCCCTTTGCACACACACACTAGTTTAAATAACTAGTAGAAAACAGCTACTATTCTATAACATGTTGGAATAGCTATGTCTTCACGGCTGTTATCCTACGTTCAACGATTCTTTGTAGAAGCTGCTGCTCAGAATGGGAATCAGGACACCACGAGGAGTACGAGAAATGCAACGAGACACAGATGCAATTTAGACTCAACTTCGACAACATCTTACCCTTAATCTAAATGGAAAGCACAACATGACAGACACGTGATATGGGTGAGGCACCCGATCAGACCAAACAGAAACCCTGCCTGATGAAGCTTGCGAGGAAATCACCGATGTTTAGCATACCGTTAAAAAACAAGCGCTAATTGGAAAAGCCTGTCCTGGGCAGAGCACCGTAGGCATGTCTTACGCAGCCCTCGTTGCCGTTCATGGTAAACAGCATTCCAAACCGGTGTGCTCTCACGCTCTCACAGAGGAGCCCGGAGCCCGGAGCCCGGCACCCGGAACCCGGAGCCCGGAACCCGGAACCCGGAGCCCGGAACCCGGAGCCCGGATCCCGGAGCCCGGAGCCCGGAGCCCGGAACCCGGAACCCGGAGCCCGGAGCCCGGAACCCGGAGCCGCCCAGACAGAGAGAGAGGAACACGTGTCCGGTGTTTGAGCTCGACGCAGCGGTGCCGACGCTGCGATGGGCGGGGGGGGGGGGGGCGTCTTAATGAAACACACACACACTGTTGTTGTTGTTATCTGGAGCCCCACCCTGGGGCCGCCCGGGGCTCCCCAGGTCAGTCTGCCGTCGGCCCCATGTCGCTCAGGGCTTAGGGCACAGGTCAGAGGTCAGGCCTAATGGAGACATTTGGCAGAACCTTTTCATTTAGGATTCAAGTTAAAAGTGAACCTCTGGACTCCCATTACTACCCCACTACCCCCACTACACCCACCTCTCTCTCTGTCTCTCTCTGTCTCTTTCTGTCTCTCTCTCTGTCTCTCTCTCTCTGTCAGTCTGTCTCTCTCTCTCTGTCTGTCTGTCTCTCTGTCTCTCTCTCTCTGTCTGTCTGTCTCTCTCTGTCTGTCTGTCTCTCTCTGTCTCTCTCTCTCTCTCTGTCTGTCTGTCTGTCTCTCTCTCTCTCTCTGTCTCTCTCTGTCTCTCTCTCTCTGTTGGTCTGTCTCTCTCTCTGTCTCTCTGTCTACCTCTCTCTGTCTGTCTGTCTCTCTCTGTCTCTCTCTCTCTGTCTGTCTGTCTCTCTCTGTCTGTCTGTCTCTCTCTGTCTCTCTCTCTCTCTCTGTCTGTCTGTCTGTCTCTCTCTCTCTCTGTCTCTGTTGGTCTGTCTCTCTTTCTCTCTCTCTCTCTCTCTCTCTCTCTCTCTCTCTCTCTCTCTCTCTCTCTCTCTCTCTCTCTCTCTCTCTCTCTCTCTCTCTCACACACACACACACACACACACACACACACACACACACACACACACACACACACACACACACACACCCAGGAGGATTGGAGGTTCCTTTGTGTGGTGAAGGGTCTTGTATCTTCTGCTGAAGGACAGCTCCAGGCAGTGGTTCAGAACCATCCGCAGACACCGTGTGGTCCTACTTTGTGCCTCCACGATGCGAGCCGAGTGGTACAGTGTCCTCAGCGTGGCCCACTGACTCGTTGCCGCTCAAAGTCCACCCGAAATCATTTCACACCCCGTTGCGGAGGTTCATGATTCAACCTGAAAGGTCCTCGCTTTAACATTGACAGCGCGGGCCGCTTCCCTCCAAACGCCAGCGTGGAGTCTGGAGCTAAGTCTGGAGCTAACTCTGGAGCTAAGTCTGGAGCTAAGTCTGGAGCTAAGTCTGGAGCTAAGTCTGGAGCTAAGTCTGGAGCTAAGTCTGGAGCTAAGTCTGGAGCTAAGTCTGGAGCTAACTCTGGAGCTAAGTCTGGAGCTAAGTCTGGAGCTAAGTCTGGAGCTAAGTCTGGAGCTAAGTCTGGAGCTAAGTCCTGCTGTACACACCACCTCGCCCCTATCGTCTACCGCAGACACAGACAATCTGCCGGGCCCTTTCTGTCAAAAAAGATGCAAATAGAGACCGGAAAAGGAAGTGTGCTGATTTGTGTGTTTGACCGAGGGGGAGAGAGTAGGAGAAACAGAGGGAGAGGGAGAAAGAGGAGCAGGCCGCTCTTACTGCCTAAGGGTCTGTCATTCTCAAAGAAACGTGGTGTACAACAATGAGATTGCAATGCAGTTAAGGGAGCTATGCTCACTCCACACAAACAGGCACAAACACAAACAAACAGTAACCGGAAACCATTTCAACACACACGCACACACGTACGCACGCACGCACACAACGCACACACACGCAGGCACGCACACACACTAAAACCACCATCTTAACGTCAATGGAGTTTGTTCCCTTGAATGATGAAAATATCAAT
>JACYXH010000427.1:382500-410000 GCA_026745465.1 Lota lota | reverse complement strand
AGAGAGGAGAGAGACTAGAAAGAGGAGAGAGACTAGAGAGAGGAGAGAGAGGAAAGGGAGACTAGAGAGAGGAGAGAGAGGAAAGGGAGACTAGAGAGAGGAGAGAGACTTGAGAGAGGAGAGAGAGGAAAGACAGACTAGAGAGAGGAGAGAGACTAGAGAGAGGAGAGAGAGACTAGAGAGAGGAGAGAGACTAGAGAGAGGAGAGAGAGTAGAGAGGGGACAAAAGGCAGCGCAAGAGTTTAAGACAAAGAGAGGAGAGGGTGGGGGCACCACCAGGTTAGTGGAGTGTGAGACCGTAAAGTAAGAAAAACAGAGCGAGAGAGAGAGAGAGAGAGAGAGAGAGAGAGAGAGAGAGAGAGAGAGAGAGAGAGAGAGAGAGAGAGAGAGAGAGAGGAAGGGGAGACAGCGGGCGAACGAGAGGGTGAGCGAGGGGTTGTGTGGTTGAAATAAAGTTGGATCCACATGTGGAAACGATTGTCTAATTATGGAAGATATGTGTAAGCATTGCTGACTGGAGAAGAGAGGCCCAGGCTGATTGGTGGAAGGGGCACCCGGAGAAGGATCTGATTGGTCGAAGGACGGCCAGATAGGAAGGTAATGAGGAAGTAGATTTTAGATGAATAGAAAACCACATTTCGTACACTCGTACAGTCGTCAGGATTTTGGCAAAACTTTGGGTTTCAGCCTTCTCTTTCCTTTTGATTCTCATAGGAACAAATCAAAAGTAAAAACATTTACTAGAAGGGTATGAGTTCTGTTCCCTGACCCCGGCGTCCCCTCTTACATTCTGTATTGTTCTGGTGTGGTCGTGCTTTCATAACGGGCTTCTTGGAAGTCCACTTCGAATGGATTCATGAATTCTCATCAGCTATGGGCAGAAATGGAGCAAGCAATTTCATATTCGATGCTTGCGTTTTGCTCTTGCAACTTTTATAATCTTACTGTTTCCAAAAAGCTATTGCTGAAAGAGGACTGAAAGGGAGTGGGGGGTGTGTGTGTTTGTGTGTGTGTGCACGTGCGTGCGTGTGTGTGTGTGTGTGTGTTTGTTTTTGTGTGTTTGTGTGTGTGTGTTTGTGTGTTTGTGCCTGTTTGTGTGTGTGTGAGTGTGTGTGCGTGTGTTTGTTTTTTTGTGTTTGTGTCTGCTTGTGTGTGTGTGTGTGTGTGTGTGTGTGTGTGTGAGTGTGCGTTTCATGGGCGTGCGCGCGTGTGTGTGAACTATACAAAAGGGCTAACAGCGTGTCACACCTTTATCCTCAGGAGTTTGCAGGTGCACATCTTGGCAGCCGTTCCATTGGTGGTGCTGAAGTGTTATTGAGACCGTCTGTAATTACTGTGTGAACTTGTTTTGACACAGCGTGCATATTCCCACTCGCACATCCAATCATACTTCCGAGAAACATACTTACACACACACACACACACAAGTACAGTCGTGTAATCGTCCATTTATGTTATGATTTTAACGCCACCAATGGCATGGGAGATCCCCCACACAAACACCCTCTTCATCTTCATGGTAAACATGCCTGAACCCATAGGTCTGTGCTCGGACACATTTAGTTCATGCTGGTTAAAGAGCGAATGACAAAGTTCGCTCATACGTTACACACCCCGTCTCCAGCTTATAGTCAAATTGAACAAAGACCTTGTAACTGCCAAGACAAATAGAAATGGCCTTCTTTGCACACGTTATATCTTTGCTAATAGCGCCACCTTGTGGCGCACAATAATATGACAGGGCCAACAGGCAGCACAGCGGGAACGTGGTGTTATGTCGCTTCCGAGCAGTGACGTCACCGTGCAGCAAACAGTGCACCCCCGCAACAGTACGAAGATACTCTAAACCCAAAAGCATTGGCCAAGAGCGTATTCTTAGCCATGAATGAACTATGTTTGATATAATGCTTTTAAATTAATCAGCTCTGGGATATTCGTTTCTGTGTGGATCTTTGGGCTGCCGCATTTAAAGTCTGAGTTTTGACAGCCCGCTTGGAGAGCAATGTCTCTACTGTGACTCTATCGTGTTGTCGCTCAATGTATCAGGAGTGGGTTTGACATAAGAATAATGGGGTTTCTTAGACGCGACTAATCTATTGTTAACTAGGTCATCGCTAAATTAAACAAATACGTATATGTATATTATAATATAGTTAATAGGCTTAGGAGAAATTAACATTCAGTTATGCTATTCCATTCACCATGATATTAAAAGTTGACATTTGGCAAATGGTTGGGCTTTTCACCTTGCAGGCCTATTCCACAACGTCAGCGATCAATCTTTAAGTGAACAAAGTCTCGCTTTGTCCGTCGCATTTAATGATGTAAGTTTAACCAATAGGAAAACGGTACTCGGACACATTTAGTTGATGCTAGTTAAAGGGCCAATACCAAAGCATATCCTAATGGTGAGTTAAATTTAAACTGGGTTTATTGATTTTTTACTATTTCATGTTCAAACACATTTCCCTTTGAGACTGTGAGATTGTGAAGTATTCAAAATGTGTATTTTACACAACACAAAACATAAATCTATGCATGTACATTTTCTTCCACATTTGTTTGCAGTTCATCATCATCAGGCTTTTATCTATTGATTTGTTTGATAGGCTATTTAATTATAGTTTTATTTTAAATAGTTTCCTGCTTGATTACACTGTTCTGTTAACTTGTTTGGCAACATTGGATGTGGTTTAACCGTAACACCGGAATCTCCCTCCGGTTATAATTAAAGGGTTATGTATCATTAAATTGTTCAGTGTGCCTGTAGCAATCACCATGTTGTCCTAATGTCATGTAGTCTAGTGTAACTTACTATTGTAACTACTTTACATTCAAGCTGCTAAGCAAATAACGATTTACTGATCTAATGTAGCCTATCAGAATAGATAACATTGATAACATATGTTATCATAATATATATATATATATATATTATATAATATATTGCACATTTTCATCACTGACGTCATTGTCCAGAGTGTGGCGCTGTTGTATTAATAACGAGTCAAGTTTCGTTTATTTTTGTGGCGTATTTAGTTTAATAGCCACATCCGTATCATACAACTACTTCTAAACACAGTGACTAGGCAAGGGGTAAAATAATGTAGGTCAGAAGGCCACCATCACACAACTTCTGCTTATTCAATCAACGGCTTATAGACAACGTGTGAAATAATGTAGGTCATAAAGCTACTTCTTACTCGATCAACTGTTGATCGAGAATGTAGAAAATATTGCAGGTAGTAAGGCTACCACGGATCGCATGTCTATATAAGTAGTGTCGTTTTCTGCAAAAAAAAAAATATATATATACGCATTCGTGTTGCGTTCATATCTTTCTCATCAATAGGACATGGACCGTAAACACTGACACGAATCCTGAGCCGCCTGACCTACATTTATATCCGCCAGCACAGGGCCTGTTACGAGGGCGTATTATGAAGCCTTCTCAACTGTTACTGTGTTACCACGCCTTCGATGGAACAACAGCTCCTGGCCGTCATGTACCCGCGGTTCCGGACAAACGCGTGGCACCGTATGTGTTTTTGCGTTAACTACATTAATAGAACATCTCTTCCGAAAAAACAAACCAAAAACGTGACACATGGACGGGGGCCACTGTGGGAGGAGCCGGAGTCACGGTGAGTCCCGCCCTCTTTGCATGTGCTCGCTCTTCCTACCACAGCCCAGCGTTATAGCCCCGCCCAGGTCATTAGCATAAAATGTGTGTCAGTAGGACAGCGCGCGGGGCGGCTCACATGCCACGAGCACATGCGGTTGAGCTTCACCAGCATTCCGGTGTCGAACGAGTCCAATGGCTTGTCTCTAAGCGGAGGGCTCGGCCAATCAGAACGTGAGAAAGACTTGCGGGGGCGTGAAGTGTGTTCGCAGAGAGAGAGAGAGAGAGAGGGAGAGAGAGAAGGGAGAGAGTGAAGGGAGAGGGAGACTCTTATACATAAACAAACAACAGGGGTTTTAAGGGACACACACACAACGGGGACAACACAACCGGTCACATTTGTTGGACACCTGGAAACGTGCTAGTCACAGTGGGCGGAGTGTTCAGACTACTCACAACGCAGGTCTCCTGGCATTTTCGTAGTGACGCTGGTGGGAGCCAAACCTTTGAGCCCTCGTCTGAACGCAGAACAGCTTGCAGGTTACAGCTCTGGTTCCGAACGTGACGCCTCCGTAACCCGGCTCGATTCGGCGCCGTCCCCCCCCCACCCCCCGCCTCCCCCCCCCCCCCCCCCCCCCCCTCCCCCCCAGCACTCACGCACTGCCGAGCGCTTACGGGAGTGTAAATCGATTCATTTTGAACCGTTTCGATCCGAAGTGGCTTCGTCGCGGGGTCGGGTTGTAACGACCACCCATGCGCTGTGAACGGTGTGGCTGCTCTACTTTTTTTGGGACCCACTCTCCATGCCGTTCAGGACTCCCTCAGCTTTATCCACCGAACTCCCGGGTGCCTTTCCGAGGAAGAGCCTCACACAGTAGATAGAACCGCGCACAGCGAGGAAAACCCCAGCGGAATTATGGAGAATAGTCCTGGTAAGTCTTAACCTTTCGTTCATTTATTTGTTTGGGACTTTTGGTGATTGGCACGCATGTACATGCTGTCTAAGTGAATGGTTCACGCGTTATTTGCGCGAACTATTCAACAAATAAAACCGTCGTCAACTTGCCATTGGGGGCGTTTGTTGAATTGCATCCTACCAAGTACAATTCAGAATGGACAGCACACAGGTTAACGGTGACAGCTATGACAATGTCCTTATTTATGAACACGGATACATGGCTTTATGGATAACTTCCCCTTTCCACGTACACAAATAATCCGGTTTCATAGGTTTAGTGCATCGCTAGTCCATCTCCACCATAGTATTTCTACTATATGATTTGTACTTTATTGTTTGTGCTGTTCTTGCGATTTTGTGACCGTACATGTCGTGCAGCGTGACCCCGAACGATGCCGGACAAAGGCAGGCTCCACTGGTGCTGTTGTCCGTTCACTCGCTTTTTCTTTTACGCTGGTACATTTTCTTTAATACATTCTAAAAGCATTTCTTACGTTTTTTTTGTTTTGTTTTTTTTTTCTCCCGTTTTTTAAATGGCGTGATATGCACCAACGATGAACGCACTGTGTTTTGGTTGTAATTATATATTTGTTGCAGTTTTCAGTCGCAGTGTGCTTTGCTGTGTAGATGATGTGTCGCGCAGCAGGATCCATGTCCTGGATGTGGTATAGCGGTGGTCGGTAGTAGGCTCGCTGCGTCTCAGTGTAGGTCAACGCATTCCTTGTAAATGGCTCCGCTCTGCGAGCGCGCAGTCATTCCCACGCATGTGCGTATAGGTCTACGTCAAGAAGCGAACACACACACACACACACACACACACACACACACACACACACACACACACACACACACACACACGATATGAGTCAAAACAATAAAACGTAACACTTTCCAATGCCCTACTCCCATGGCCGTGACACGAAGGCCAGGAAAACACGGAGCGAATCGTCACGTTCTAGTCGTGGGCGTCGACTCATGCCCAATGTTCTGTGTGCTCATGTGTTCATTCAATCTTTCACTGAGCCATTGCATGCACCTGTCGACCAAAAAGCCGTACACATTTCCCACGTATTAGTAATACTTAATTGGGTAACGGTATTACCAGAGCAAAAGGTGTGATAGCCTACGAACACTTTGGGGTAATTGTGCACATAGCCTAATATGGATACAGCACGCAGTACATTGTGGGTTGAGCTATCGTTCATAACCCAGCCGCTCGCCTGACCTACATAAGCCTGGCACGGGATCGAGTTACGGATGTTAAAGGGAATTGGTCTCTTGCAAGCTTCCCGTAGTAGAGGGCGGTCGTGTTTAAAATATGGGGCGTCGTTATGCGTCTGGATGCAAATACGCACCTTGCGCGCATGGGCTCGCGCAAGCAGCACGTGTCTCGGCTTCAGTATCCACGTGCCGCGCGTGATAAACAGCCACGCCCCTCCCACTGCACCCGCCTCCCACTGAGATGCACGGGGATTCCTCTCTGTTCGCTGGGAGTCTGGTCACTGGGTCATAAGCAACCAGGCTCTCGCGTTTACCAGAAATTGCACCAACGGAGTGGCTTGCTGAGGCTAATCCTCTGCCGTCATCCGCCCACGTCCATTTTAATCCCACGAAAGAAGCCTTTCATTGTTATGTTCGACCTTTTTTTTTTATCTTGTCTTAAATATATTTAGCAAAGATATTTTAACAGAGATGTCAGGAAAAGCCATTAGTCATTGCTCTTTTTGTAAACTTATAAGGGCTGCGTTTGAGGCATGTCACTAAGTTATGAGCTAAAACCCCTTTGTAACTTTTTATTTTGTGCCAACAACATAAGTGGCTGTTCTGTAAAGAGTGAATGACCGCATGGTTTGAAATTGCAACCAAAGCCTTTAATGTCCCTTTACAAACAGACCTTATGGGAATCACGCCATATGGGGCAGTGAATTAAGTTTGTTTGACCGTCAAGCCTAATGGGTTTAGGTGGAAGAGAGTAGCCTACCATTTAGTCTCCTCGCCTGTAGGAACCTCAGGCAATCGTTTTGTAAATGCTTCAAAGCAGTTGACCTAGTAGCTTCTTCTGTTTACCTTGTTATCAAGCTGTTGCCCTATTGGGAGGCCTCTCTACACACCCTCCTGAATGCAAACAGTAATAACAATTGACCTGGATAATATGACAAAGACTTTCCATGGAAATGAGTCTCCTGTCCACAGCGTGTGCCCAAGGGCTGAACTTGAAAAGGCAGCACAAAAGGGGATCACAAATGGGCACAGCCACTGTACCTACACTTTGTGTGTAGGCACACACACACACACACACACACACACACACACACACACACACACACACACACACACACACACACACACACACACACACACACACACACACACACACACACACACACACACACACACACACACACTGTGTAGGCACAATGGCTGTGCCCGTATGCACATGTCATCTGTTTCAACCCGTGCTCTGAAGCCCAGAGGAGCTTTATAGAGTTGAACACCTGTTCAATAGGTGCTCTTGAAAGTGTGGAGAAAAAAAGGGGGGCCATCGTTATTACAGACTCGGGGAATGTGATCATTTCTCCGTTCAGGTTGGCCGTTCACCGTAAGTCCTTGCAAGGCAGGGCTAAGATGTGGGCGCGCACGCAAACGGTCAAGTGAGTCATCCCGGCGCCAGTGTTGACACGTGCCTTGCCAAGGAGTTAAGAGCGCCCAACGCTGCACGTTTTCGAGGGAGGCTCACTGGGAAAACGTGCTCCCGGAAGTCCAATGTCTACAGGGCTGCTATTTAAAGATGCTCGTAATATTAGTTCAACATCGTTTGGATCGTTTTGTAAGCATTTACGGTGTAGTAGACATATTTAACCGACGCCATCCATATCTCGTATAATATAGTAAGAAACAAGCATTACTATGTAGGCCTACATCGATAAAAAAAATATATATACATGTATAAGAAACGATAGGCTTAAAAAGCGTGACATAAGGAGATAAGCATATGGAGTTTAATTGGGCGCAGGAATATTCAAAAACACTCGCGCGTTCTTCTCGTCGAACGTGACCGAGAGCGAACCCCCCCCCCCCCCCCCCCCCCCCCCCCGCTTTTATCATAAAGCCCGAAATAACGTGACCATGTATAGCCTCCGCCCCACTGGTTTCCGGTGACTCAGGAATGCAACTGTACGCTTCTCCCGGCAGCCTTTCATGCCTTCGTGCTTGGACCATTAAAAGCCCCCACCTTTGCAAACGTGATCTCCCCGCTGCCTGTTATTGTGCTGCTGCTGCTGCTGCTGCTGTCTACACGGGACTGCGCAAAGAGCCTTGTGATCGGGGCGGGCGGGAACTGTGTCAGGAGTACATGTGAGCTCACGGTCAGGTGGCTGCTCGAGCCTGTTAGATCGGTCCGCGGGCGGGCGGCCAAGGGGAGCCGCGAGCGAGCAGGCTGGTGGTGGTGTACCAGTACACGTGAGCTGCAGGCTCTCGCCTTGCGCGCGCCGTGCTGCGTAGTAGGACAACGTTACGTCACACGATTGCGTTAAACATTATGAACAAAAGCCACGATTACATTTAATGTTTGTAATCGTTGTTTTAACTCGACCCACTGTCTGCCGTTTGTGAATGACATTTCGATTCCGTTTTTATTACATACAGTAATTTTTGTTATAGTTATTTAGAATACATACAATTTCATAATCAACTATATTACGCAATTATGATAATGAAATATATAAAAATGACTACATTTTTAAATCCTAACTGTGGGCAACTCCTAAGTACCTAGAATATTCCCTTTTGGACCGTGTCCAATGAGATTGCTGCAGCGGCTTAGCTGTTCTCGTTTTCCACGGAGGACAGCGATGTGGATCAGGAACCCCATTTGGTTTCCTCGCACATGTAACCGAGCGGAACGCTTTCCATTACACGGGAACACCGATAACAAGTCTGGGGGAGTGAAAAGGCACACATTGGACCCATTGATATCAGAGTGGAGCATTGTACTGCGCTGACCTACATCGCCCACGAGTCCTATCATAGACCTGGGTGTGGATGGCTGAGCTGAACATGTGCCTCCCCGTCTCTCTGGCCCCCCAGGTGGTGTCATCCTGTACGCGGGCTCGTCCGGCAGCGCCAGTCCCAGCCCGGGCAGCCCCTCCAGCGGCTACCAGACCCAGTCGCCCTCCTCCCACTCGCAGCCGTCCTCCCCGGAGGTCGCCTCCTTCCAGGAGATCGGGGCGCTGAAACCCGGCGGGGAGCCCTACGCGGCGCCGCCCTCCCCCAAGACCGTCTTCCAGTTCCCCGAGGCGGGGGCCGTCCCCCCGCCCGCGGCCGGCCCCGCCTCCTACACCCACCCGATCGCCGGGAAGAGACCCTGCGGCTTCACCGGCACCTTCACCAGTAAGCACCGCCCGTCTGTTGTCTGGTTCTCGGTGACCCAGTGGTGGGGAGGTGGAGTTAGTCTCTTCACCAGTAAGCACCGCCCGTCTGTTGTCTGGTTCTCGGTGACCCAGTGGTGGGGAGGTGGAGTTAGTCCACTGGTAGAAGGCCGGTCTTAACCCATGACGTTCTCTCCCCCCCCCCACCCCCACCCCTCACCCCCACCCCACAGAGACCGGAGGCATGGTGCTCCTATGCAAGGTGTGTGGCGACATCGCGTCCGGCTTCCACTACGGGGTTCACGCCTGTGAGGGCTGCAAGGTGAGATCCGACCAATGTCGTCACCATCAATGTCATTGACCCCCCCCCGCCCCCGGGTTCCCCGCGACGCTGAGAGCCACGTAGCTCACGCCCGTGTTCCGCTCCCCCCACAGGGCTTCTTCAGACGCAGCATCCAGCAGAACATCCACTACAAGATGTGCGTGAAGAACGAGAACTGCCTCATCATGCGCATGAACCGCAACCGCTGCCAGCACTGCCGCTTCAAGAAGTGCCTCTCCGTGGGCATGTCCCGAGACGGTAGGTCGCCTGGTCCCGGGACCAGCACCCCCAGGGTCCCACCGCAGAACCGCACGCTCTGCTCCTCCACTGACTACAGGCGCCGTGCCCCCGTTTCCTGATTCATGATATGAGACACTGGGGGGGACCCCCCCATAGTCGTCCAGCACCGGCCTGCTGGGAGGAACGCGGCTTCTCGGGGGGGAAACGGGGGGCACCGTGTTGTGGACTAAACCACGTTTTTTAAAAAGTGATTTGTCACACCCAGTTTGAAACTTTGGCGCTGCAGCTCAGACGTGTACAAACACGTTTAGTCAAGAGCTCGGCGTAACCTTTTTCAGGCACGTTAATCGCCAGCGTCTCGGTGATAATGGAATGAGGATAGAGACACTGGCATCAGAGCTGCACTCCTGTGCAGTTTCCCTGTCTCTCTCTCTCTCTGTCTCTCTCTGTCTGTCTGTCTCTCTCTCTCTGTCTCTCTCTGTCTCTCTTTGTCTCTCTGTCTCTCTTTGTCTCTCTGTCTGTCTCTGTCTCTCTGGGTCTCTGTCTGTCTCTGTCTCTCTCTCTGTCTGTCTGTCTCTCTCTCTCTGTCTGTCTGTCTCTCTCTGTTTCTGTGTCTGTCTCTCTGTCTCTCTCTCTGTCTCTCTCTGTCTGTCTCTCTCTCTCTCTCTCTCTCTCTCTCTCTCTGTCTCTCCCTCCCTCCCTCCCTCCCTCCCTCCCTCCCTTCTGGGATGTGACGGAACTAGGCTCCCATAAATCATGGGCTCTACATCTGGAGCAAACATTTTTAGATGACCCAAAAAAAGGACAGACATGCAGGGAAGAGAGAAAATAAAAGCCCTCTAGTTAACGTTTTCATTTTTCTTATTCATAATTTTCATGTGCGGGCATTAATAATTGATGAAGCATTTTTATATATTTTTTTGCCACATGGAAACGCTTGCTTGCAGATCAGGGTGGACGGATAAGGGTTTAGCAGGAAGAAGTGTAGTGAAATGAATGCCCAGTGTAATGAACAACGCAGAGCGTGCTCGGGTCACGGACCTACTTTATGCATCCCTGGCGTCCTCCTTGGCCCTCCCCTCCCATTTTCGCTCCCTATCCATTGATCTTTATTACGCAAAGTGATCGTTGGAACTCGGCCCGCGCTCGTCTTAGTCAACCTTCACCCCCGCCCTACTGGTTGTCTCGATCTGTCACTCTGGTAATGGCGTCACGGAACTCTCCTGTCGACCCAGTGACCTACTTACCGTGCTTCACTCTCAAGATGGGAGGAAGCAGGAGGAAGAGAGAGGAGGGGGAGGGGGGGGGGAATGGTGCAGAATACTGTAGCAGGATTCTATAAATAGGTTTCCGGAGGAGGAGCAACTATCTGTTCCAAGACTGACGGAGGGAGGTTAGGATGGAGGAGGCAAGAGGGAGGGAGGTTAAGGGTGGAGGGATGTTTAGGAGGGAGGAGGCTTGATGGAGGACTCGGGAGGAACAGAGAGGGGTTCACACTGCAGTAATTCTGTAGTCGTGATGCTGAGGACAAAATAACCAGGAGAGTAGAAACACGTAGTAAAAAGCCCCCCCGGCGATTGTATGGACGGTCACAGCGAGGTCCGGCAGAGCCCTGGTGTTCCTGACAGTAGACCCCGTCCAATGCCCGGGTATCATCCCTGCGGAGTGTGTGTGTGTGTGTGTGTGTGTGTGTGTGTGTGTGTGTGTGTGTGTGTGTGTGTGTGTGTGTGTGTGTGTGTGTGTGTGTGTGTGTGTGTGTGTGTGTGTGTGTGTGTGTGTGTGTGTGTGTGTGTGTGTGTGTGTGTGTGTGTGTGTGTGTGTTGCCGGTCAGGGACTGAGGCGGTGTGGGCGTGCTACTGATTTACCTCCAGAGCGTCTGATTCTCTTTCTTCTTGGTTCTCCCCCAGCTGTTCGCTTCGGTCGCATCCCCAAGCGCGAGAAGCAGCGTCTGCTGGACGAGATGCAGAGCTACATGAACAGCCTCAACGAGTCCGTCTCCATGGAGACGGAGGCGTCCGCTCCCTCCGAGATCGCCTGCGGTCCCGAGAGCCGGTCCGGCGAGGGAGCCGGCGCCATGGCGCAGTCCTTCCAAAGCGGCTTCATGAACTGTGAGGAGAAGCCCCTCAAGATGGAGGCCCCCACCGCCGCCGCCCCCACCACCACCACCACCACCACCCGCCACAACAACAGCAACGACGGCTCCGCCTCTTGCTTCAACGGCGCATCGCAGGATTTCTCCGTCGCCCGCTCTGCGGGGGTCCCGTCTGGCTACCACCTCCCCGCCCACTGCCCCGCCAACGTCAACAAGAAACCCGCCAACGCCGGCACCGACAACGCAAAGTACACGTACACGCTCGACGCCAACCAGAGCCAGTGCCCCGTCGCCGGTGCCACTTCCTCCAATCAGAACGTCTTCGCCACCCGCGAGACGCAGAAGCAGACTTCCTGTCCGTGGAAGCTGAGCGGAGGGGCCAAAGTGCTGGTGAGGACCGCTCCAGGGAATCTGGTCGGAGACACACGATGGTTGAGGCAGAGATGACGTCGCCTCCCAGACAGAACCTCCTAACCCCTCTCCTGCCCGCTCTCTGCCCCCAGGCCTGTCCCCTGAACGCCTGTCCCGTGGCGCCCTCCAGCCGCTCCAGCCAGGAGGTGTGGGAGTCCTTCTCCCAGTGCTTCACCCCCGCCGTCAAGGAGGTGGTGGAGTTCGCCAAGAGCATCCCGGGCTTCCAGAGTCTGGAGCAGCACGACCAGGTTATGCTGCTCAAGTCCGGCACTTTCCAGGTACAGCAGAGTCCTCCGCTCCACGCCTGGGGTCGGGGGGCGTCACGGGATCACGTGTGTGTGTGTGTGTTTGGGGTGCTTCCCCACCCGTGCACCTGTGTCTAAAAGAAGTGTCCTCCCTCTGTGGTTTGGTTCTTCAGGTGCTCATGGTGAGGTTCTGCTCACTGTTTGACCCCAAAGAGCGGACCGTGACCTTCCTGAACGGCCAGACGTACTCGCTGGCGTCCCTCAGGGCCCTCGGCATGGGCTGCCTCCTGGACGCCATGTTTGACTTCAGCGAGAAGCTGGGGTCCCTGGGCCTGGAGCCCGACGAGATGGCCCTCTTCATGGCAGTGGTGCTGGTGTCTGCCGGTAAGAGCGGTCGTCCGTCCCCCCGTCCCTGTCCCTGTCCCCCCACGCACGTCAGCGCACGCGGTGTGAGAACCCTGCAGTTGTGTCTTAACTCTGGCTTTGCTCTGTTTGTTCCCGTCCAGACCGCTCTGGCATCGTGGAGGTCGCGGCGGTGGAGCAGCTCCAGGAGAACCTGATCAAGGCCCTGCGCTCCCTGATCTCCCACCGTCGGCCCGACGACGCCACCCTGTTCCCCAAGCTGCTGCTGCGTCTGCCCGACCTGCGCACCCTCAACATCCAGCACTCTGACAAGCTGCTGGCCTTCCGCATAGACCCCTGAGCCCCCCCCCCCCCCCCGCCACGACGGCACCGTGGCACAGGCAGGTGTGGGGAGACGCTCTCCCCTCCCTCCCCCCTCTCCCTCCCCCGCCACCATGGCACCGTGGCACAGGCAGGTGTGGGGAGACGCTCTCCCCTCCCTCCCCCCTCTCCCTCCCCCCTCTCCCTCCCCCCCCTCCTCCACCCACTCCTCCATCGCCGGGCGACAGACAGATGCACGCTTGAGAGGACTCGGGGGGTGGGGAGGGGAAGGAGAAAAAAGAGAGGATGGAGTGACAGCTGGGGCGTGGAACCCCACCCCCTCCTTCCTGGTCCTCTGGTACCTGCAACCCACGACGGGTTCTGTCCAAACCGCTTCCAGGATCCTTGTCTTCATCCAACTCCTTACGAGGACCGAATCCACACTCCTCCACTGCTTCACTGTCCGCGATCTGTCCCAAGACCGGAGCTCAAGACCGAAGAGCGTCTCAGAGGCCATGTGATCTGTCCCCGCACGTGTAGTGGAGTCACCTCTGGGTACAGCGGCGCCGAGCGGCCTGGGTCCGAGACGAGGGAACTAAGGACACTTACTCATGAACAGTGATATAATACGACACATTCATGCTAAACAAATAAGAATGCACTTTTCATGCTTCAGGCTACTTCTGGAACCTATATAGATATATAATAGCAATAGAAACGTGTCCTTCTCGAGTGTCGGTGGCTGGTATATGCACTGGTGAAATTATCTAAGCTATTTTCATACTGTCAGTTTTGTAAATCTTTATGAAGAATTTCAATTTGGAATTGAAGTGGAAATGCATTCGAGAGAAACATTTTTATGACGAGAGCATAAATTGCAATGCATTTGTATACAGTAATCGGAGAGAAATGATTGGTCATTTTAGATCAAGGTTGATGGTTTACATGTTGAGGTCTTTTTGTTGTACATTCTGTGTATAATCATATATATATATAATATCTGGTTCTTACTCATTGCAATTTTTCTTGCATAACTATATGAAGCTAGAAGCTAATTATTGTATCAAGTCAGTAGCATCAACACATTGATGCCATATTCAAAAGAAAAACACAACATTGCAGACCTATTCAATCTCTATTAGCGAAATGTATTGTGAATACTCACTTTGTGAATATTTTGTAAATGGTTTATGTCGTATGTACTATAATTAAACTACGTTATATAGCACTGCTGCGGTGTCACCGCGCTTCCTTGTTTGAATGGACTTCACCAAGGCATGCTAACGAGCCGTAGCCTAGCAACAGAAGAGCCCGCTCATGTCCGTTTAGCCATTACGGACCGAAACAACTCTTATAAATATACAGTTAGATTTTCCTTTTAGTGCGCAATAATTAATAATTGCAATTTGATATATAGAGAGCAAGAGAAATGGGATCTCAGTTCGATTGATTTGAAACACGCAATCATTTAAGTCATGTTTTATGGCATTATGGGTCAAGCATTAACTTAGTTAAATTTGAAGAAGAGTTCGGTAACATTCGAGTTTAATTGAATGCATATTATGCATATTAATACTGTGAACATTGTCATTTAACCCTCACTGTCAAGGTAGACTGCGGTAGAAAACGGATTATCTACGTAATCCATGATTTATTTCCTTCGTAATAGTCAAACAAAACAAAGCTCCTTTTACGCATTTCATTTTTTGTTGCCAAATAAAATAAAAACCTATCATGGAAACGCATTATATTTCCCCGTATAAATAAAACGACAAGGATTTCCAAAGAGCTGCATTTGCTTGGCCAATTAAAGCATATGGTGACGGTAGGCATTGTATCTGATTATCTAATCCATAGCGGATCATGGAAAATGGAAATCAGAGACGTGCGAGATTCTGGAGGCGTCTCAAAATAGCCGAAGGAGACGGTTGCCAACGCGGTGACATTGGGCAGTTTGGAACCGGTTCGGGGCAATAAAGGTTAGGGTCACCAACGACTTATGAAATCAAATTCCATAACCGAGCAGCACGTCATTCTGCTGTGGAGAGGAAACACTGGAGATACTTTTAGGAGAAGGTATGTGTCAGTGGTGCGGAATACCGTGCAATGATATTCCGAATGATGCGGTCGTTATGTGGCGCCAGCTGCCACCTAGCGGTCTTACAATAAAATACACTTGCAAAAATGTTTTTCCAAAACGAATTACTTTCCATAACATTGCAAGGCGTTTGCGATAAGACCACGTTAATTCACATGATTGGAGCTAAAGCAACCGAATAACAAAGGATGAATAAATAATTGATTTACATATAATGTCTATAACGACAACATCAGTTGAAGCAGCACTAAGTGAGAGCTAGAGAGTTATGGAAGAAACCAGCCTTTGGTATTCAGTCTGAATGTATTTACTCCTTAAGTTGTATTCGGTTTACATACCCTTTGAACTACTACTTTTGACAGGGCTAAATGCCTTTTGTATTCGACCCAATATTGGATATGGTATAATCAAATCATAGATATTTTACCTGTGTTGGCCTACTTGTGTGTAGTGATGCAACCCTTACATATAACATTAAAGCCAACATTGGATTAACAGGGAAGGCAAATCCCATTTATACACACATCCCATATGTCCCATGTCAATATCTTTAGTGGCTTTAATCCTTATGTTGGATCTCATCAGACTTGCCTGGCTGTTACTCAACCAGTCTTACACCAACCATGACATCATCGAGGGTTCCAGCTACCAAGGCTAATGGATTTTGTGGTCATCATCACAAAGTGAAACCAACCCCCACAAAGCATACATGATAATAGACAGGTATAACTATAAACCTTTAAAGTTTACATTTGTTCACAATTAATACACAGAGATAAATCTGTAAAATGGTATTAGATAGATTGGTATTACATAATGCACGTGTCATTGAAGAATACAAAACGAAACGTAAATGGGGTGAATGTAAATGTTTGTAATAAAACCAACGACATGAATAGAGAAAGTTTATAATGAATGTCAACCAACCCTAATGTGGCTGAGAATCTCCTCACCCACTTCCACCCCTACTACTTCTCTGTCTTCTATATATAAACCAAACGTCTAGCTCCACAGACCAAATGAACACCCCTATTTTGTGAAGCCAGTGGTGCGGTCCAGCCCCACCTGAATGCTTAGCCCCACCTGGACGTGGTCGGAATGACCCGATCAGGCTGAGGAGGGATCGGGGTTAGAGAGGGCTTAACCACATGCTGCTCTGGAAAGGTTTAGTGTAATCCACACAGTGGACAGACACTCAAAATAACCGCTGTGTACACAACACTACACAACACTACACAACCTCGCGGTGCGGCGGATGAAACTCAAACGAGACGAGAGGACGAGAGGAGAGCAGCGCGGACCCAAGCCTCACTTCTTTAAGATTAGTCAAGAAGAGACGACGCGTTTTCAAATCCCACGGGAGGAAAAGTACTTCGCGGTTACTTGACATCATAGCAAAGATCCCAAAGGAGGAAAGATGTCAAAGGGGAAGGTACGTTTCAACTCTTCCAGAAGTCCAACGATTACTTTCTACAGAACGTGTTTTTGTTTGATGGGTTGGAATGGGTTGGGGTATTAGAGGTGTTTTATAGTCTGCCTGCGGGTGACATGGCCTGGCTCTTGTGAGGATTCTCAGACTACAAATTGAAGTTTGCTAAATGAACAGTTCCATGTAGATTAGTAATGGGTGTGAGTCTCCATCTTTAATCATCTAGAATCTAGATGATCAAAGATGGAGACTCACACGCAACTAATCCTTCTCCCTCATGGACCATGATGTTTGCTCCGTAGGATTGCCAAATTGTGTCCCCATAATAAATATGAATATGGATTCTACCTGTAGAGGCCCAAACTCAGATCTGCTATTTTCTCTCTCAGCAGGGGGTCTCTGCAAGCAAGTCAGAGAATGAACTACCACCGACCTATCAGGAAGCTACGGCAGGTAAACACATCACCTGGACCCAATCACAAGAGGTCTACCTCATTAGTACTATCAGGCTTTTCTACAGAACGCACAGAATGTGTGGAGATCTATATTCAAACGTAATTCCCTGTATCCATTTTACATTTTTCAATCTTATATTTGTATAGCTTTTTTTCTTTCATATGTGATGTTCTCATTCTAACGATGACCGGGTATCCCCTGTGTGTGTGTGTGTGTGTGTGTGTGTGTGTGCGCGTGTGTGTGTGTGTGCGTGTGTGTGTGTGTGTGTGTGTGTGTGTGTGTGTGCGTGTGTGTGCAGGCTATGAGGAGATGCAGGTCCAGTTCTCCTTGGATGACAAGGCAGTGAGAAGGATCTTCATCAGGAAGGTATGGTCCATGTTCTGCAAGCTCTTCCTCTATCTATATGTATATAAATCTATATATCTATATATATAGATATAATATCTCCATGAGCTCAATGAGAGAGAGAGAGATAGAGTGTGTGAGCGTGCGTGCGTGCGGGAGTGTGTGAGCGTGAGTGTGTGTGTGCGTCTGGTGCATGTGTGTTGCATGCAGTGTACTGCTACATATACTTCACACCTATAGGAGATGTAAGGTCTGTTGTTATTCTGTTCAATGTCTGGAGAGGTTGTGGTTTTCTTGTGGGTGAGTGGAAAATAAGTGATGGTCCAAGACTGGAACCATCCTTCCACGTCTGTTGAATATTGGGGTATCATGTGTTGTTGCTGGTTCAATAATACCATGCTGGTTTCCAGGTCTATTGAATACTGGGGTATCATGTGTTGTTACTGGTGTAATAATCCCATGCTGGTTTCCAGGTCTATTGAATACTGGGGTATCATGTGTTGTTGCTGGTGTAATAATCCCATGCTGGTTTCCAGGTCTATTGAATACTGGGGTATCATGTGTTGTTACTGGTGTAATAATACATGCTGGTTTCCAGGTCTATGCTATCCTGTTGATTCAGCTGCTGGTGACCGTAGCTATCGTTTCTCTCTTCACGTTTAGGTGAGTTCTGATTATTGTGCCTTTCTCTGGCTCTCATGTCTATGTCTAACTAACTAAATAACTAACTAACTAACTAACTAACTTGTTGTTCCAGCGGGTCTGTACGGTTCTACATCCAGACCCACCCTGGTTTATACATGGCCTCCTAGTAAGTAACAGAATCCTCATTACTGTCTGCTAAAGGTGGAGGCTCTGTCTGCTAAAGGTGGAGGTTCAGTCTGCTAAAGGCGGAGGCTCTGTCTGCTAAAGGTGGAGGCTCAGTCTGCTAAAGGTGGAGGCTCTGTCTGCTGAAGGTGGAGGCTCTGTCTGCTAAAAGTGGAGGCTCTGTCTGCTAAAGGTGGAGGCTCTGTCTGCTAAAGGTGGATGCTCTGTTTGCTAAAGGTGGAGGCTCTGTCTGCTAAAGGTGGAGGCTCTGTCTGCTAAAGGTGGATGCTCTGTTTGCTAAAGGTGGAGGCTCTGTCTGCTAAAGGTGGAGGCTCTGTCTGCTAAAGGTGGAGGCTCTGATGATGAGTCCTCAAAGGTCAATGAGATGTTTACCTTCCCCACAGTTTGACCTTCTTTGCTACGTACATCGCATTGACCTGCTGCGGAGATCTCAGGTATGTTTCTCTTGCGGTAAACGTTATGACATTACATTTAACATAATGTTATAACATTACATTTAACATAATGTAATAACATTACGTTTAACATAATGTAATAACATTACATTTAACATAATGTTATAACATTACGTTTAACATAATGTAATAACATTACATTTAACATAATGTTATAACATTACGTTAACATAACATAATAACATTACGTTAACATAACACAACACAATTAAGTTTAACATAACGTAAAAACATTGAATTCATTCATTATGAAAAAAGACACGGCTGCCACATTTATGAGCTGATATATTTTGTCTGAAATACATTTTCTCTTCCCAACTACAGGAGGAAGTACCCAATGAACCTCGTTTTGTTGACAATCTTTGTAAGTAACAAACACACACAATCAAACAAAAATCCATATTATGATTATGATATAAAACATTATATAATGTAATAGAATAACTTTAAATTTCCCATTTTGCCTCCTTGTTCTGCCGTCTCTCCCTCAGACTCTGAGTATGGCTTCCATGATGGGGTTCATGTCAAGGTAAATGGAACATAAAACATCCACCACCTCATACTACATGAATGCATTATATTCACAGCATATTTGCGCGCGCCTGGGGAATTAAATCACATTTCAGTTTGAATGAAGCCACCTGAACGGACAAACCAATAGGATGTGGTCATGAGTCTGTCTTTGCTCCACCAGCTTCTACAACACTAAGTCAGTGGTGCTGTGCCTGGGAATCACAGCTCTGGTGTGTCTCTCCGTCACCCTCTTCAGCTTCCATAGCAAGGTGAGAGGAACACACACACGTACACACACACACACACACACCTCCAGCTCCATCTTGGCTCCATCTTGGCTCCATCCTGGCTCCATCCTGGCTCCATCTTGGCTCCATCCTGGCTCCATCCTGGCTCCATCTTGGCTCCATCTTGGCTCCATCATGGCTCCATCATGGCTCCATCCTGGCTCCATCTTGGCTCCATCTTGGCTCCATCATGGCTCCATCCTGGCTCCATCATGGCTCCATCTTGGATCCATCATGGCTCCATCTTGGCTCCATCCTGGCTCCATCTTGGCTCCATCCTGGCTCTATCTTGGTTCCATCTTGGCTCCATCTTGGCTCCATCTTGGCTCCATCTTGGCTCCATCTTGGCTCCATCATGGCTCAATCCTGGCTCCATCTTGGCTCCATCTTGGCTCCATCATGGCTCCATCATGGCTCCATCCTGGCTCCATCTTGGCTCCATCTTGGCTCCATCATGGCTCCATCTTGGCTCCATCTTGGCTCCATCCTGGCTCCATCCTGGCTCCATCTTGGCTCCATCTTGGCTCCATCATGGCTCCATTCTGGCTCCATCTTGGCTCCATCCTGGCTCCATCTTGGCTCCATCTTGGCTCCATCATGGCTCCATCCTGGCTCCATCTTGGCTCCCTCTTGGCTCCAAACACCTGCTAGTGTTTGGAGCGAAGATGGCCGCCGGGTGAACATCAGGCCAACGCTGCGCTCTGCCTTCTCCCCTCCCCGCCGGTCCCAGTTTGACTTCACCTCCTGCCAGGGGGTGCTGTTCGCCCTGTGCGTGGTGATGCTGCTCTGTGCCATCAGCCTCTCCATCGTCGTACCCTTCGGATACGTGAGTGTCCAACTGGTGGTCACGCAATCAAACGCACGCACGCACGCACGCACACACGCACGCACGCACACACACACACACACACACACACACACACACACACACACACACACACATACATACACACACACACACACACACACACCTTTCCAGACGTGTCTAGGTGTGACCAAGACCGTCTGAGGAAAGTAAAGCCCTCGTCTTTTCTCGGGCTATTTCGGTTAGCGTGAGCCAGGGATTAGCCGAGGCTAGGGGGACTAAGGGCCCGCGAGCCACACCAGACTCCCCTTGTTGTCCCGTCACCACGTGGCGCTAACGTGCGTGTCCTGCTTACCCCAGGTGCCCTGGCTACACGCCGTCTACGCTGTCATAGGAGCCATCCTCTTCACTCTGGTAAGAACGCACTCCACCACCACCGGCCCTCCACCGTCACCACAGGGGCCGTTTGCGCTCCTGACCTCTCTGTCTCTGTTTGTCTGTCTGTCTCTGTCCGTCTCGCTTTGTCTCACTGACTCTCTGTCTCCTTCTCTCCTATCTGTCTCTCTCTCCCTCTCCCCCTCTCTCTCTCTCCCTGTCTCTCTATGTCTCTCTCCCTCTCTCTCTTTCTGTCTCTCTGTCTCCCTCTCCCTCTCCGTCTCTCTCTGTCTCCCTGTCTCTCTATTTCTCTCTATGTCTCTCTCTCTCTCTCTCTCTCTCTCTCTCTCTCTCTCTCTCTCTCTCTCTCTCTCTCTCTCTCTCTCTCGCTCTCTGTCTATGTCTCGCTCCCTCCGTGCTGTAGTTCCTGGCCTTTGACACTCAGCTGTTGCTAGGTAACAAGCGTTACTCCATGAGTCCGGAGGAGTACATCTTCGCCACGCTGAACCTCTACCTGGACATCGTCTACCTCTTCAGCTTCCTGCTGCAGTGCATTGGCGGGGGCAGGGAATGAGCTTGGTGTTATTATCAGCATCATTAGTATTAATACTACCATCATCATTAGTATTATCATCATCATTAGTATTATCATCATCATTAGTATTATCATCATCATTAATATTATCATCATCATTAATATTATCATCATCATTAGTATCATCATCATTAGTATTATCATCATCATTAATATTATCATCATTAATAGTATTATCATCATCGTTAATATTATCATCATCATTAATACCGTCCTCTCGCTCTCTGACATTACAAACCTATCGCAGGTCAGAAATAACCCTGGGTATTTTTGTTTTGTACTTTTCCCAGTAAAGTTATCGCAGTTGTATTCTCACCTATGTCCCACAGATAGTGACGATATAGGAACTGATCCACTGGTTTCTAGACGTGTCTTTAGGCAAGACGACGTTCCTCCCTCCCGGGGTTGGGTGGGAATTCATGTTCTTCACCTCTCCAACCCGGTCGAATTCGTCGTTGCCGGCTCCTCACTGCACTCCCATTGTAGGGGTGGTACTATCCACCTAGCAGACGTAGCGCTACCATATATATATAGACCCCCAACCCAGACCCCCACCCAGACCCCTACCAACCCAGACCCCCAACGCCAGACCCCCAACCCAGACCCCCACCCAGACCCCCAACCCAGACCCCCACCCAGACCCCTACCAACCCAGACCCCCAACCCAGACCCCCACCCAGACCCCTACCAACCCAGACCCCCAACGCCAGACCCCCAACCCAGACCCCCAACCCAGACCCCCACCCAGACCCCTACCAACCCAGACCCCCAACCCAGACCCCCACCCAGACCCCTACCAACCCAGACCCCCAACGCCAGACCCCCAACCCAGACCCCCAACCCAGACCCCCACCCAGACCCCTACCAACCCAGACCCCTACCAACCCAGACCCCAACCCAGACCCCTACCACCCCAGACCCCTACCAGCCCAGACCCCCAACCCAGACCCCAACCCAGACCCCTACCAACCCAGACCCCTACCAGCCCAGACCCCTACCAACCCAGACCCCTACCAGCCCAGACCCATACCCAGACCCACCCAGACCCCTACCCAGACCCCTACCAGCCCAGACCCCTACCAGCCCAGACCCATACCAGCCCAGACCCATACCAGCCCAGACCCCTACCAGCCCAGACCCATACCAGCCCAGACCCATACCAGCCCAGACCCATACCAGCCCAGACCCCCAACCCAGACCCCAACCCAGACCCCTACCAGCCCAGACCCCCAACCCAGACCCCAACCCAGACCCCTACCAACCCAGACCCCTACCAGCCCAGACCCCTACCAACCCAGACCCCTACCAGCCCAGACCCATACCATCCCAGACCCCTACCAGCCCAGACCCCTACCAGCCCAGACCCATACCATCCCAGACCCCTACCAGCCCAGACCCCTACCAGCCCAGGTGTCTTTCCCGTACGATCCCTGCGGCGTTCCCTCCACGCGTCGTCAGTGGAGTCAGCAAACCTGCACTTTAACCCTCGACACGGTTGAGGTTGGTCTTCAAATAGCGGCGCCCGTTCACCAAGCCGTCATGACTGTAGAGACGGTGGCTGGTGATTGGTCCTGAGGGGCTCAGGCGACCAGGGGCTAGGGGTTCGATTCCCTGCTGGGAACACACACACACGCTCACAGTTCATGCGCTCGAGAGACACTGGGAGTGTCCACCGCATGGCTCTACAGTATCATACCGACCGTTTACACGTTGCGTTGGAATCGCTTTGTGTTTGTAATGTGTTTTTTTCTATGCGTACTCCTGCAGATGACCCATAAGGTACAACTTTATTTCTATGGATGTTCTAAGTAGTGCCGGACATTGATGCTGCTGAGCTTCTGTGTTACGACCTGTGCGGAGACGAGGGCGAGAAGTAGTGCCGGACATTGATGCTGCTGAGCTTCTGTGTTACGACCTATACGGAGACGAGGGCGAGACCGGGTTAACCCGGGATTTAGGGTTGTTTTTTAAATTGATTTTAAAATTAAAAGAAATAAAATAATTACTTTGATTATTTTTTTTCAATAACAATTTAGGTCTTCACGTGGGAATTAGAATTAAAACAGCTTATAATGATGCCTAAACATAGAATGTTACTATTTCCATATTTTATAGAAATAGTATAGAACTATTTATATGGTTATTGAAATTCATGTTTTCCAAAGAAAGAATGTAATAAAACATTTTGTCGATGTGCAAATAAATTCAAACACTACTATGCACTGCTATCTTAGCACGCACACGTTTGTGGGTAATGCTGCTTTTCATTTTGGACAATTACATCACAACTGACCCAACCATTAAAACAAAGACTTTTATTAAAAGAAAAGAAAACGGAAAATGTATTCAAATTCAAGGAGTAAAAACCAAGAAGGAAGGAAATCGAATCTCAGTCAATAAAAAAAAAACACAAGTTAGACAAATCACAAACTCTGGCACAGGAAGACAAAGAAACCCAACAGCAAAACAAATATCAAAACCTCTTTCCTCAAACAAAACTGTACAAAATGAGTTATTGTATAAATAAACTGGTTACAAGCATTGGACGACATAGAGCCTCTCATGTTCAAAATGTCTCGATGATTCACAATAACCGGGCTTTGCACAAATCCCACCGTCTACGTACTCAGCAAGTTAAGACGGGAGACATTTTGAATGGTCAGAGGGCCCTACATCCCTCATACTGCCTGGACATCCGGTTTTAGCAGCAAATACACTCTGAAGCTGTGAAATAATCCATGGAATCTACGTCATTGGACAAAGGCAACTGGCTTGGACTACAGGTAAGTCCATTTTTCCAGCATTTTTTTTTATCTTTATGATTAATGATGGAAATTATGATTTGCATCATGATTCTATGTTTTTGTAAAAATTAAAAACAAAAAAACGAACTGAGCCCTGGAGGAGATAAGATCATTTCATAGCTTCAAAATCATTTTCTTTCTGTATTCCAAGTGATGGCTTACATATTGAAATAACATTATTCAATAAACAAATGAACAATATCCATGACATTTTCCTTCATGAGGTTGGTAGAATGAGTCTGACAAAGTGTTGTGTATTCGGACACGTGAACGTACAATAAACAACCATGAACAAAACACACAAGTAGAGCGGAAACCAAGAGAACTGTGTCGGAATTACGTGGATTCTCAAGCAGATGTGGAAGGACAAGAGGCAGTGTGTACGTTACGTTAACCTCTCGTATCAGCACATCCCGCTACAAAGTCTTCTCGTATTGGATCTACACTTTAAAAAATATACAATCAATGTTCATTTTAACGACCTTCCCAAGCAATCCGATATTCCGATGCTCTTTTTGGGATATCGTGAGTTTCACGATCACACAGCTTGAGTCTTACGGGTAAACTCTCATCATGGCTTCCTATGACTCAACAGGATGACTTTCTCATTGTATCCTCGATCTGACCATGAAATGCTATTTCCGTAGGGCGAACTGAAGCCGACAATGTGTGGCTGTGGATGCGAGAGGGATTTGAACTCGTGTAAAACGACCGAACGACTGCGTTATCTTTGGTTGTGTGGGGAACGCACGGAGAGTTTCAGCAGAGGCCTCGGCTGGCGGACGCAGGAAGAGGAGGAGGAACATTAAAGACGCACAGCGTAGGAAGCGGTGGATTCGTCTGCGTTCACGTGCACACCGTAATCCCCCTGGTACGTGGTCCCTGACAACCATTCAGGAAGACAACCTTTCTTTGGGATTTCATGGCTAAGTTAACATGGACACGCCTGCTTGAGGACAAAGAGAAGGCATTGGGATTCCCAGAACTAGTGTCAGCCGGAGAGTCCAAGTTAAACACATCAGACCAGTCCATCATCCCGGAATCAATGTTAAGGCTTTGTTGATTTAGTCTCATGCTCCCCGTCTTCAGAAGCGGTGCGAGCCTCTGAAATGGCACTTCCGTGGCCTAGAGCTCAGTCCTACGTAGAAATGTCAGTTTTTATATTTACATTCGGATGTTTCTAAAGGGGACAGGAGTCGACGTACAGTATTAGGATGTGTGGGAGGGCAACGTTGTTTTAACGCAAAGGCCGTTTCAAAGAGCTGCGTTGGTGTGTGCGTGCGTGTGTGCCTGCCTGTGTGTGTGTGTGTGTGTGTAAGTGTGTGCCTGCCTGTGTGTATGTGTAAGTGTGTGCCTGCCTGTGTGTGTGTGTGTGTGCGTGTGTAAGTATGTGCCTGCGTGTGTGTGTGTGTGTGAGTGCGTGTGTAAGTATGTGCCTGCGTGTGTGTGTGTGTGTGTGCGTAAGTATGTGCCTGCCTGCGTGTGTGTGTGTGTGTGTGTGCGTGTGTGTGTGCGCGTGTAAGTATGTGTGTGTGTGTGTGTAAGTATGTGCCTGCGTGTGTGTGTGTGTGTAAGTGTGTGCCTGCCTGTGTGTGTGTGTGTGTGTAAGTATGTGCCTGCGTGTGTGTGTGTGTGTGCGTAAGTATGTGCCTGCCTGCGTGTGTGTGTGCGTACGTGTGTGTGCGCGTGTGTATGTGTGTGTGTGTGCGTGTGTAAGTATGTGCCTGCGTGTGTGTGTGTGTGCGCGTGTGTATGTGTGTGTGCGCGTGTGTGTGTGTGCGCGTGTGTATGTGTGTAAGTATGTGCCTGCGTGTGTGTGCGTGTGTGTGTGTGCGTAAGTATGTGCCTGCGTGTGTGTGTGCGCGTGTGTGTGTGCGTGCGTGTGTGTGTGTGCGTGTGTATGTGTGTGTGTGTGTGTATATATGAAGCCTCTTGGAGCAATATAAATGATACCCAAGCAGTGTGTTATTTGTCCGATCTGGAATAAGGACGAGCTGAAGACCGGTCTCTGTACATAGTTCAGAAGCTTCTTTCTCGTTTTTACCCAAACCGGAAGCCTGGTGGGCTTCGTACGCACAAGGTCACACCACCATAGAGCAGGTAGTGCTCTGAAGCCGACATTAAAGTCACAACAACGCCACACAACTCTCTGTTACTTTGGGCCGTGTGCGAACGCACAACAAAGCGGCCTATTGCGAACAAACCAAATCGAAAGAACCAGAAACACAGGACAGTTAAAAAAAATAATCGATTCACTAGCAAACTTCTTTTTTTTCTATAGCTAAAATCTATTCTACAGTAAAGAGAAAAATCTAAAAGAAAGCGTCGCTGTTGACAGATTTTCAACCGACGGACAAAAACACGAACACAATCTACAGAAGTACAAATCTAGAAGTGCGGCAACGGCAGCAGCAGTGAAACAACGGTGTTGCAGCTCCCGTTCCTCCTGACCCCTCTTCTACCCCAAACGGTCAAAGGACGGCAGAGTCGTGTGATTCCACGTGTTTCTTAATGCCCCCCCCCCCCCCCCCCCCCCCCCCCCCCCCCCCCAAATAAAAAAAACACCGCCTTCTCCTGCCGATAAGTAGTCTGTTTAGCCCCAAGAAACGTGTCAGCAAGCGATATTCTAAGCAGTCTGCTGCGCATGTGCGGGACTTTGCGCTCCGTTCTGCGTCGCTCGACTTGGAGAAGGACGGCCTTGTCCTGCCGAGGCCTCCTCTATTTGGTGTCCTCGCTGTTTTGATTGAGCTGTTGCTATGCTAAACGCCCCGCCCTCAAAGGTGTACTTTGTGAGACCAACGGGAGCGTTTTAACGCTGGCGGGACGGCGGAGGAGTGATTTCCCGCAGAATCAGGGATCCGATGTGAGGAGCGGAGCTCGACCGCTCGAAACCAAGAACAAAAAGTTGACATGGACGGAGATTCCGTTAGCTTTAGTGTTCATGTGGAATCCCTTTCACCGGAATTGAATTGGATTAATATCCTAAATATTAAATTTTTATTACTTATTATTATTATTATTAACAATGTCCCATTTTAGAACCTTCAGTTAAAGTTTGACAGACTAAAGCATTAAAATAAGTGCTTGGCTATGAGTGGCGAGTTGTAAAATCGCTTAAAAAAGAGCTGCATGATCAATAGAAAGATCAATAGTTATGATTGTCTTTTGTTCAGACGTATTGAACATCCATGAAAAAAAAGTGTACATTTTCAAAAAATGCGTAAAATATAAAGAGCCAACTTTTTTATTTTGGAATATAAATCGACTCTGCTGTCCCAGGGAAAGGAGCTGCAAACGGTTTGTTTCTTGTACTTTAAATGTCACCAAACACACCGCGAAAAAAGGCTTTAGGTTTCATCTGTACAAATTCTATTCTACTGCTGCAAATAGAATGACAAAAAACAGAATAAAAGTCTGCATATTTTACCAAAAAAATTAAAATACACATTGTGTTACAACTTAAATTCTTAAATCACTCTGAAACATCCAGAATGCCTTTTCTTTTATAAGAATTTGTTATATTACGTGCACCAAAATAATGTCTTTTCCTTTTTCCTTTTTTTTTGTCCTGTTTTCTCAGTTATGAAAAT
>JACYXH010000427.1:352500-377500 GCA_026745465.1 Lota lota | reverse complement strand
TGTGTTTTTAGTGTGTCGTTAGTGTGTAGCTAGTGTGTTCTTAGTGAGTAGTTAGTATGTTCTTAGTATGTTCTTAGTGTGTAGTTAGTGTGTTCATAGTGTGTTCTTAGTGTGTTCTTAGTGTGTAGTTCATGTGTCTCTTAGTGTGTAGTTAGTGTTTTTTATTGTGTAGTTAGTGTGTTCTTGGTGTGTAGTTAGTGTGTCGTTATGTAGTTGTAGTGTGTAGTTAGTGTGTAGTTGTAGTGTGTAGTTAGTGTGTAGTTCTAGTGTGTAGTTAGTGTGTAGTTGTGTAGTTGTAGTGTGTAGTTAGTGTGTAGTTGTAGTGTGTAGTTAGTGTGTAGTTGTAGTGTGTAGTCAGTGTGTAGTTGTAGTTGTAGTGTGTAGTTAGTATGTAGTTGTAGTGTGTAGTTAGTGTGTAGTTGTAGTTGTAGTGTGTAGTTAGTATGTAGTTGTAGTGTGTAGTTAGTGTGTAGTTGTAGTGTGTAGTTAGTGTGTAGTTGTAGTGTGTAGTTAGTGTGTAGTTCTAGTGTGTAGTTAGTGTGTAGTTGTGTAGTTGTAGTGTGTAGTTAGTGTGTAGTTGTAGTGTGTAGTTAGTGTGTAGTTGTAGTGTGTAGTTAGTGTGTAGTTCTAGTGTGTAGTTAGTGTGTAGTTGTGTAGTTGTAGTGTGTAGTTAGTGTGTAGTTGTAGTGTGTAGTTAGTGTGTAGTTGTAGTGTGTAGTCAGTGTGTAGTTGTAGTTGTAGTGTGTAGTTAGTGTGTAGTTGTAGTGTGTAGTTAGTGTGTAGTTGTAGTGTGTAGTCAGTGTGTAGTTGTAGTTGTAGTGTGTAGTTGTAGTGTGTAGTTAGTGTGTAGTTGTAGTGTGTAGTTAGTGTGTAGTTGTAGTGTGTAGTCAGTGTGTAGTTGTAGTTGTAGTGTGTAGTTAGTGTGTAGTTCTAGTGTGTAGTTAGTGTGTAGTTGTGTAGTTGTAGTGTGTAGTTAGTGTGTAGTTCTAGTGTGTAGTTAGTGTGTAGTTCTAGTGTGTAGTTAGTGTGTAGTTGTGTAGTTGTAGTGTGTAGTTAGTGTGTAGTTGTAGTGTGTAGTTAGTGTGTAGTTGTAGTGTGTAGTTAGTGTGTAGTTGTGTAGTTGTAGTGTGTAGTTAGTGTGTAGTTGTAGTGTGTAGTTAGTGTGTAGTTGTAGTGTGTAGTCAGTGTGTAGTTGTAGTTGTAGTGTGTAGTTAGTGTGTAGTTCTAGTGTGTAGTTAGTGTGTAGTTGTGTAGTTGTAGTGTGTAGTTAGTGTGTAGTTGTAGTGTGTAGTTAGTGTGTAGTTGTAGTGTGTAGTCAGTGTGTAGTTGTAGTTGTAGTGTGTAGTTAGTGTGTAGTTCTAGTGTGTAGTTAGTGTGTAGTTGTGTAGTTGTAGTGTGTAGTTAGTATGTAGTTGTAGTGTGTAGTTAGTGTGTAGTTGTAGTGTGTAGTCAGTGTGTAGTTGTAGTTGTAGTGTGTAGTCAGTGTGTAGTTGTAGTGTGTAGTTAGTGTGTAGTTGTACTTGTAGTGTGTAGTTGTACCTGGTAGGACGACACAGGGGAATGCATGTAGGGCGGTAGGGACCCCTGGGCGATCATCCGGTTGGGGGCCAGGCTGTAGTGTGATGAGTAGAACCTGAAGCAGGGAGGACATAACATACATAAGAGTCTACATTACAGGCATTCTGACGGCTTGTGTTGCAGCTCCTTCAGCGGCCACCAGAGGGCAGCAGCGCCCTGGAGTTCAACTTGGCGCGAGGAGAACTTCAAGTCGGAAGGGAGGTTTGAATCCCTACTTCCTCCCGGTGCCAGCACTCACCCATTCTGCAGGGCTGTTGGGTCATAGGCCAGGGTCAGCCCCCCCTGGAGAAACAAGAACAGAACACCATTACAAACACTGAAGTCTGTCGTAGTGTAGAGGCGGCGGCCAGCCCGGTGTCGTCGTGGTACTGGGCTCCAGAGAGGCAGACGGCTGCGCGCTGCGGTTCCCGCTCACCGTCTCGGCGTCGCGGCCCCAAGGCCGGCCGTTCTGGAGGTACTTCCCCTGGTTCTGCCGCTTCTTCTGCCCTCCGTCCGCAAACTTACATAACAACGGTTCCGTAGGAACTGCGAGAGCGACACAGCGACGGGAGAGAGAGAGAGAGGGGGAATTTCAGAATTTCGCGGCACGTGGAAAGAGAGAAAAACGTGGAAATCTGACCCGAAACCCGAAAACGCTGGGACCGAACTCACCGGGCACCCCCGGGGGAGTTTTGATGAACTTGCCGTTGAAATGCTGTATTATAGCGTCACACTTCTCCGTGGACTCCATCCTGCGAACACAAAATCAAAGATCCGTCGGCAGGAGCACGCTCTGTCGCCAGCAGCCTCTACGTTCGGTCGGTGGGTCGGGCGCTTCGTGGAGCTACACGGCGGAGCTACGCACCTGGCGAAGCCCACGCCGCGGCTGGTGCCGCTGGCGTCCCTCAGGACCCGGGTGGAGATGACCTGACCGAAGGCCTTCAGCATGCTCTCCAGCTCCTGCTCGTCCATGGACACCGGCAGGTTGGAGATGTACAGGTTGGTGGGGTCCTGCTCCTGTTGCTGAGGAGAACCCACACACACACACACACAGGGGGTTACACGCAGAACACAAGGAGAACCCACACACACACACAGGGGGTTACACGCAGAACACAAGGAGAACCCCCACACACACACAGGGCGTTACACGCAGAACACAAGGAGAACCCCCACACACACACACAGGGGGTTACACGCAGAACACAAGGAGAACCCCCACACACACACAGGGCGTTACACGCAGAACACAAGGAGAACCCCCACACACACACACAGGGGGTTACACGCAGAACACAAGGAGAACACACACACACACAAACAGGGCGTTACACGCAGAACACAAGGAGAACCCACACATACACACAGGGGGTTACACGCAGAACACAAGGAGAACCCCCACACACACACAGGGCGTTACACGCAGAACACAAGGAGAACCCACACACACACACAGGGGGTTACACGCAGAACACAAGGAGAACCCACACACACACACAGGGGGTTACACGCAGAACACAAGGAGAACCCACACACACACACAGGGGGTTACACGCAGAACACAAGGAGAACCCACACACACACACACAGGGGGTTACACGCAGAACGCAAGGAGAACCCACACACACACAGGGGGTTACACGCAGAACACAAGGAGAACCCACACACACACACAGGGGGTTACACGCAGAACACAAGGAGAACCAACACACACACACAGGGGGTTACACGCAGAACACAAGGAGAACCCACACACACACACACACACAGGGGGTTACACGCAGAACACAAGGAGAACCAACATACACACACAGGGGGTTACACGCAGAACACAAGGAGAACCCACACACACACAGGGGGTTACACGCAGAACACAAGGAGAACCAACACACACACACACAGGGGGTTACACGCAGAACACAAGGAGAACCCACGCACACACACACACAAACAGGGCGTTACACGCAGAACACAAGGAGAACCCACACACACACACAGGGGGTTACACGCAGAACACAAGGAGAACCCACACACACACAGGGGGTTACACGCAGAACACAAGGAGAACCCACACACACACACACAGGGGGTTACACGCAGAACACAAGGAGAACATCACACACACAGGGGGTTACACGCAGAACACAAGGAGAACCCACACACACACAGGGGGTTACACGCAGAACACAAGGAGAACCAACACACACACAGGGTTACACGCAGAACACAAGGAGAACCCACGCAGAACACATCTTAGAACACAAGGAGAACCCACATGCAGAACCCACATGCAGAACCCATCCCAGGACACAAGAACCCACACGCAGAACCCATCCCAGAACCCACGCAGAACCCACGCAGATCCCATCCCAGAACACAAGGAGAACCCACAAGCAGAACCCATCCCAGAACACAAGCAGAACCCATCCCAGAACACAAGGAGAACCCACAAGCAGAACCCATCCCAGAACACAAGGAGAACCCACGCAGAAGAGGTTGTTCAGGGTGGGTGTGATGACTTCCAGATGTCAATGTCTGTGCAACGCTCCAGCCTCTTGTGTTTATTGAATCTAGTTTACATTTGTGCTTTTGTACGCTGGTGGACGGCTTTCGCAGCAGAAGTGGAACGTAGGTCAGCGTTCGGAGTTTGGAGAAAAAGGATTCGGACACGTCAGGGACGTTATCGGAAGCAATAAGAAAACGCTAGAATACTGCCGTCTCCTTTAACGACGTCATTACTCCCCCACCCCCGGGGCACACATGCATTCCTCTGCCAAAGGTCAAGGGTCACGTTCTACAGGAAGTGAGAGCGAGAGACGGCCGCAACGAGCCCGCAGCGATGGCGGCCAATGAGACGAGACGATGGACTGTGGTTCTCACGGTAACGGGAGCACAGTGTAGGGGCCGGGAGAGAGAGAGAGAGAGAGAGAGAGAGAGAGAGAGAGAGAGAGGGAGGGAGGGAGGGAGGGAGGGAGGGGAGAGAGGGAGGGAGGGAGGGAGGGAGGGAGAGGGAGAGAGAGAGAGAGAGAGAGAGAGAGAGAGAGAGGAGGAGGGAGGGAGGGAGGGAGGGAGGGAGGGAGGGGAGAGAGGGAGGGAGGGAGGGAGGGACAGAGAGAGAGAGGGAGGGAGACAGAGAGAGACAGAGAGGGAGGGAGGGAGGGAGGGAGGGAGGGAGGGAGGGAGGGAGGGAGGGATGGAGGGAGGGAGGGAGGGAGGGAGGGAGAGAGAGAGAGAGAGAGAGAGAGAGAGAGAGAGAGAGAGAGAGAGAGAGAGAGAGAGAGAGAGAGAGAGAGAGGGAGGGAGGGAGGGAGGGAGGGAGGGGAGAGGAGGGAGGGAGGGAGGGAGACAGAGAGAGACAGGGAGGGAGGGAGGGAGGGAGGGAGGGAGGGAGGGAGGGAGGGAGGGAGGGAGGGAGGGAGGGAGGGAGGGGAGGGGTGGGGGTTGAGTTGAGACAGTCCGGTGAAATGAGTGAAACGGCTACTTAGCACACGGGGAGACGAATAAAAGTGTCAGCCCGTAACAGGAGGCCCTGGCGGTAAATTAGTAAATAAGGGAAAGAGAGAGAAAGAGAGAGAGAGAGGGAGGGAGGGAGGGGGAGAGAGAGGGGAGAGACTGCGAGTTTCGGATGGCAGGCCTCCTCTCGTTTATGGTCATTCCCTGGGCTCTCAAGTCTTTCCATTCCTGTCCCACACATTCTCTACCTGTTAATTCATAATTAACAATCACGCCAACGCCTGTGGCACGTCTCTGCCACACCACAGGACAAAAGACAAAGGTCTGATTGGTTGAAATGGAAGCAGTCTGATCGGAGCTTCTTCCCCGCCGCGGGAACCTCGGACCTGCTAAAGATTTCCCGGCTGATCATTTGACAGGAAGTCTGTTTCAGGGCACTTTACTGCATTTCAGTGTGTCAACATCATCCTCAGGGTATTCAGAGCAGACCAGTGTTTCAACATTGCCCCCCCCCCCCCCCCGCCCCCGCCCCCGCCCCCGTCCTGTTAAAGATTAAGAACGGCCTTCTGTTTCAGGAAGCGTCCCTGTTCAGGCCAGAGCAATGTTTCCACGTTATGTAACGCGTAGCATTGTGAGCTGTCACTAGACGATAAGAGACCTCCTCTGGTGGAGCTGGTTTTACTGACGTTGCTAAAGCCATCGCTTCCTGAAGCTGGCTTCTCCCCCGCCTCCCTCCAAAACAAACGAGAGCCAGCTTCTGCAGTCCTGAAGGGAGACCAGACTGCAGGACCAAGGAGTGAAATGACTAGGTTAGCCATATTGGGAAATGGCCGTCTCTTCAAAGCAAAAGGTTACATCAGGCTGTTAAATCATCTGCAAAGTGTGAGCTTAGAATCACAACGCATGCAAAATCGGCTGTTCCCCCTCCCCCCCACTGTGCTAACCTTTGTGGTTAAATGCAAACGCAACCCCACCCAACCCCACCCAACCCCACCCAACCCCAGAGACACACTCACACACACACACTCACACACTCACAGACACACACACACACACGTACACACTCACAGACACACTCACAGACACACTCACAGACACACACACACACACGCACACACACACACACACTCACACACACACTCACAGACACACACTCACACACACATGCACACACTCACACACACATGCACAGAGACACACACTCACACACACTCACACACACACACACACACGCACACACACACACTCACACACACTCACAGACACACACTCACACACACACGCACAGAGACACACACTCACACACACACACTCACACACACACACACACACTCACAGACACACACACACACACACTCACAGACACACACTCACAGACACACTCACAGACACACACACATACACACACACACACAGGACTGCAGTCACGCTTAGTGCATCTGTGGCAACACACTGGCTTGAATGCCAATCTCCTGAAGAGCTAGGTTTATTGAGTGTGTCTCTGTGTTTGTGTTTGTGTGTGTGTGTGTGTGTTTGATCTGCCTGTGTACGTCAAGCAAGGCTGACGTCTAAATGTGGAGGGAGGTGATGGGAGGCAGAAACACCTTCTATTTATAACCGTGCCATTGTTCTCATGGACAAATATATACACACCCACACACACACAGCACACACACACACACACGCACACACACACACAGCACGCATACACACACAGCACACACACACCCACGCACACACACACACACACAGCACACACACACACACACGCACACACACACACAGCACGCATACACACACAGCACACACACACCCACGCACACAGCACGCATACACACAGCACACACACTCACAGACACACACAGCACACACACACACACACACACACACACACACATACGCACACACACAGGTCCGCCAGTCTCTTTTCGGAGCGTGCAGCAGGGCGTGGCGCCGGGGCGTCGACCCGGAGGACACCAGGTGTGGTTGATGACATCGCTGGAGGAGAGCCAATGAGAACGCAGCGTAGGCCGTCGTAAAATTGATGACTCAACAAACAATTAGGTGAGGTGTCGGATCCCATTAGCTAGATCAGATCAGGTTCCAGCGCTCATGGGGTTAATATGAGCCACACAGTGAGGACCGCACGGAACCAGGGTGTATTTAACTCAGTATAGATAGAGTTCTGTATAAATCTAGAATATAAGGATCTATATTTAACTCTATAGATCTAGAGTGCTATATGGATCTATATTTAACTCTATAGATCTAGAGTGCTATATGGATCTATATTTAACTCTATAGATCTAGAGTGCTATATGGATCTATATTTAACTCTATAGATCTAGAGTGCTATATGGATCTATATTTAACTCTATAGATCTAGAGTGCTATATGGATCTACATTTAACTCTATAGATCTAGAGTGCTATATGGATCTATATTTAACTCTATAGATCTAGAGTGCTATATGGATCTATATTTAACTCTATAGATCTAGAGTGCTATATGGATCTATATTTAACTCTATAGATCTAGAGTGCTATATGGATCTATATTTAACTATAGATCTAGAGTGCTATATGGATCTATATTTAACTCTATAGATCTAGAGTGCTATATGGATCTACATTTAACTCTATAGATCTAGAGTGCTATATGGATCTATATTTAACTCTATAGATCTAGAGTGCTATATGGATCTATATTTAACTCTATAGATCTAGAGTGCTATATGGATCTATATTTAACTCTATAGATCTAGAGTGCTATATGGATCTATATTTAACTATAGATCTAGAGTGCTATATGGATCTATATTTAACTCTATAGATCTAGAGTGCTATATGGATCTATATTTAACTCTATAGATCTAGAGTGCTATATGGATCTATATTTAACTCTATAGATCTAGAGTGCTATATGGATCTATATTTAACTCTATAGATCTAGAGTGCTATATGGATCTATATTTAACTCTATAGATCTAGAGTGCTATATGGATCTACATTTAACTCTATAGATCTAGAGTGCTATATGGATCTATATTTAACTCTATAGATCTAGAGTGCTATATGGATCTATATTTAACTATAGATCTAGAGTGCTATATGGATCTATATTTAACTCTATAGATCTAGAGTGCTATATGGATCTATATTTAACTCTATAGATCTAGAGTGCTATATGGATCTATGTCTCCAGCCTCCTCCTCCTCCAGACCGCATGAGGTCCGGGTCACGCACCGGGAGTCGGGTGGAGGCTGTGGGTGTCGGGCTACGCGGCCGGCCCGGTGAACCCTCGCCCCCGGGTCAGGTTGCACCCGGGCGACGGGGCTGACGGCCCGCTGGCACCGCAGGGTGCGTCTGCGGTCACCCACGCAGGAGGAGGTGCCACTAGTCCAGACGGGGGACACGGCGTGGGCTCTTTGTGCCGGGCCCCTCCCACCCTCCCACCCTCCCTGAGAGCCACTGGGAGCGGCTCAATGGGCTTTGAGGGAAGACACCCGAACAGAGACACCCACTGGCACCCCAACAACAGGGCTAGGGAGCAAGGCACCCAGGGAGGGAGGGGGACAGGGGGACAGGGAGGGAGAGAGGAGGACAGGGAGGGAGGGGGAGAGGAGGAGAGGGAGAAAGGAGGACAGGGAGAGAGGGAGGGAGGGGGACAGGGAGGGAGGAGGGAGAGACGGAGGGAAGGGGAGAGGAGGAGAGGGAGAGATGAGGACAGGGAGAGAGGGAGGGAGGAGGTAGAGAGGGAGGGAGGAGGAGAGGGAGCAGAGAAGGGAGAGAGAGATCGTGGCGGGGAGAGGGGAGTCGGAGGAAGGAAGTGATGGACGAGGTGAGAGGTGACGGACAGACGGAAGTTCTAAAAACAGAAGTGAATCAGAACACTGAAGGAGGTTCAGATCATCTCACCCCCCTGGTGATCACAACAGTGGGACATCACCAACCCACTCCTGTCTTCGTCCTGCCCTACCACCCACACGGCACGGGGCATTCCACTTTGTCCACATAACCGCGCGTGTGTGGCGTGTGACGTGGGTGTGTGTTGTGTGTGTGTGTGTGTTCGCCTGCCAAGCACGCTATTTGTTTTGTAGTTGAATAATAAAGAGACGCTGTAGGAATAACCAGTGAACTCTGGTCGTTGTGCCAACTGGGAGTAAATGCTGCGAGGCAGGTGGCCAGACCGATACTTAAAGATCCTCTGGTCGTGTTTCTAGAGTCCGGTGGCCAGTGGGACACCAGTACAAGATGTTGGTAGGACACTACCCCTTTTACACTGAACACCGGCATCATGCTGGGGAAGCAGCATCCTGAGGACCACCGAGAGACCGAGGACAAAGACAACCAATCACATGGCCAGCTCTGTGGTCTCTTGGGGGGGGGGGGGGGGGGGGTCTTACTTTGGCCATCTGGGCCTGGACCCCGTTGGACTTCAGGGCGGTGACGGCCTTCTGGGCGGCGGCCGGGCTGTCGAAGTCCACGAAGCCGTAGCCTGGAGCCAAGAGGGAGCCAGAACACAGGTCTTAATCCCCCACAATGCACTGGGAAGCGCAGATGAACACAGGAAGTGCACAGGGAGAATGCAACCACATGAACAACCCCCCCCCCCCCCCCCCCGACACACACACACACACACACACACACACACACACACACACGCACATGCAAACACACACACACACGCGCCTACACGCACACGCACACACACACACACACAAACACACTCAAACGTACCTTTGCACTTGTTGGTGGTTTTGTCCAAGATGGCTTTGGTGGAGACAATCTTGCCGTACCTTTGAAAGATAAACATAGGCAGTGGTTTCAAGTGAAGACTCCAGTGACAGACAGGGTTACCACAGGGCAAAGGAACCTGCTCTAAAACACACATTCCAAGACTTCCCCTGGCTGGCAGTCAGCTGGTAAACATGACTGTATACTCCTCTGTCTTACCAGCCCTCCCACTGTCCTGCTCTCTGCTGTTCCTTATCCCGGCCAAAACAAAACGCTGATACCAGAGGCACGCGCACACACACACACACGTGCATGCTCGCACGCACACACACACGTGCATTCTCGCACACACACACACACACACGTGCATGCACGCACGCACGCACACACACACGTGCATGCACGCACGCACACACGCACACGTGCATGCACGCACGCACACACACACACAGGTGTATTCTCGCACACACACACACACACGTGCATGCACGCACGCACACACGTGCATGCTCGCACACACACACACACGTGCATGCACGCACACACACACGTGCGTGCTCGCACGCACGCACACACACGTGCATGCACGCACGCACACACACACACAGGTGCAGCATTCTCGCACACGCACACACACGTGCATGCTCGCACACACACACACACACACGTGCATGCACGCACACACACACACACACACGTGCATTCTCGCACACACACACACACGCACCTTCCAAATACTCCAATGACATAATTTCCACACACATTCTAAAGGTGTTCGGTATGTTTGGTATTATTAGTATCGTTTTAGTCATACTGTAGCTAAACTGAAATCCTAATTTAATCAGAAGTTTTTTTATTTATTTTTATATAAAAAAAAACAAGAACGTGTTAATGAGTATGGCATATGTGGATTCCATATGAAGACGTATTTATATAAATATATATGTATATATATATATATATATACATATATATATACACATATATACAGTATATGTACAAGCTGCGGAGTGAAATGGAATGCTGTGTTATGAGACGGCAGTATCTCAGGCCCGCCCTGGACGATGTCGTCAGAGAGAGAGAGAGAGAGAGAGAGAGAGAGAGAGAGAGAGAGAGAGAGAGAGAGAGAGAGAGAGAGAGAGAGAGAGAGAGAGAGAGAGAGAGAGAGAGAGAGAGAGAGACATGAGACAGACAGACAGACAGAGAGAGCAACAGTGTGAGAGAGAGAGAGAGAGAGAGAGAGAGAGAGAGAGACATGAGACAGACAGACAGACAGACAGACAGACAGACAGACAGACAGACAGAGAGAGCAACAGTGAGAGAGAGAGAGACTCCTACTCTGTTTGGTGCAACATGGCGTCTGGGTGGAGAGTAAACTGTAATCCGATCCTCACCTTCACTACCCCCCACCCCCACGCCCTCCCTCCACCCTCTCCCTCCCTCCACCCTCTCCCCCTCTCTCACCCCTGACATCAGAGTTCATCGTACAGAGCTGTACATCAGCGCGTGGTTCCACGCTGCTGAGCGGAGATTGCCTACAGATGGCGGGTGTTTCCGTTTCCATGGCGAGCGATAGAGAGCCCCTCGGGCCCTCAGGCTCTCAGGCCGTCAGGCCGTCACCTCAGGGGAGTGGAAACATTCCCGTAGATTCTGTGTGAAAACACTTGAGTCTGCATCTTCATCGACATCTTTTGCATTGGCAGTGGGGTTGTTTAACACCCCGGTAGATATGGGAACACGTGCAACAAGCCCCACGTCGAGCCATACATGGGTGTGAAAGAGACCCACGAATGAATGAATTTCATCCCGGAATCACCGTGACAAAACCTGTTCAGCCGTGCAAAAAGAAACGGACCTCGAACTAAATACCAAGGCCTGTGCCAAGCCAAACAGAAACGGTTGGAAGGCCGCCCAGTTGATCATTGAAGACAGGGTTAACGGGGAGTACGCAGGGAGACTGAAGGCTGTGGACACGACCAGTAAAGGAACAATGGAGGGTAGAATGTAAAGGAGCTCTCTCCTCCTGCCCTGGTCCTAATGTAAAGGAGCTCTCTCCTCCTGCCCTGCTCCTAATGTAAAGGAGCTCTCTCCTCCTGCCCTGCTCCTAATGTAAAGGAGCTCTCTCCTCCTGCCCTGCTCCTAATGTAAAGGAGCTCTCTCCTCCTGCCCTGCTCCTAATGTAAAGGAGCTCTCTCCTCCTGCCCTGCTCCTAATGTAAAGGAGCTCTCTCCTCCTGCCCTGCTCCTAATGTAAAGGAGCTCTCTCCTCCTGCCCTGCTCCTAATGTAAAGGAGCTCTCTCCTCCTGCCCTGCTCCTGGCTCCTCCCGGCCGTCCTCATCCTGCCAGCGAGACGTGTCTCCGACACCTCAAGCTGTGGTCCTGACGGCCGAGGTCCCAATGGGAACAGGTAGCTGTTTTCTTTGCCACCCGGTTGAGGCAGGAAAAGGAGGTTCCCGTTTCCCTTGAGACGTAGAACAGCGGAGCTGGGGAACCGGTACGCGCTGGTCTACGTTTTAAGACACAAGGACAGGGCGGCGGCGTAGCTGACATTTAAAGGCCAGTCTTAAAAGCAGACGTTTAAAGCATCTTGTCGATACAGATCATGCATGTTTCAAGGGAATGTTTGAAGGTGAGACCCCGCGACGCTGGCTCTGTACTGTGTGGCTTTGAACCAGTTCAGTGAAGTGGAACTGATCCCTGGACCTCCTGGAAAAGGGTGGCGAGCGTCATCTCCCCTACGCCTTCCTCCTGCCCCCAACTGTGAAGCCTTCAGGAACCAAACCAGTTTGACTGTTGTTAGTTGTACTTGGCTGACTGTGTGTGTGTGTGTGTGTGTGTGGGTCTGAGTGTGTGTGTGGGTGTGTGTGTGTGTGGGTCTGGGTGTGTGTGTGTGTGTGTGTGGGTCTGGGTGTGTGTGTGTGTGTGTGTGGGTCTGGGTGTGTGTGTGTGGGTCTGGGTGTGTGTGTGTGTGTGGGTCTGTGTGTGTGTGTGTGTGTGTGTGTGTGTGTGGGTCTGGGTGTGTGTGTGTGTGTGTGGGTCTGTGTGTGTGTGTGTGTGGGTCTGGGTGTGTGTGTGTGGGTCTGGGTGTGTGTGTGTGGGTCTGGGTGTGTGTGTGGGTCTGGGTGTGTGTGTGTGTGTGTGGGTCTGGGTGTGTGTGTGGGTCTGGGTGTGTGTGTGTGTGTGTGTGGGTCTGGGTGTGTGTGTGGGTCTGGGTGTGTGTGTTGGTCTGGGTGTGTGTGTGGGTCTGGGTGTGTGTGTGTGTGTGTGTGGGTCTGGGTGTGTGTGTGGGTCTGGGTGTGTGTGTGTGTGGGTCTGTGTGTGTGTGTGTGTGTGGGTCTGTGTGTGTGTGTGTGTGTGTGTGTGTGTTTGTGTGATCGTTAGGCCTCTGGACTACAGGGATTGGGCTGTGTGTTGACAGATATGTTACGTTCCTCGCGGTGAGCCAACCCAGACTCAGCAGGGAGGGAGGTTACCCCAGGACATGAGGTGGGATCCTAGTCCCCAAACTGGCCCCTCGTCCTCTCCTGGCACAGCTTACTCTAACCCTCGTCTCCACTGCTGCTATTTCTTATTTTACATGTGTCCTGCTTATTTTCGTACAGTACAGCATTTTGTATCACTGATCCAAGCCTTGTTTATTTAGTGACCAGCATCTCAATGACAGAAAGTCATTTCACTAGCCCAAAATCCCAGAAAGCCGGACAATGTGGGACTCCTTAACTAGCCGCGGACATGGCTCTGGGTTCATATAGAGGCTGAGGCATGGAACCCCTCTTTACTCGGGTTCCTCCCCATAGTGGGATTTGATTGGTTGTTAGTATGATGGAAGCTACGCTTTGGTCTCCGCCCACAGACATGGCGGGAACAATCTAAATGTTAGAAGTCACTGATCGTGTCCTATGTCCTTTCCGACGGCTTTGTTTCATTTAAATGCTTAACGTAAGTCAATATCTTAGTTCCCGATATACATATTTAAGGATGCACATATTTACCTACACCTAGAAACATCTCAAGTCTTAGCAACACCCTTTCACCGTGACCGCTACTTGCTAGGTCCTAAGGTTAGTCACCAGTAGTCAACGCAACGCAACGCGACTCTTAAAATACGCGACATTGTAGCGTGACCTCGTTGACCTCATGAACCTCGCGATCTTGTAATCCGTTAAAACCCCGCAGCTCACGCAGCTGGCCAACACGTGCACTTGGGCGCTTTTGAATTCGTCCGATCTGTCCGATCTCTGGGATCGGTAACTCCCACTCCGGCCGTTCTTCTTCGCGGTTCCGGCGGCAGGAAGGACTCACGTTTGGCAGAGCTTGACCAGGTCCTGGTCCATGGTGCCGGGGTGCAGGCCACGGATGTACAGGTTGGTTTTACTCAGCTGCTCGCCGCCGCCGCTGTTGCTGCTGCTGTTGGTGTTTGGACTGGGCGGCGCCATCTGGTGGCTGGAGGGCACATATGCCTGCTGGAGGCAAACACAATGGCTGAATGAGTGGATGAGCAATAGACGTATTTTTTTATTTTTACATAAATGGACACAATAAACACGTACATAAATACAAACATGAGTAAATAACGAAGAGGGAATGACGTGATCTTATAGTTTACGCAGGTCCGTAGCGCGAGACACAGAAACTCAAAGCAAGTGTAACGTCTGAGATTCCAAGGATCAGTCGCCCCGCGGGGTGTGTGAGTGTGTGTTGTTTAACGGTCATCTTGACCTGGGTTACCACCGTTAAACTAAACAGTCTTCTATTGATGAGGGCTGGGTAGAAATGCAGCGAGACGGGGGATTGAGCTGGAGCAACGAAAACTGATATCATACTACATCATGTCAACACTCAGCAATATGCTTCAGAGGGGAATGTGGGGCCTCTCTCTGTCTCTCTCTCCCTCTGTCTCTCTGTCTCTCCCTCTCCTCCTCTGTCTCTCCCTCTCTCTCTCTCTCTCTCTCTCTCTCTCTTTCTCTCCCTCTGTCTCTCTCTTTCTCTCCCTCTGTCTCTCTGTCTCTCTCTCTCTCCCCCCCTCTCTCTCTCTCTCTGTCTCTCCCTGTCTCTCCCTCTCTCTCTCAGTCTCTCTCTCCCTCTGTCTCTCTCTCCCTCTGTCTCTCTGTCTCTCTCTCTCTCTCACTGTCTCTCCCCCTCTCTCTCTTTCTCTCCCTCTGTCTCTCTCTCTTTCTCTCCCTCTGTCTCTCTCTCCCCCCTCTCTCTCTCTCCCCCCTCTCCCTCTCCTCCCTGTCTCTCTCTCTCTCTCTCTCTCTCTCTCTCTCTCTCCCTCTCTCTCTCCCTCTCTCTCCCCCTCTCTCTCCCCCCCTCTCTCTCTCTCTCTCTCTCCTCTCCCTCTCTCTCCCTGTCTCTCTCTCTCTCTCTCCCTCCCCCTCTCTCTCCCTCCCCCTCCCTCTCTCTCCCCCCCTCTCTCTCTCCCCGCCTCTCTCTCTCTCTCCCCCTCTCCCTCTCTCCCCCCCCCCCCTCTCTCTCCACACAGGGGAAACGGGGCCCCTCCAGCCGTCTCCCACTGCATACTGCGGCTCAACTCCTTTTTCTCGGTCGAACTTTTAAACCCCGCTATCGCGCACGTTGAGCCACATGGTTTGGGCAGATTAAGAAGCACAGAGCGCCCCCCCCCCCCCCCCCCCCAATAGGCTCATCGGGGGTAGATGTAATAATAGCTTTGGGCTGTAACTCTTCGGGCTGTGGCACCACCCGTTGTTGAAAACGCAGCGTTTCTAAACAAATGGCTGCCATCTGGTGAAGCTCCGCCCGCCCGGCGCTGACTTCCACCGATCCGGTGGAAGTCAGCGCCGCTCCGGAGACAAACAGCGCGCCGCGAGCGCTACGCAACAACTGTTAGCTGTGATGACATCGATCTTGAAAAGCACACATGCAACAACACGGGTTCACCCGAGGCCCCTGGGGGGCCAAAGTCCGTACATCAAAGGCCGGGAGACGCACGCGAGGGGGGCCGGCGACGTGCAGCAGCTGCAGATCTCAGCGCCGCTGTCCCACACCGGGACACGCTGCTGTGATGCTGATGCACCCGTGGGGGTCCCTCCCTTCGTCCGCCCGTCTGGGGGGGGGGGGGCCGGGTCCCGAGACGACACCGCCAGCTAATGCTCCGAGCGGGCTCAGTTTGGCCTCGTTGTTTTGGGCTTTTTGTTGTGTTCTCCATTTATTTTCACTAATTGAGTTTCCCCATGCTGCGCTGCAGTGACTCAGCGTGTGTGCATGTGTGCGTGTGTGTGTGCGTGTGTGTGTGTGTGTGTGTGTGTGCGTGTGTGTGTGCGTGTGTGTGTGTGTGTGTGTGGCAGGGCGTAACTCATTTATGAAGTCGTTCAGTGAAACATGGTATCCTTCTCATTGCATCATAAGTCTGGAGGCCCGACGTGGCCCGGGACGGCCTGGGGGGGCCAGGGCGGCCTGGGGGGGCCGGGGCGGCCGGGGGGCGATCCGGGACTCTGAAGGGTCAGATCAAAGCGCTCTCCTTCAGAACCCTCCCAGCAGGGAGTCCACAGAGACCCGGTCAGGACACACCAACCAGCCACTCACCAATTACACACGTCCCAGTACACCCCAGTTCACCCCAGTCCAGCCATCGCTCTCGGGGGCTCCGGCGGGACAGCCCACCTCCTTTTAAGCCCCACAGGCCGGTTGCCCCCCAGGGGCTTAATCCCTCCTGGTTTACGTCTGGTCTGACCTGAGGGCCCCTGACCTGAGGGCCCCTGACCTGAGGGCCCCTGACATGCTCAGGCTGCTGGTTAGCGGACACAAGACGAGCGGTCTGGAGGCAGAGCACAAAGAAACCAAGAGAGTGATCTTTCACTCACTCTGCCTCTTCTCACCCCCCGTTTTCACACATTCCTATGAACACACACGCACCTGCGCACACACTCACACACGCACACACACGCACACACACACACACACACACACACACACACTGTCACAGCATCATCATCATCACCACAGCGGTGTTAAATGTGTGTGTGTTAGTGGGTTAAAGATCAGGATGACGTTTCATGGCAGAGACCTGCTGTGTTCATGCGCATGGTGCTGGAGGTGACAGGACGCACGCACACACTCACACACACGCACGCACACACACACACACACACACACACGCACGCACGCACACTCACACACACATAAACGCACACTCACACACGCACACGCACGCACACACACGCACGCACTCACACACACATAAACGCACACTCACTAACGCATGCACGCATGCACACACATGCACGCACACACACACATGCACGCACACACACACACACATGCACGCACACTCACTCACGCATGCACACACACACATGCACGCACGCACGCACATGTGCACACGCACACACATGCATGCACACTCACTCACGCATGCACACACACACACACATGTGCACACGCACGCACATACTCAATCGTCGACGCAGACATGCACAAACATACAGCAGCAACACATCCCTTCACTTTCATCTTGCTCCATAATTATATAAATACATAATTATGTAAAAACGTGCGTGATACATCCATAAAGCCCTGGAGCCCTGGTTATACTTAACGACATCAGGCGTTGTGTTATTAGAAAGAGACATGTGGAGAACGCACCTCCCTCACACACCTGATGGGATGCAAGGTAGGCCCATGGGGGCGGAGCCACAGGGGATGGAGGCGGGGCTGAACGTGATACTGGTACTGTACTGGTTGTGTTGTAGTTCCTAAAGGGAGGTGCCTTTACAAATGCGATTGCACAGCAGGAACTGGACAGAAAAACCTAAACCTTGTGATGTAGATTGAACTGAGCACACATAGCTAACGCGTATTGCTCTCACTCGTCGCTTCCTTACAGACCGCAGGGTTCCTGATTAGGGTTCCCCACCTCACTAACAGAACTAGCTTTCTGCTATAAATGTACATGTACATATTTACATATATACATATACATATATGTATGTATATATACATATATGTATGTATGTATATATATGTATATATACATATATACATACAGTATATGTGTGTATATACATATATACGTATATTATATATGTAAATATACATATAAGCACATATTAGTATGTATACACATATAAACATAAATCAAATTGATATGTATATATATACATATAAATACATATGTATTTGTATATATATATATGTACATATATATATGTATATAGTAGAACCTTAGAGTGAGTGATTGGTCTGTTAACTGCGTGGGACTTTGTCGATTGTATTTTCCACAGCAATGTGTTCCACAATCTGAACTATAATAGAAACACTTTAAAGGCTACGCCCCCTTTAATCCCAGCCAACCAGCAACCTACTAGCCTCTCCCCTCTGTTCCTGATTGGTCTGTCCGTCCGTCTGTCATTCTGGATCCGTTTTTATCTCCTGCTTCCTGTTTTGCTCCTCGGGTTGACCCCGGGGCGACCCCTGGTGATGCTGACTTCCATGTCTGCGGGGGGTATGTGCCTGTGGGCTCAGCCCCGCAGCCCTCGTCCAGAGTCCTGTGCTGAGGCAGGAAGTGGACCGTCTGACCGTCTGGTTTGGCTGAGTGAGACGTTTCTAACAATACAGTGAAGCTGACAGGAACGGTGACGTTCCCACAGCAAAACATTCAGTTTGTGTAACGCAACTTCATGGGCAACTTCTTGTAGCGTTACTAGCATTTCTGTTAGCATTGCTAGCAACGGTTCTTTGAGAGCAGAGAGGGCCAGTTCAGCCCAGTTCAGCCCAGTTCAGTAGGCGCTGGCTCCACCATGCTGTGGGAGAGGCCGGGAGCAGCACTACAGGAAGGGCTTATTGATCTAAGAAAGGATATGATCCTATTCCCCTGAGCGACGGTGATCTCGTCAACCATGACATTTAAACATCCCCGTCTGCCCAGAGCCCCAGACACCACATGTTTTTGTCCGAGTCCGAACACAAATTATATTAACCAAACAAATTGGACATCTTCTAATTTAGCCGCCGTTTCGTCAAATGAACTTATTTGCTGCCACTTCCTGTTGACTTTTGTACGTGATGCAGCAGACAAACAAGACGGACTGGATGACTGAATGGCAGACCAGCATTCCTCAGAACTCTCCAGGTTTCCTTTCGAAATCGTTCTCACGTCACTCCATTCCCCGCCATCTTTCTCTCCCTCGCTGGCTTCCTGTTCCTCTTCCTGGAGCCAAAGCTTGTCTATGTGGACTTTACAGTTCAGCAATAAACAGATTAAAATGTCTCTCTCTCTCTCTCTCTCTCGCTCTCTCTCTCTCTCTCTCTCTCTCTCTCTCTCTCTCGCTCTCGCTCTCTCTAGATTGTTCTCACGGTTTTATCAACCATAACAAATTATGTAATTATCCATACACGATGAACATACAGAACAACTACAGGACACCAGAGAGAGAGAGAGAGAGAGAGAGAGAGAGAGAGAGAGAGAGAGAGAGAGAGAGAGAGAGAGAGAGAGCAGGAGAGAGAGAGAGAGAGGAGGAGATAGAGACAGAGAGAGAGAGAGAGAAAGAGAGAGAGAGAGAGAGAGAGAGAGAGAGACAGAGGGAGAGAGAGAGAGAGGGAGAGACAGAGAGAGAGAGAGAGGGAGAGAGAGAGAGAGAGAGAGAGAGAGAGAGAGAGAGAGAGAGAGAGAGAGAGAGAGAGAGAGAGAGAGAGAGAGAGAGGTGGGAACACCATACACCTGTGAACAGTGGCTCACCGCAGAGCAAAAGGCCAACAACACAACCTAAAGTGAGCTGACAGGAGGGCCAGCAGGGACGTCCGGGTCCTGGACCGGGTCCTGGACCGGGTCCTGGACCGGGTCCCTCGTACTGTGGATGGACGAGAGGGACGAGTGGGACCCAGTAGAGAGAGAGAGAGAGAGACAGAGAGCTGAACGGTACCAGGCCCAGAGGGGACAGGGAGGAGTAAAGGTGGTGGTGGGGGGACGGACGGACGGACAGATGGACGGACGACTGTTTAGTAGTCCAGGTCACCGACGTGCCCTTTGTCTGGTGCAAAACCCCACTCAGGAGACGGTTCAAGGCCTTTGTCTGGTGCAAAACCCCACTCAGGAGACGGTTCAAGGCCTTTGTCTGGTGCAAAACCCCACTCAGGAGACGGTTCAAGGCCTTTGTCTGGTGCAAAACCCCACTCAGGAGACGGTTCAAGGCCTTTGTCTGCAGGTGAATCACCGTGTGTTGACCTGTTGCTTGATATGCGTGCTACGCTGAGGGAACTTGATATGGCTCCGTATTCTTTACCTGGTCTGAGAGACGCTCTCCTTTCGCTGCCTCTTACACTACTGAATCCCATTACATAGGATTTACAAAAAGAGACAGGCTGACAGAGAGAAATCATCCTTTCACAAGCGCCGGGCAGGATACTGAAATCCTATTGGCCGAGGGGGCCGGTCATATTTGGAACTGTTGGAACTGTCCTGGTGCCATGACAATAGTTGGTTATACTTCAGAGAGCAACCATTTCAATGCATTAAAAACGAAGAAGAAGCTCCACAAAGGCCATTGTTACAGTTTAACGCGTAATGTTTGACTTGGGGGTTTTCGAACGTTTAGCAGTTGACGTTTGTGACGCTGGTTTCATCCTTAGGGAGCGCGGTGAAGCGTGCGTCTCTTATTTTGGTCCCCGGTTCACTTGCTGCACACGCTTCACACCGCCTCTGAGAAGGTGAAAGGTGAAAGGTGAAAGGTGAAAGGTGAAAGGTGAAAGGTGAAAGACACGAGAGAGAGAGAGAGAGAGCTCGTCCTTTCCTGCGGCATCGCACGATTCGCCACGCTGTTCCAGGGTCACCGCGGTTACAGCAACACACGGCCACCGTTACCATAGGAACCCAGTGTCCGAAAACACAGCGAAAGAGACAAAGCCCTGACCTGACAAGGGCAGAACCCAACACTGACAGCGGGCCAATCACACGCAGAACAGTGCAGGTGGACACCTTGGGCCGAGGGGGACCGAACGAGTCTGGCACCAAAAGCACCTCTGTCATCCCGCTGTTTGGTGTTTCAAACCCTCTTGTTGTGTTTACTCACACAAAGCCCAGGTACGGCCTACGAGGCGTGGGCGTGTGCGTGCGTGCGCCCGCGTGTTTGAGAGAGGGAGAGAGAGAGAGGGTGGGGGGGGGGGGGGGGGGGGGGAGGAGGAAGGTGGGAGGAAGGAGAAGACTATGTCAGGAATCCCAGCTCAGGGACTTGACCTCGCCGTAAACTCTAGTCGCGGGCTCAGGACCACCCAAACAACAGGATGGGACTCTTCCGCCTGCGCCCCCCCCCCCCCCCCCCCCCCCCCCCCCCCCCTCCCGCGGACTCTGCTTCACTCTTTCACTTTGACATGGCTTGATGTGACTTCAAGACATGTGGAAGACTTCGACTGTCCTAACGGTAGTGGTGGTATACTGGTGTGCGAGACGGACAGACAGGCAGACAGTCCGACAGACAGGACACGTTATAATGTAAACCCATTAGGATAGCTATACTATGGAATATACTATCCTATGGAGTCAATAGAGTGCAAGCAAATGGACAGACTAGTTGCTACTGACACAGGCGTTCAGAATAGACCTTTAGAGAGAGAGAGACCCAATCAATCAGAGCTGTCTCTAACATTAGTCTTTCTGATGCATTACATTCTCCTACCTATTGTCAAAAGATGAAGTAGGCTTTGGAATAATAGTCAGGCTATAAAGAAATATGCCTGTGATGTCTAAAGCATAATAGCAATACTAAACCAAACCTTTTAAGTGAAGCTGTATTTGGTATTCCATTAAAATACAAATACCAAATTTGAATAGGCTCACTAGGTCCCTAGGTCCCAATTCAAATCTACATTTATGTTTCATCTACATTTATGTTTCATCTACACTTATGTTTCATCAACACATATGTGTGTAACCTACACATCAGATGTGTCGCGATGACCGACTTTAGGAGAGTAGTCGTCGTCCGGTGTGATGTTTCGAGGGGTGTGGCATATTCTGCTTCCAGATTGGAAAAGAGGAAAAAATAGCAAATTTGCTCGGCAGCGGAGACATATAAGATTACCTTTTATACCAAATTCTAACAGTTCAACTGATCATCAAACCACGAGCACAACTCCTTTAGCTTAGAATAGTAACAAAAAAATCCCACTCTCCTCTTTTCTCATCCATAAACACATTTACGCACAGACGCGCTATCCCAGCACGATACAGTTACCATAAAAGTTATCCACCATTGACTTTTTCAGACGAGCAGAGAGCTCTGTCGGCATCCTCTGAACACAAAAATACACAATAAAAGCCACTAAACAGCGGGAACAAGGAGGCCAGCGCCACTCGTTTCCGCACATTGAATACGACTGCGCGTTGTTCTGAATAATACGCAGCAATTTTCTGCATGCCCCAAGTTGAACAATTCCGTACATTTCGCTTTTCAAGGACACTGCAGTTCATTTGCCGCCGGCGACACAGATGTGTTCAGCTGAACTGTGAACAAGCTGAAAAAGAATGGGAAAGGAGTAAACATGTGTACCTTTTTGCTGTGTCTGTTGTTATAGCCGTTGTAGGGATTGAATCCTGTCCTTGTCGGTACGGAGAGCAGCATTTTCCTCGGCGCTGTGTTGTCCTGAGCGGCGAGTCCTGCCCAGGCTGCCAGCTGACGTCAGCAGCTCGGGAAGTTGAGCTGGGAATCAGTGAGAGCAGCTCTCTCTCTCTCTCTCTCTCTCTCTCTCTCTCTCTCTCTCTCTCTCTCTCTCTCTCTCTCTCTCGCTCTCTCTCTCTCTCTCTCTCTCTCTCTCTCTCTCTCTCTCTCTCTCTCTCTCTCTCTCTCTCTCTCTCTCTCTCTCTCTCTCTCTCTCTCTCTCTCTCTCTCGGTTGTCTGAGCGGCGGGCCTACTGCTGTGGCTCGTACTGAGCTCTAGGGTTATTTTGCACACTGTAGTTACCTGCGGATTGAAAGCCAGAAGGCTTTTCTTGCCCGTGGGCATTATTCACTGGTTAAACATTGCTGTCCTACGCTGCGCCCTCCGCTATGACGTCGTTATGGCGGCGTATGTGCAGTGATATAACAACTATAATAACGTGTGTCCGTGTTCGGAACATTTGATCTTTATTTGTATATTTATTTCGGTTGTTATTACGGGTAGATATTCCAGTTTCCTGGATCATGGATGGTGCCTGTGTGACCGGTGTGCGTCTGCGTGGTGATTCCTTTGCACAACTTCTCCCAACATGCTACATCTGCAGTATGGGTGATTCTACATTGTGATTATATATATATGCCTGAGTCGTAGGCCTATATTGGGCTCAGATCCAACTTGCTCTGCTGTTTATTGCAACTGCTGCCTGCAGGTCACAGGCTAATTAATATACATGTGATATGGATCTTGATACAATTCAGACCTGGGGAAGCTATGATGCATGTTATCAAGAAATCACTCCTTTGGGCATGTTCAGAGTCTCCAGCAGCAATCTGATTGAGTTGACCGGATAATAAATATTAAGAGCAGAGCTGCTCATGTACATCTAATGGAGGAAAAACAAGGCCATGAAGTTAGCTCGATCATTCAATCTCGGAGAGAGGCCTGGACTCGGGACGCTTCCTCCTCTCGCGGTGGCAGACGTCAAGAGAACCAGTGTCGGTCCCGGTCTTCCACAGGAGACTCGGTGGTCCCTACAGGTGGTCCAGAACGGGGATCCACCCCACAGCACCGGTCCGCTGAGGACGGGATTATCACGCCTTTGTCCCCATCTACTGGGGGAGAGGACTCTGCTCTCTGCTGCACAGGAAGTCCGGCATTACACGGCAGCGCGCTGCAGGTCTCTCTCCTCTGGGCTGTGGGGGCTGATTACAGCCCCATCGTTTCCTTCTCCTTTCTTCGTAAAGTTCAGCCGCCCTGCGCCGACGTCCGCCCCTCGGTCTGGAGCTCAGTGGCACACAAGTGACATTGTGGCGCTCAGCGCTGCCAGACGAGGCAGCGCTGACGACAGCGACGTTGTTTGGACATCAACAGACTGGTTGCTAAGCAACACAACCCCGTCTCTCCCCCAGGGCTGAGCGTACGAGTCCATACTGATTAGTGGGGAGGGCATGCTAAGGAATCCATGTGTGTGTGTGTGTGTGTGTGTGTGTGTGTGTGTGTGTGTGTGTGTGTGTGTGTGTTTGTGTTTGTTTGTTTCTGTGTGTGTGTGTGTGTGTGTGTGTGTGTGTGTGTGTGTGTGTGTGTGTGTGTGTTGATGTATGACATTGTATATATTCATTAGGATATAAGTATGTTTTGTATTGTCGTATTGTCTTGTTTGCTATTTTGGATGGTCATCAAAATACTTATAGGTCTACTTAAACCTATAACACACATACATATATGTGTGTTATAGGTACATATATATATATAAGGATTTTGAGTAGTTCTTTTACACCCGTTTTAGTTTTTTGACAGTTTCCTGTGTCTACAGCTTGCGGTGTCTAATTTTGTGTGCGCTTGTTTGTATATTCACATTATATATATAAAGCTAAATCTCTGTGTGTTGAAGTGGACCAGCTCAGTGTCTCACACTGTGACAGAAACTATGCAGAACAAAACTCAGCACAAATACAGCCAACATCACAACGTGTTGTAGGGAACCCCAGTTCTGTACCAACATCATCAACATGTTGTAGGGAACCCCAGTTCTGTACCAACATCAACATGTTGTAGGGAACCCCAGTTCTGTACCAACATCAAACAACATGTTGTAGGGAACCCCAGTTCTGTACCAACATCAACATGTTGTAGGGAACCCCAGTTCTGTACAACATCAACATGTTGTAGGGAACCCCAGTTCTGTACCAACATCAAACATGTTGTAGGGAACCCCAGTTCTGTACCAACATCAACATGTTGTAGGGAACCCCAGTTCTGTACCAACATCAACATGTTGTAGGGAACCCCAGTTCTGTACCAACATCAACATGTTGTAGGGAACCCCAGTTCTGTACCAACATCAACATGTTGTAGGGAACCCCAGTTCTGTACCAACATCAACAACATGTTGTAGGGAACCCCAGTTCTGTACCAACATCAACATGTTGTAGGGAACCCCAGTTCTGTACCAACATCAACAACATGTTGTAGGGAACCCCAAATCTGTACCAACATCAACATGTTGTAGGGAACCCCAGTTCTGTACCAACATCAACAACATGTTGTAGGGAACCCCAAATCTGTACCAACATCAACATGTTGTAGGGAACCCCAGTTCTGTACCAACATCAACATGTTGTAGGGAACCCCAGTTCTGTACCAACA
>JACYXH010000427.1:290000-342500 GCA_026745465.1 Lota lota | reverse complement strand
GCCTGGAGGCTATTTGAGTGTTCCAACATGATTAAACCCCCGTAGGCCGCTATGAAGCGGATAAAGATAGCATTAAAATCATTAATTATGCGCATTTGACAAAGTCAACTCAATTCGAATAAGGAACTGGGTTTACGGCCGCGTATTTAGACATGAAATCCACTGTGGGCCAGGCTAGATTCCATCTATCTGAGGTCTCTGTTGGCTGTTAGAAGCTGTGAAATGACTGGCCCAAGAAGAGGTTTTAACCCCTGAAATACTGCTGAATTATCCCGTGGAGCGTGACCTACTCCCCCCCCCCCCCCCCCCCCCCCCCCGTAACCAACATACATGTAACACGCATGCATTCTGATAACACCTCCGCCTGCTTTGGGATATTGGTTGGCCCGTGGAGGTGGGAGGGACACCCGCCGCTGCCGGTGACGTCACCAGCAGCACCAGTTGGCTGAGTCTGGAGTCAGCTTCTCCCAGTCTACCAGTCTGGCCGCAGCAGCAGCAGAGGTGGAGAGGGGAGGAGAGCGTTCATCACTCCGTCAGTCGCACTGCTCTGATTCGTTGCATGGCTGTACGGGCATAAGGACATTGCGAGACGAGAGACAGCAGATATTTGTTTTTCATCCGCCGACCAGCCACCGAGGAAGGGTTAGCTTGATGCTCGTTCCGCCTGCTAGTCTTTGTGGCAGGCTATCCATGCATCCAAGGAGCCCCTAGCCACCCCGGGCTGGAAAAGCCTTGGCTTTCGCCTTGAGAGGACACCGAGAACCCAGCCGTCCTCCGCGTCGGATCATTCCTAACAACTTGGTTCATTGCGCGCCTGGGGGGAAAGCCAGCATCATCTTCCTCAGCACAGAGCCCCGTCTAACCTGTCCCGACACCCGGGTTGACGGAACCCGGAGACGTTTCATGTGTCATATTCCGTCTCTTTGAAAACAGGCAAAAATGTTGCGCACTACAGCCAACATGTTGGCAACCGGACTGCTGTTCGTCGGATTCTTGAACAGCCTGGAGGTGATCATTCCTACAAGGGCTATTGATGGTGAGTAGCTTTCAGTGTTGGGCACAAGTATACCATGTCTACCGAATGTTTGGTTTGTGGTTGAATCCAGTGCACCTGGCGGTCGGACACCCAGGCCTCGGTGCGGTGCAAGTTGCCTCCATAACGGACAGCGCACCACCACAGACTTGTGGAAGCAGCGTGTTGTGGAGGGACTGACAGGACAGCCTGTTTCCACGGCACACCAGAACGTTACGCTGTCGACTCAGCGATTGTTGCCCACCCCCCCCCACCCCCCCCCCCCCCCATTATTTTTTCGGTTTTCATGAGATCGCAGATATGTTAGCCTATCCTACAGCCGTAAACAGTGTTGTCTGGGGGACAGTCCTACTAATCAAACTGTGTGAATCAGCACTCTGATTGGGCAGCAATATAAGAGCCCCCCCGGGAAAGGGTCCTGCAACACTGTAGACTACGCAGGAGCCAATTGACAGCTAGGCTTTTGAAGCGTATGGTTTCATATGTTATACAATTAGATTTCTTTATAAAATAGCGTAGTCTATCAGGGTGTGAACAACCTGAACAATAACGTGACGGATAACAGTTCTTCATGCCACCGAGCAGGCAGTCTGAACTTACTGCTGCCCCCCCCCCATCCCCCCCATCCGGGTCTCGTAAAGTTACACCCACTCTGTCATGAACTCAGAACTTCTGGAAACGATTAAGCTTGAAAGCCGTAGTTTGTTTTGCACGGAAGGGGACTGGTGGTCGGGCGCACTGTGAGGCTTACTGTCGACAACGCAAAGGCTTGTGCGTCCGAAACAATTCAGAAGGAACAATTCCAAGTCTGTGGTCCTTTCCCTTTAACAAACAGCTTTGATGTATCAGATGTTTGTTGGAAAATGCATATTTAAAAAAATAATATTTCATTTTCTTTCAAATCCCGTTGTTACTTTATCTACAAGGGCAAAGATGTCAGGTCGACAACAGACGCTGACTCAATGGGATCTGAACTGCTCTTTTGTTCCTGAGCTGGACCTCCGCTAACAGACTCAAACTGTTCCCAGCTCTGCTAATTGGGGTCACTTTGGAATAAAAGGGGTTTGATGAAAGAATTTGCATCATTCCAGGCCGTGGCGGAAACCTGACTATAAAAGAAACGGGTAATCCTCCACAGCAAAACGTTCTCCTCCCTGTAGGGGCTCCGAGGTCTGGGATTACTGTGTTCCATGAAGTCAGAGGGGCTTCCTACATGAAGCAGTCAGTAAATGGTTACTTTACTTGCATTCTCTAAACACTTGTATATCTAGCATGTCTTGCAATTTAGTTTTTGAGTGGAAAATAAACCCCCAACAAGATGTGATTCTTGGTCCTTTTCTTCTCCTTCCATCGGTTGTCTTCGTTTGTCTTCGTAAAACACGCCCGCCATGGTGGATTCCCGACTTGAATGGTGGCTCACACTTTGTGTCGCCACGCCGGTTGGTTTTGTTGCGTTGCCTTCGGTGTGCTGGCTTACCGCGCTGGATCTAGTCGCCATGGCAGGTTCGCTGACGTTGCAGCGACCAAACGAGGGGATTCCCAGGCTGTTGTTGGGAGGGCAGAAACCTGACCGGATTCGTCTTGACGCAGGGCGTCCACGGTCAGAACTGCCGTCGTCGGTTCCTGCCGGCGTTGTAAAGGGGGGGGGGGGTGGGGTGTCATCGGTCGATGTCCCTCGGTAGAGATCCAAAGCGCGGCTCATCGTCCATATCGTTAAGCGATGAATGCTTTTTGACGCGGTGCACACCAGTGCACCCTTGGGTGCATCTAATGCTCCACAGCACGCCGAAGCGCTCGTCCATCATCGGGGGGTGGGGGGGGGTCACCGAGGGAGCCTTCGAAAGGATTCACGCACACGCTGACAAGCTGTGGGTTTCACGAGTCGGTTCTTAAAAAGACATCACGCACGGACAACCCTGTTGTCCCCTGGAGTCAGTACAGACCGGAATACGTTCTCTGGGAGGCTTTCAGGAAATGCTTGCAGAGAGTTTGTCATCGCTGTGTGCAGACTCTTTCCTCCCAACACATGTGGTGCCATGTGTCAAGAACACCCCCAGTCAGGCCACATGTCAGCTGAAAGGCGTGATGTGCGTTATGAAGATCAAGCGCCTAAAAGTCTTGCCTGCGAGCTGCCATACTGATGCAGTTAAATGACTTTTTCTTTTTTGTGACGTCCTTTTATTGAGGACAGCAGCACAATTACTTTGGATGTTTTGGCATATTTATATCTGTTTCTGAAGTTCAGTGTGGTCCTAGTATCTCATGAGCTTTTGTTTTGAAGTGACAAGTGGGACATTTTGAAAGCGCAGCTTATTGGTAATGATGTCCTGCACACAGCGTTTGTTCTGCACCCCCCCCCCCCCCCCCTCTGGCCGTGCCTCTGTCATGTTTTCAAAGAGATTCACTCCGTGTAGGTTCTCTGTAAGAAAGAGGTCTCCTTGGATTTATGAGCGCGGGGGGGATTGTGAGGTGAATGTCCCGCTCAACAGTAATTGGCCTGCAGGCTGACCTGTTGTATGTCCCCTTCAGATAGTCGATAAACAACACGGCAGGCCACGGCGGGGGGGGGGGGGGGGGGTTCAAGAACGGTGCGATCATCTGATCAGTCTGATCACCGCCATCACGTGGCTTCGTGATGAAGCTACTGTCTGATGGCTTTGCTTCAGCTAAGGTCGTGAGTGCTGCACCAGAGGTGTGCTGGGCCTGTACTGGGACCCAGACCAAGGTGCTGCTGGGTAACCAGAGGTGTGCTGGGCCTGTACTGGGACCCGGACCAAGGTGCTGCTGGGTAACCAGAGGTGTACTGGGCCTGTACTGGGACCCGGACCAAGGTGCTGCTGGGTAACCAGAGGTGTACTGGGCCTGTACTGGGACCCGGACCAAGGTGCTGCTGGGTAACCAGAGGTGTGTACTGGGTCTGCACTGGCATCATTTCACCCAGCTGCAATGTCAGCAGATTTCCTAAATATTCTCTGGCACATTGTGCAAAAGAACAAGCTATTCATTACTTTAATTCTATTATATCTGTGCTGGGTGCCTGAGTGAGATTTGGCATTTGTTTCCCTATTAGTGCTGGTGTGTGTTTTTCTTTTTTAAACATTGCCTTCAACCTCCATTACACACATTTTAAAAGGGCTAACCCCCCCCCCCCCCCCCCCCCCACCACCACCCCCAAACCTGTCCTGTTTTGAGACGCTGACAAATAAATCCGCCCTCTGCGTCTTTATCCTCTCCCTGTCTCGTGTTGCAAAGTAAACCGTGTCTTTCTGGGTGTTAATGCAGGTGGGTGGGGGGGGGGGGGGGCCACGCAGTGAGGCAGCTGTATTTGGTCTTTACCGCGGGGCCCTTTGGCGCTTTGGCCCTCAGCACAACACCCCGCCCTCGGCGGACCGCTCCAAGACACCGTTTAGGAGCGGCTCGCTGACTCGTGCTTTTGTATCGTCGTCCGTTTGCTCGGCAGTGCTCGTAGGCCTTGGGATTCCTTTCCGAAGGAGACTTCTGAGAATTAGTTTGAGGTTGACCTCTGGTGACTCCAACGTAGCAACATTAACACGTTTGTTTTGTCGCTCTTGAGGAATTTGTTTTTATGTGGTGCGGTTTTCAAATGGCTCCGCAAGGAAGAGACGTGGTGGTGTTGTGTTCGCCCGTATTCTGGGAGATTACGTTACGAGGTGTACTCCTTTTGTACCGGCTCTTCTTCTTATGTCACGGTGTCATGCGCACGGAGGCTATTTAAATGTATGTTTGCCGTTTTGCTCAAGGCCAAGCGTTCTCCTCATGGTCAAGGAGAAAAGAGACAGTCGCTATCCCTCACTATTCCGGTCTCGTTTCAACGCCCTCAACTCAAAGCCTTCTTCACCGCCGTCAAACAACACAAGGCTTCCTCGGTCGTAGCTCGAGCAGCGCAGAGTGGAAGAGGACAGGGTCTACGCTACCTTGAAGCGCTATGTGTGTGTGATAATACAGAGCCCTCCCGTAGACTAAACAGGTCCTTTATTTCCCAGCCGACGCCACGGTATGTTGGGCTGTTTTGAAGCTCTCCGCTGCTCTCTCTCTCTCTCTCTCTCTCTCTCTCTCTCTCTCTCTCTCTCTCTCTCTCTCTCTCTCTCTCTCTCTCTCTCTCTCTCTCTCTCTCTCTCTCTCTCTCTCTCTCTCTCTCTCTCTCTCTCTCTCTCTCTCTCTCTCTCTCTCTCTCCGCACTGTGACCACACCTGGTCTGAGCTGTGGTCTGCTGCCTTGCATTGTTCCCAGGTTTTGAAATCCTGCTGGTACTTTCCTTTTCTGTTTTCTGTCTGGTAGATTATGGGATGTTGTGTACTGTTTCTTGGCTCTTGTTTTTTTTTTTTCTGCAAGACTTATCAGCATGTGACGCTGGTTCTCTTAAGCTAAATCCAGATTGATTCCGTCTATTATTAGAGAAGGGAAGTGTTTCTTTCCATTTGAACGAAGTTTCAGTCGCATTGGTCTTTTTATTTAGAATTTATTTTCCTTATAGACTTCACTAGACTTAACTACGACTAGACATGTTATTGAAAGTGCATAATGGTACAAAAATTGATTCTAAACATTATAGTAAACAATTATAGTGACGGAAGCACACGTCCCATCACACATTTTGAGAGGCACTGTAACTGAGGTGAAAGTGAAGTCATGAATTCATTATATTGTAGCCTAAATGGCCGAGTATTGTGAAGTACATACGATCACATAATCCACCAAGCACTTCTTCTACTCCACTGATCATGTGCTCCATTCCCCCAAAGCCTTAACCTAAGATCTGAGGACCTTAACCAACCTAAGATCTGAGGGCCTTAACCAACCTAAGGTCTGAGGGCCTTAACCAACCTAAGATCTGAGGGCCTTAACCAACCTAAGGTCTGAGGGCCTTAACCAACCTAAGATCTGAGGGCCTTATCTGAGGGCCTTAACCAACCTAAGATCTGAGGGCCTTAACCAACCTAAGATCTGAGGGCCTTATCTGAGGGCCTTAACCAACCAAAGATCTGAGGGCCTTATCTGAGGGCCTTAACCAACCTAAGATCTGAGGGCCAAATTATACAATGTCTCCGCTTCTTATCAAGCCTTTGTTGACGGGAGCGTGTCTCCTGTCTCCTGTCTCTCCTGTCTCTCCTGTCTCTCCTGTCTGTCCTTTCTCCTGTCTGTCCTGTCTCCTGTCCGTCCTGTCTCTCGTGTCTCCTGTCTCCTGTCTCCTGTCTGTCCTGTCTCTCCTGTCTCTCCTGTCTGTCCTGTCTCCTGTCTGTCCTGTCTCCTGTCCGTCCTGTCTCTCGTGTCTCCTGTCTCCTGTCTCCTGTCTGTCCTGTCTGTCCTGTCTCCTGTCCGTCCTGTCTCTCGTGTCTCCTGTCTCTCCTGTCTGTCCTGTTAGTCCTGTCTCTCCTCTCTCCTGTCTCCTGTCTCTCGTGTCTCCTGTCTCTCCTGTCTATCCTCTCTCCTGTCTCTCCTGTCTCTCCTGTCTCTCCTGTCTGTCCTTTCTCCTGTCTGTCCTGTCTCCTGTCCGTCCTGTCTCTCGTGTCTCCTGTCTCCTGTCACCTGTCTGTCCTATCTGTCCTGTCTCTCCTGTCTCTCCTGTCTGTCCTGTCTCCTGTCTGTCCTGTCTCCTGTCCGTCCTGTCTCTCGTGTCTCCTGTCTCCTGTCTCCTGTCTGTCCTGTCTGTCCTGTCTCCTGTCCGTCCTGTCTCTCGTGTCTCCTGTCTCTCCTGTCTGTCCTGTTAGTCCTGTCTCTCCTCTCTCCTGTCTCCTGTCTCTCGTGTCTCCTGTCTCTCCTGTCTATCCTGTCTCCTGTCTCTCCTGTCTCTCCTGTCTCTCCTGTCTGTCCTTTCTCCTGTCTGTCCTGTCTCCTGTCCGTCCTGTCTCTCGTGTCTCCTGTCTCCTGTCTCCTGTCTGTCCTGTCTGTCCTGTCTCTCCTGTCTCTCCTGTCTGTCCTGTCTCCTGTCTGTCCTGTCTCCTGTCCGTCCTGTCTCTCGTGTCTCCTGTCTGTCCTGTCTCTCCTGTCTCTCCTGTCTGTCCTGTCTCCTGTCTGTCCTGTCTCCTGTCTGTCCTGTCTCCTGTCCGTCCTGTCTCTCGTGTCTCCTGTCTCTCCTGTCTGTCCTGTTAGTCCTGTCTCTCCTCTCTCCTGTCTCCTGTCTCTCCTGTCTGTCCTGTTAGTCCTGTCTCTCCTCTCTCCTGTCTCCTGTCTCTCGTGTCTCCTGTCTCTCCTGTCTATCCTGTCTCCTGTCTCTCCTGTCTCTCCTGTCTCTCGTGTCTCGTGTCTCTCCTGTCTGTCCTGTCTCCTGTCCGTCCTGTCTCTCCTGTCTCTCCTGTCCGTCCTGTCTCTCTGACCCCCCCTGATGGTTGAGTGGCAGCAGACGGTCTGCGTCCTGGTGTGGCCGCAGCTCTCCGGTTGTTTTGGTCGAGCTGTCGGGTGAGTGTGTCTCCCTGCGTCACCGCCAGCCGCCCTGGCAGACCTCCAGCGTATTTATAGCCCCGCTGTGGGTGCTGGAGGAAATGGGCCTGGTGGCAAGGCCCGGCCTGGCTTGACGGGAGGCCCAGACAAGAGCCCCGCCGCTGGGATTGGCCTACGGGCCTGGCGCGGGGGAGCCGGGCCTGGACATAGATTTATAACCCGTACCCAAATAGCCATGACCCAAATCAGTCTCGGCGCGTCCGCCCCTGGGTAAACACGCGTCTCTCGGATCGCATGTGTGACATTCCCCCGTCACATCTCAAAGTTCTGCCTGAGCCAGGCCTGATCTCACATCCTGTCTCCTGGGCCTCTGTCTGGACCTGTCTCCTGGGTCCTGTCTCCTGGGCTTCTCTGTCCCCCTAGTCCTGTCTCCTGGATCTCTCTCCCCCTGGACCTGTATCCTGGTCCTGGTCTTGTCTCCTGGTCCTCTCTCTCCCGCTGGCAGGACAGGTGATTCAAAGTGAATCCACTCTTTTATCCTTCCTCCCCATTGGCTCAGTTACGCTTCGTTTGATTTTGTAGCTCTCTCATCTCTTCCTTGTATCTAATCATCCACTGACTGCCTCATCAGATCGTCTGTCCCCACTTTTCAGTCATCTGGCATCAGGCATTCAAGCACGTTTCCATTCATGTCATCGATGTGCAGCTGGTGCGTTCGCCATCCGGGTCAACGATGCTTACAGACCTTGGGGATCGAACCCAGTACCTTTGGGACTGGGAGTCAACACACACAGCCATGGAGCAGTAGACCATGGAGCAGTAGGCCATGGAGCAGTAGGCCATGGAGCAGTAGGCCATGGAGCAGTAGGCCATGGAGCAGTAGGCCATGGAGCAGTAGACCATGGAGCAGTAGGCCATGGAGCAGTAGGCCATGGAGCAGTAGGCCATGGAGCAGTAGGCCATGGAGCAGTAGGCCATGGAGCAGTAGACCATGGAGCAGTAGGCCATGGAGCAGTAGGCCATGGAGCAGTAGACCATGGAGCAGTAGACCATGGAGCAGTAGACCATGGAGCAGTAGACCATGGAGCAGTAGGCCATGGAGCAGTAGACCATGGAGCAGTAGACCATGGAGCAGTAGACCATGGAGCAGTAGACCATGGAGCAGTAGACCATGGAGCAGTAGACCATGGAGCAGTAGACCATGGAGCAGTAGACCATGGAGCAGTAGGCCATGGAGCAGTAGGCCATGGAGCAGTAGACCATGGAGCAGTAGGCCAGCGTGGGTGCCGTGTGATGATAGCTGGCATGAGAGCGCCTGCGGACGGCCCTCAAGCAGCTCTGAGGCCTTCCATCCTTGGGGGGGGGGGGGGGGGGGGGGGGGGGTGCGTCCCCGTGTCTTCTGCCGAGACGTCAGGGCGGCCCCTCCAGTGATACAGGGGCCCGCATCAGGAGGGGCCGCCTGCAGCGTCAGCCCGCTAACCTCCTGCACCTCTCTCTCTCTGGATGTCCAGAAGCGATGTCTTCTTCTCTTGTCTGGCCTCAGGGCGGGCGGCCGGGATCACAGGTATTAAAGACCTGGTACCCCCTGTACCCCGTGTACCCCCAGGCTACACGGGGTCTTTGTTGCTGTTAAGTACCTTAGCGCGCATGCAGTCATGTCTGCACATGTGCACGCACGCAAGCACACACACACCCAGGCACACACGTACATACACACACACACACACATACACACACACATACACACACACACACTCCCAGGCACGCACGCACACACATACACACACACACACTCCCAGGCACGCACGCACACACACACACACACACACACACACCCAGGCACGCACGCACACACACACACACACACACACACACACCCAGGCACGCGCACACACACACACACACACACACACACCCAGGCACGCACGCACACACACACACACACCCAGGCACGCATTCACGCACACGCACACACATACACATACACACCCAGGCACGCACGTACATACGCACACACACACACACACACACGCGTATAATAATGATTATATAATATAATATAATATAATGATAGCTCTAACTTTCAATGAATTATTCAAACATAATGAAAATACCTGCTTTTCTTTCTTTCTTTCTTTCTTTCTTTCTTTCTTTCTTTCTTTCTTTCTTTCTTTCTTTCTTTCTTTCTTTCTTTCTTTCTTTCTTTCTTTCTTTCTTTCTTTCTTTCTTTCTTTCTTTCTTTCTGATGACATCATCAGGTGTCGTCATCATGGTGTTGTGACATCATCAGGTGTTGCTATAGAAACTGTAACTTGTGTCACGTCTATTGCGTGTCCGTTTGGTATGAGCCGTCCACTGCATGGAGTGGATTATTTCGGACTCCTCCAAGCAGCCGCTTGGCAGCACCAGCAGGTTTGCGGACTTCAGGAGGTCAAGCACTTCGCTGTTGGAAGTGTGCCATCACATTTCCATCGCTGAAACCCTTTCCACTTCAACACATTGAAGATAGATCAAAATCAAACACGGAATCTCTTGTGTGGCTAGTCCACTTACAGATTCATTTGCAAAATATAAAGCATGTCTATGCCCTTTTAGAGTCTGCGCCATGCTCCAAAGCACCATAGAAAGAATCGAAGGGAGGTGTACTATTTATTTATTATAAGTATTATTTATTATCCAAAGTGGCTGACTGTCTGTTCAGTTACAGGTCAGGGGTTAGTAATAAATAATGTAAACCCTTAACTTAAAGGCCCTATCCAACAGATGTCAGATTGTGTAACAGCTGTGTAACAGAAGTAAGCACAAATGCATTACTGGGTGCAAATATATGAAAAATACCCACATTGTATAAAATATATATATATATCTTTTGTGGGGACTTTATTTTCTTGCCTACTAGGCTCTGGTTTTGGGGATCAAACTCATAACCATTGACTTATGATTATGAACATTTTTCTTCATCTTGTTCAACAGACATGCAATGTTTCCTTGGGCCAATGAAACGTGGTTTGCATCGTCACATTTGGCCTCTCAGCCACTTGCGCAGACAGAAATGTTTTAACCAAACTAATTATAACACAGTGGCGCCATATCATCCAATGCTTTTGTAAGACTTCGTAGCTTTGTGTTTGCACACTTTCTTGGCACCTTTTGTAAAAACATTAACCTGAAAAGTTGCAGACAGTCAGCACTCCTTACCGCTGGATCATCCAGCCCCTAGCTACATTTAGACTCAGTCTATCCACATCAGGAGATCATCTAGACCCTAGCTACATTTAGACTCAGTCTATCCACATCAGGAGATCATCTAGACCCTAGCTACATTTAGACTCAGTCTATCCACATCAGGAGATCATCTAGACCCTAGCTACATTTAGACTCAGTCTATCCACATCAGCAGATAATCCAGACTTTAGGATAATCTACACTTGAGGAATTTTAGCCTCAGGATTCTAGGTTTGCTCTGACATGGCTATTTATACCATATTTCATAACTAAAGCACTATTGTCACGAATAGTGCTATTCCACTACTGCCACATAACTCGCGCTCTGTGGCATGGGCTGGGGTGCATTCCCGACCGTGCAAACCCTGTCCACCATGTCAACATATTTAGGTCCCAAAGGCCTCCACTTCAGTGTGTGTGTGTGTGCATGTGTGTGTGTGTGTGTGTGTGTGCGCACGTGTGTGTGTGTGTATGAGCGTGTGCTTGTGTTTGACTGTGTGGTTGTTTGGTCAATGCATGAGTTGATATAGTGCATGGGTCTGGAGGGATTTGTGGTCTGAATACTTTACCCCTTTTGGATTTGGATTTTTTCTTTTTCCTCGGCGGGCTGGATGGAGAGGGTAAATATACGACTGGCGGGTCTGGGTTACTGGCTCCACAACTAGATGTCCCTTGATGGCCTGTGGACCCTGTTGCATCCCCAGCAGGGGTCTGGGGGTCGCCCTGACCCGGGTACTGAGGTACTGAGGTACCAGGGAATCCAGGTCCCACGTGGTTTGGTTTGCTGCTAACCCTTCTTCACCCCCCCCCCACCCCCACCCCCCCCCCCCACCCCCACCCCCACCCCCACCCCCACCCCCCGCGGCGCCGGTAGACGTGTCATACGGGGGCCGAGGCGTAGGCCCAGGAGTGAAGATCAACCAGAACACAAGGCCTTGTTTTGTGTCTTCTCTCTCTGGTGCGCGACGGGTTTGCCTTCAACTCAAAGCGACTGTTGTCTTTTTCTGCTGCAGCCCCGAAGACCTGCAGCCCCAAGCAGTTTGTCTGCAGAGACCAGGTCACCTGCATCTCCAAGGGCTGGCGCTGCGACGGCGAGAAGGACTGTCCAGACGGCTCGGACGAGGAGCCCGATGTCTGTGAGTCTCTCTCACGCACGCACGCACGCACGCGCACAAACACACACACGCGCACTCACTCACTCACGCACGCACGCACGCACACGCACAAACACACACACGCGCACTCACTCACTCACGCATGCACCCACCCACACACACACACACTCAACACACTACAACACAAACCCGTACGATAGCGTCTACTATAAACCCATTTGGGAACATTTAACCCGTGTGTGTGTGTGTGTGTGTCTGTGTGTGTGTTTGTGCGTGTGTAATGCACATCAAGTTTGCGTTGGCGCGCCGTGGCCATTATTCCCGGCGTTGCCGAGTAGCTGATTGCCGCAATCTCGCCGCGGCTTACGTGTGCAGCGCGGGGAACTCTGGCTGACATTCCCGCATCCCGGCAAAGATAACGATCTCCCCCTCCCCGTGCGGCGGGGGGGGCGGGGGGGGGGGGCTGTCTTTGCGGTCGAGCTCGCTGCTCGGTCCGCTCGCACGGCGTCCCATCCGTCGGCTCTGCTTCATGGAGCGCCTGGGGCAACGCTGGAACACTGAAGATTTCCCAAGTGTTGTTTTGGGATGCAGATTACATCTCATGTCGGCGCCGCGCTTAGACAACGCAATATCTTTATGCCTTGGTGAACCGACACACAAATGTGTGTTTTTGTTTGTTTGTTGTGGTCTTGGATAACAAGTTAAGAACATCTGGACTGGCCCTGTGTCAATATGTCACTCTAGCTTTTGAACCGTCGTGACATCTTCACTGAATGGTTTCATTGAATACCCTATTGTCTGTTTTTCTCTACTTTTTCCAAAGCTGACTATGTCATAGTCTAGTCACAAGTTAACCAACGGGAAAATGTCTTTCTTTCAAAGATACACAAATATTTATATATAAATATATAGACAGCCTTCCTTCCAAATTCTGCATGAAAGTTTAGATCCTTCCAGAGCAATCCCAGGGGACGAATGAAAGCAGAGCTATCCCTGTTGGTGATCCACTCCTACCGAAATGAATACAGTTTACCAGGGAGAGAGGGAGGGAGGGAGGGAGGGAGGGAGGGGGAGAGAGAGAGAGAGAGAGAGAGAGAGAGAGAGAGAGAGAGAGAGAGAGAGAGAGAGAGAGAGAGAGAGAGAGAGAGAGAGAGAGAGAGAGAGAGAGAGAGAGAGAGAGAGAGAGAGAGAGAGAGAGAGAGAGAGAGAGAGAGAGAGAGAGAGAGGTGTGTGGCAGAAGGGACGGAGCTCCCGTCTAGACAAGGAAGGGAGAGTAGTTGGTCTGAAAGTTATTACAGTGACTTGCCCAGAGCAATGGAGAAACCTGCTGTTGCTCCCAACCTGCCCCCTCTCCCATTCTCTCCTTCCTCCTGCTCCCTCTGCGCTGTGTGTGTCTCTATCTGGGACAGAAACAACACCATGACACATCTCTCGTCCCTCGTCCCTCATCCCTCGTTCCTCGTTCCTCCTCCCTCCTCCCTCGTCTCCCATCCCTCGTCCCTCGTCTCCCATCCCTCATCCCTCGTCTCCCATCCTTCGTCCCTCCTCCCCCCTCCCCCCTCCTCGTCCTCCCTCCTCCCCCCTCCTCCCTCCTCCGTCCTCGCTCCTCGCTCCGCCTCCACCAGAAGCACCATCGGTTAGAGCACCGTTGCTCCACAGAGCCGGTCTCTCCGGCCAGTGAAGTGGGTGAGGGTTTCATCAGTGGGTGAGGGCCGTCGTCTGGGGGATCAGTGGTCATCAGGGGGTTGGTCTTTTCCACAAGCGGCCCGTCAGTGCGGGGACGATCACGAGCTACTGTGGTAAAAGTCTCTCTCCAGAGCGCTTGATTTAACGGACGCTCCGTCGGTCCAAGGACAAACGAATGAGACGATGTTCCACGGGCTCGCCCCTGCGGGGAATGTAAATGGCTTTGGGTTACTTGGGTTGGTTTCCTAGTTACAGATAAGACGCTGTGCGCCGCAGAATCACGTCTGGTCTGCGCGGACATCTCCGAGCAAGGAAATATCATCAGAGTACATCAAGGACCATTTGGTCTTAAAATACAAAAAATTAACACAGACCCACATTTATTTGACAAACTATAAATGCAGTGGATGTTTTATAATGCGATGAGAGAGCGTGTTTTTTGCAGGTATTCCAGGTTAAAGTTATATAATAATAAAGTGAACGTTATAATGATATGTGGTGGGAGTATGGCATCATGTTACAGCAGCTTCAGAGTGCTCTTTATGTGGGCGCCCCAGCGAAGGAAGTCAGACACCGTCCAGCACAGCTGCTTTTCACATGTGTGTGTGTTTGTGACTGTGTGTGTGTTGTAGTGTGTGTGTGTGTGTTTGTGTTTGTGACTGTGTGTGTGTTGTAGTGTGTGTGTCTGTGACTGTGTGTGTGTTGTAGTGTGTGTGTGTGTCTGTGACTGTGTGTGTGTGTTTGTGACTGCGTGTGTGTGTGTGTGTGTGTGTGTGTTTGTGACCGTGTATATTGTAGTGTGTGTGTGTGTGTGTGTCTGTGACTGTGTGTGTGTTGTAATGTGTGTGTCTGTGACTGTGTGTGTGTGTGTTTGTGACTGTGTGTGTGTTGTAGTGTGTGTGTTTGTGACCTTGTGTGTTGTAGTGTGTGTTTGTGACTGTGTGTGTGTGTTTGTGACCTTGTGTGTTGTAGTTTGTGTGTGTGTGTTTGTGACTGTGTGTGTGTGTATCTGTGACTGTGTGTGTGTTGTAATGTGTGTGTCTGTGACTGTGTGTGTGTGTTTGTGACTGTGTGTGTGTGTGTGTGTGTGCGTTTGTGACTGTGTGTGTGTTGTAATGTGTGTCTGTGACTGTGTGTGTGTGTGTGTTGTAGTGTGTGTGTATGTGACTGTGTGTGTGTTGTAGTGTGTGTGTATGTGACTGTATGTGTGTTGTAATGTGTGTGTGTGTGTGTGTGTGTGTGTGTGTGTGTGTGTGTGTGTGTGTGTGCGTTTGTGACTGTGTGTGTGTTGTAATGTGTGTCTGTGACTGTGTGTGTGTGTGTGTGTGTTGTAGTGTGTATGTATGTGACTGTATGTGTGTTGTAATGTGTGTGTGTGTGTGTGTGTACCACAATGCACATCTTTGTGTCCGCAACGCGGACCTAGCTGAATCCCGCAACGCCATTACGAAAATGGCGTCATACATGGAGTGCTGTCCTGCTGCTGTCTTCATCAGTCTTTACACTCTGAAGGCGCCTGTAAACACAGTGGGACGGCCCCTTTGCCGCTGTCCTGTTCTCAAGCAGGTCGCCGGTCTCTGAACTAAGCTGCGACTAAGAGCAGATGAAATGTTTTAGTTTTTGATGGGATGCCAGAATCAACAGGATGTTTATTTAGTAAGAAGTCATCTGTTGTATACTTATTGAAGGTCAACTAATTGAAGGTGTAATAATTGAAGGTATAATAATTGAAGGTATAATTGCTCCATCACATTGTGATCCCATTTCTCTTGTCCATCGCACCGACTGTTACCAGGATATAGAACAGGACTAATCTGTCAGGTCCTGCTCCCGTCGGCCCCACCAAGCACTCAGTAAGCATCCAACCCCCCCCCCCCCCCCCCCCGCCCCGCCCAGGCAGGTAGCTGGCTGCACCTCCAGGGTAAAACCACCTACACATTAAAGAGTTCACCTCGCAGTACACTATCCTGCAGGAGCTTCCAGCAAGTGTAAAGACAACTTAACCCCTTCTCCCTCTCACACCTCCAGCACCTCCATCACCTCTTGTCTCTATCACCTCACCTCTCTCACCTCACCTATATCACCTCTATCACCTCTACCAGCTCTATCATTTATATCACCTCTATCACCTCACCTCTCTCACCTCACCTATATCACCTCTATCAACTCTATCACCTCACCTCTCTCACCTCACCTATATCACTCTATCACCTCTATCACCTCACCTCTCTCACCTCACCTACTGTATATCACCTCTATCACCTCACCTCTATCATCTCTATCACCTCTATCACCTCACCTCTATCATCTCTATCACCTCTATCACCTCACCTCTTTGTCTCTTTCTCTCCCCTTCTCTAATATATTTCTCCCTCGCTCTCACACACACAGGGCCAACGCATCGAGGTTACATAAACAGAAGAGAACGTCCTGGTCTGACCAGACGAGCTGCTAATTTGTATGCGTGGCTGAGTGCGCACACTGTTCTCTGCTACTGTGTGTACTTGTGATGTTCTCACTAGTGTAACGTGGGCCAAACGATGGGAAATGTCATTCCTTCAATTCTATCGTTCAGTATTTTGAAAGGTCTTAAAACTTGACAAACGAAACAGCTCTGCCATCTTCTTGTAGCTACGTGGGTGTTTGCTGTCAACACTGCAGTTCTTCTTGTAACCACGTCTGCTATATGTCAATGTTTCTATAATCTGTGATCGTAGCGGCTGAAGGCAGGGGAGCCAGGGCTGCAGCAGTACGGCCCGCTCGGCGCTGAAGGCTTTGTCTCTGCTCCCCTCATATTGTAGTGATTTCCTTTCCTTTTGCTTTAAATTACAGACGGGCTCAGTGCGGCCCGGGTGAAACACAGCGTGTTTATGGACGTGTGCTATTTCCATGGTGCCGGGGCAGACTGTCGCCCCACCGCCGACCACTGGTCCTGTTTGCTGCTGGGGGATGGGGGAGGATGGGGGGGGGGTGGCTGGGACTGGCGGGGGTTAGCAAGGCTTTGCCCCCTGATTCAGGACAGAGAGCCCTGCCGGTGTTTAGCCGAGAAAAGGGTGTCAAGGGTTTAAACTTTTAGAAAATGACTCTTATGTAAGCTCAGAAGGGGGGGGAGAGGGGGGAGAAGGGGCCTCGTCATGGGGGTAGGGCAGGACACAGTCCAGCATGGGGGGGGGGGGGGGGGGGGGGGGGGGGGGGGGGGTTGGGGAGAGGGAGGGAGAGAGAGAGAGAGAGAAGGTGGGAGAGAGAGAGAGAGAGAGAGAGAGAGAGAGAGAGAGAGAGAGAGAGAGAGAGAGAGAGAGAGAGAGAGAGAGAGAGAGAGAGAGAGAGAGAGAGAGAGAGAGAGAGAAAACGCTGGTGCTTTTAGTGCCGAGTGACCTGTTGAAATGATGGACGTGGGTGATTGGCTACACACACACACACACACACACACACACACACTTCCCCACCACAGACACTGAACACCTGGCTTGACCTTTTGGCCCTGTCTGGGGGGGGCTGTGTTAGGATGAGCCGTAGTGCAACTGACTGTATCCTGTATGGAGCAGACTGAAGCATTAGTAAGCACACAGCGTTGTTGGTGTTAATGTTGTCCTCTGGCTCTGTATGGCTCCTTATAGCTGCTTATGGCTCTTTATGGGTGCTTATGGCTCCTTATGGCTCTTAATGGCTCCTTATAGCTGCTTATGGCTCTTTATGGGTGCTTATGGGTCTTAATGGCTGCTTATGGGTCCTTATAGCTGCTTATGGCTCTTTATGGCTGCTTATGGCTCTTTATGGCTGCTTATGACTCCTTATAGCTGCTTATGGCTCTTTATGGGTGCTTATGGCTCTTTATGGGTGCTTATGGCTCTTTATGGCTGCTTATGGCTCCTTATAGCTGCTTATGGCTCTTTATGGCTGCTTATGGCTCCTTATAGCTGCTTATGGCTCCTTTTGGCTCATTATGACCCCACCATATCTTTCAATCCAAGTTAAGTGAACCACGTTAATAGATGTGTTTTAGTAACAGTGTTTAATGTCTGCCATGCATGGCCAGCTGGAGCAGAACGTGTGACGCAGCATGTGATGATCTGTGGTGTGATCGGTGATGTGATCTGTGATGATCTGTGGTGTGATCTGTGGTGTGATCTGTGATGATCTGTGATAATCTGTGATGATCTGTGATGTGTGATCTGTGGTGATATCTGTGATAATCTGTGATGATCTGTGATGTGTGATCTGTGGTGTGATCTGTGATGGTCTGTGATAATCTGTGATGATCTGTGATGTGTGATCTGTGATGATGTGTGGTGTGTGATCTGTGGTGTGATGTGTGGTGTGTGATGTGTGGTGTGTGATGTGGTGTGATGTGTGATGGGATGTGTTGATGGAGGAGGTGAGTCAGTGTTTGGAGATGTGTGTGTACTGTTCCTGGGAGCTGGTCTGGGCCTTTCCTGCATGTTGTTGTCCTTGCTCTTTTCCCACAAATGTGTTGTGGATCTTGGGGGTGGGGGGGTGGGGGGGGGGGTGGGGGGGGGGGGGGAGTTGGCTGTAGAAACAGGTTTATAGCCTACTGCAGTAGACTTACAATGCTAAGTCTTAGTGTGTGTGTGTGTGTGTGTGTGTGTGTGTGTGTGTTTGTGCCCGTGTGTGTGCGTGTGCAGGTGTGTGCGTGCGTGTGGCGCACCTTCAGTATAATGCACAGCGCTGTGCTTGCCAGGAGAAGTGTGAGGGGACTTCGGGCCGGTGTGTTTCTGGAGTGATGAACGGCCCGGGATGATCGGGAGCGCCGGGGAGCGGGCCAGGAACCGCTCTTTCATTACCTCAGGGGTCGAAGCGTTCAGAGGCTGTCAGGGGAGCAACAGCGGGCTCAGTTGCCCCAGCGCTGTGCACGCTCCGCCTGCGATTCGGCTGTCTGGGAACCTAGCCGTCGTCCAGGCTGGGCGTGTTGAAGGGCGACATTAGAATGCAGCCTCTGAACAGACCCTTGCCTTAGAGACGCTCTGCTTTATTTCCGCGGCCAGGGAAAGGGGTTCTTTGAGTTCTGCTGGCAAGGTCGTTGGGAGCGTTGTTGGGGTTCTCTGGGGCCCGATTGGATGAGTTAAGAGACCCAGAAGCATCATGGGAAAGGCCATCCAGCCTCGTGATGTTAATTAGTGGCCAGAGGAATCCCAACGTTGTTGCAGCTTTGTTCTTTGTTCTTCATAGGGCACGGGGGGGCTTACAGATAATATTTCTATACTATTTATAATTAAGGGAAGCGTGTTCTTCTGTTTGTGAACAGGGGGAGACCGACAGTTTTTTGGGGGCTATGCATGCATTGGCCATTGTGTCTTGTGTGCTCGGGTCAAGTCTCTGTTGTGTGCAAAATAAACATGAAACAGCAGGAGGCTCTTCTGGCTTCAAGGCCAAATGACCAACCCTGCTGTTGGCCTGATTAGGCCTCACTCTGGCCTGCGTAGCCTCCCCTTGATGAGCTGGGCCAGTACAGGCTGTCTTCTGTGGTTCGGCTGTTTGTTGTTGCTTGGTTGAGCCTCGCGTGGACTCGCTGTGTGCGCGACGGATGGCGTGCAACACCGAATGGAAAGTCCCTGCAGCCTGGCGAGCTTTGGTGTCTGGAGGAAGCGCGGATCTGGCGGCCTTATTTGATGTGTTTCTAATCAGGCTTCTTTAGAACGATGGGATGCTGTCGAATAGAAGGGAGAAGACAGGAACTACAGATGGTAAATGGACTGCTTGTGTAAAGCGCTTTACACTAATTGCCTCGCATTCACCCATTCATACACCCATTCACACACACATTCACACACCCATTCACACACCCATTCACACACACATTCACACACACATTCACACACACATTCACACACACATTCATACACACATTCACACACACATTCATACACATTCATACACACATTCACACACCCATTCACACACACATTCACACACACATTCATACACACATTCATACACACATTCATACACACATTCATACACACATTCACACACACATTCATACACACATTCACACACCCATTCATACACACATTCACACACCAACATCGTGTCGGCCATGCAAGGCGACAGCCAGCTCATCGGGAGCGGTTTGGGTATCTTGCTCCTCAACACTCAGCTAGGAGGAGGTGGGGGTCAAACCAGCAACCAGCTCAAGGCCCTGAACCACAGCCATCGTGACTTAATTGTATTGATTTGATATTAATTTGATAATGACTGATTGATTGATTGATTGATTGATTGATTGAAATTGGCTAATTGACTTATCTACAATCGATGTTCCTATAAACGTATGTCCAAACTAAGCCTAGCTCTCCACTGCCGTGCCCCCATCGCATCCTGCGTTCGTCCCCTGATCCTCTGGAGGTCCATGCCACGCGGCCACACCGCGAGCCAGAACCGTGACCAAGCTCTCAGGCCGATTTGTGTGATCCAAACAATGGCCTTACTTCTCCCGTCACCGTCATGTGACGGGCCTTAGCGGCCGAGCGGCTTATGGACCCAACTCTCTCCTGGTGTGGCGATGCATCTGGCTTCCCCTCCAAGCCTACTTAGATGTTCAAGGAAGAACAGCTTTGTTCTGAGGCTGCAGCTGCTCCGACAGGAAACACCAAAACACACGCGTGAAGCTCGCTTACTCGTAGAGAACCACCGCCTGGGTTTTTTTTTAAAGGGAAACGTGGAGTTGGTTCCTTTTGAATTGGTTCGCTCTCGCCGTCCCAAATCGTTGTCGTCTTGTTTGTAGAAGTGTTTGGCTGCACAGAGCTGCGGTTTACGAGCTCTCTAATCCCCGGAGGTGGGAGCAGGCTCTCAGGACAGCCGTGTTTAATGAGCGAAGGGTGGACTTGTTGTAGCGCTCACGCACGCTGGAGGAATGTGGAACAGAAAGAAGTCTTGTTTAATTCACGTTGGCGTAGCCCTTTTCCACTGTGGCGTCCCTGCCAGCTGCTCCAAGCTAGCACTCCGGTGTCTGGTCTCTGACCTCCTCCTCTGAACCTGCCACCTTCACTGGTTTCCTTGCTCTCTCTCCTCCTTTTCTTCTTGTCTGTTTTCTGCATTTTCCTCACCCTCGACTCTCTATCGCACTGTCTCTGTCTCTGTCTCTGTCTCTGTCTCTCTCTGTCTCTCTCTGTCTCTCTCTGTCTCTCTCACTGGCTCTCTCTCTAGCTCTCTCTCTCTCTCTCTGTGTCTCTCTCTCTCTCTCTCTCTCTCTCTCTCTCTCTCTCTCTCTCTCTCTCTCTCTCTCTCTCTCTCTCTCTCTCTCTGTGTCTCTGTCTCTCTCTCTCTCTCTCTCTCTCTCTGTGTCTCTGTGTCTCTGTCTCTCTCTCTCTCTCTCTCTCTCTCTCACTGCGCATCTGTTGTCGTTAACTTCTCACTTTTTCCTACATATTTTCCCTCTTGCTCTTTTGCTCCAAAATAGGTCACTAGATATTTAGAAGGAGAAGGAGGAGATGGGAGCTGGAAGAGGGGTCGAAGGCGCAGCGAAGACCGTTTATTTTTCCACCTTGACGGAGAAACATGGCCCTCAGCAGACAATCCATCACATTATAACTTAAGTTCATACCGTGGCTAAATGAGCAGAAGACGGCGGTAAAGAGAGCAGGCACTGTGGAGACCCCAAACGAATGCGACAATGTCTCTTCTCCCGCTTCTGCAAGTGTTGGAGCCCCCGCCTACCACCACGCCGCTGCCGAGAGCGCGGCCGTACGGCCCCCGCCTACCACCACGCCGCTGCCGAGAGCGCGGCCGTACGGCCCCCGCCTACCACCACGCCGCTGCCGAGAGCGCGGCCGTACACACTAGACAACGCACCCCGCCGTTCTCTAAAGACACACGGGCACGGAGCACAGAAGTCCGCTCTTTTCCCTGGGTCAACGGACGCGCTGCCCTTCGCCCTCTTTTGCTCGGAGAGCGTCTTTGTTTGATGCCGTTGCAGGAGGCGCCGCGGTGGGGGAGACGGGCCTGGTTGACTCCCTGCTCCACTCGCTTTTCTGCCCGGCGATGTGTCGGCCAGGGGTCTGGCGTTCGCTAACTAATAAAGGTCCTGACCAGAAAGGCGTCGCGGCTCTTTAGTTGGTTTCTTCTTCACACTGTTGAAACATCACAAAGTCATTATTTGGGGGGGGGGGGGGGGGGGGGGGGATAACTGGAACACTGGCGGGGTGTCACTGCCGTCCTGCGGTACACTTGGGGGACAGAGGTGACCGCCAGAAGGGGGATTTATGCCAGGGTGTTCTGAGGAGAGGTAAACGGGCTGCTTCTCGGCCCCGGTGCTTTTTATATCCTCTGCTGAGTCGTTGGAGGACCGCTTGGAGCCCCAAGCCTCCTCAGAACCCTAAGCCTCCTCAGAGCCCTAAGCCTCCTCAGAGCCCTAAGCCTCCTCAGAACCCTAAGCCTCCTCAGAGCCCTAAGCCTCCTCAGAGCCCTAAGCCTCCTCAGAGCCCTAAGCCTCCTCAGAGCCACCCTATCAGGGGAGCGGCTCAGCCAAGTGAACTCTGCAGTAGGGGTGATCATCGGTACAAAATGGACGGATCAACGTCTGGCTAAAGTGACTTGAATTAGTTTTAGCAATGACTTGAGTTTCTGAGAAAATAAGCTGACACAGTTAATGTTGTGGGGGGTGCAAATCTTAGACTGGGGTCTGTGGGTCAAATGTAGCTTTACTAATGCCACGGAGTTGTCCAATGACTCTCTTGGTTTTATCAGTTATGTTATATTATTCTGTTATTTTGTGAATGATTCAAGTTACATCAGTAGTAGCACATGGATACACGTATTATACAGTAGATTTAATCATCAAAGATCACGTCATCGGAGAAACCACGAGGAGATGTGAAAATGATGACTGAGAGCGCGATGCACCACAGGATGAGGGAGGGATTGATCCTGCGAGGAAGCTAGCGCGAGATTCATGGCGTCGCCCTAGCAGAGCAAACAGTTTCAGGGACTTGTAGTATTTGGACCAAGAGTTCAGTGCTGCCGCCTCTCCCCTGGCAGGCGTCCAGGTCCAGACGGCTAGACGGACGTACGGACCTCCTACCTGTTCCTCTGGGACAGGTGGGGGGGGGGGGGGGGCGTTGTCGTGTTCCGGTGTGTGTGTTCTGCTGATCGGTCTGCCCGTGCTGACACGTTCTGGGTGTGTGTTGCTGTTGTTGGTTCATTGAAACTCGGAAGCCTTTGCCGAAAATATCATTTTCAGAGGAACGCTTGTTTTTATGAATGTGTGTTTCAGGCCACTGACTGCTTACCGGTCGGTTCATATGCAGGGAGTTATGATCCGATAACAAACCACAAACTGAAAGTAACCGGTATCAAAACATCAGGAGAACCATGAGCCTTCATGACTAACTCTGTGTGTGTGTGTTTGTGTGTTTGTGTGTGCTTGTGTGTGTGTGTGTGTGTGTGTTGTGTGTGTGCGTGTGATGTGTGTGTGCATGTGTGTGTGCATGTGTGTGTGTGTGTGTGTGTGTGCGTGTGTGTGTGTGTGTGTGCGTCCACCCCCAGGTCCTCACAGCCGGGCCTCCCAGTGCCCCCCCAACGAGTACCAGTGTGGGGGGACTGAGCTGTGCATCCACATGAGCAAGCTGTGCAACGGGGTCCCGGACTGCACTGACGGGTGGGACGAGGGTCCGCACTGCAGAGGTACCGTCATCACACACACGCACGCGCGCACACATATACACGCACACACATGCGCACACACATACACACACACACACACACGCACACACACGCACACATGCATGCACACCTGCACGCACGCACACACACGCATGCACAGACACTAACACACACATACACATACACGCACACGCATGCACAGACACTAACACACACATACACGCACACGCATGCACAGACCCTAACACACATACACATACACGCACACAAGAAAATAAACACCCTGTTGTTTCGGTTGTATTTGTTGATGCTGTTTGTCTATGCATGAAAAGTGTGTGTTTGTGTGTGACATGGGAGGAGATGGGATCAAGTCTATTCCTATAAATACATAACCGTGCTCTTGTGGATTTGCCAATATTGAGCTGGCCTTGCTGAACCAGAGAAATCACCTCAGCAGTTTAGAGTTGATTTTCTCCCACCACTCACGGTGGCTTAAGCACTCAAAGGAATAGTATTGCAAAATGTCATTGTTATAAAGAAGAAGTATCACAAGCGTTGTTTGAAAATCACAAGAATAACTGACGCACGCTATTAGAATGTGGTTTCCATGGATTAGTCTGAAGAGCTCAGGAATGAAGAAGCGATGTGCAATAGCCTAGCGGGTCTGATGAGGCTCTCTTGAGGACCTGGCAGCCGACAGAACCCTACAGAGTCCCGGCAGGTTCTGGATCCGCAGCGTCTTTAAATGGGTCATCAGGGGCTCCGTTCAGAGGAGCCGCAGCATCTCCGCAGCATCTTAGCTAATCGCTAACGCTAGCACGTTAGCGATTAGCTCTCTCTCTCTCTCTCTCTCTCTCTCTCTCTCTCTCTCTCTCTCTCTCTCTCTCTCCCGTGATCGCGTTCCACCTCCTCCGCCAGACGCCTGTCATTTCAGTTCTGCCATCTCAGCCCCCCCCCCACCCCCACCCCCCCATGGAGAGTAAAGTAAGGCGGGGTTAAATATTTATTCGAGCGACATGGAAGGAGAGGGCGGAGAGAGTGAAAGACATCATCAAATTTTTATGATGATTTACTTTTTTAATGTTGGCTGGGTCTCGCCTCTTTAGAAGTCTTGGTCCTTTTATCTCGCAAGGGGGGGGGGGGGGGGGTCAAAGGCCTCTGCAGGTACCTCAGTCCCTCTCTGAAGTACTTCCCCGTTCCAGTTCGGTCTCCTTGTTGTCTCCAACCCAGAGCTTTTATGGTTTGTGCGTCATGCTGGGGTCGTTGTGGATTCTGTGGAAACCGCGGTAAGAGTGGGATGTGTTGCTATACATCGGAGTCTCAGTCCGCCCCCGCCATGTGCCGCGGTGTAGCTAAGCAGCTTTCCTACCGTAGCATGCCGGCGCCCCCCCCCCCCCCCCCCCCCCCCGCCCCGCCCCCACCGTACGAGACTGGGGGGCCGCAGAGTGTTCTGTGTTCACAGTGAGGAAGCGGGGCGCGCTACGATGAACAGAGTTTGTGCTGTCCCTTTACACCGTGTTGTAAGGAGCGGGAGCTGAAAGTGGCCCCCCCACTGGGGCCCCCGGGTTGTGGGGGCTTCCTGTGCCCTGTCTAGGACGCACTGGGTTTCGACGGCCAGTCGGCACGTCGGCGTGCGTTGAATAACGTACCCCGCGAGGTACGGAGCGCGTTCCCTACCGTACCTTGTTATTTTCTGGGAGCAAGGAACAGCCAAGCCGTGCCACGCCCGGTCCCAAACCCGGGCTGGGTTTGGTGTTTCTGTTTTAGCTTCTGGGAAAGAGTGAGTCATGTTGGGCCGCAGAGGGATGGGCTCTGTTGTGACCGCCGCTGTCTACTGTGGTAGGAGTCAGTGTCTCCGATCGGCCCCGGGGTGTACTGCAGACCCCTGAGCTCCCACAGCCCCCACCCCCTGCTGAAGGGCTGGTGTTGTGGTCGGGATGTTGAGGACGGACGGGTTTTGGCCCGTGGGCACACCGGGGATGATTGTAGTCGTGTGTTTTCGTCTGTTTTGTAGAGGTTGGGCAGGATTTGACGAGGTAATGATAAACCTGATGCAGTGACAGTCAGGCAGACGTTGTGATCGTCCGGACAACTGTAAAAAGACAGTGGCACCTGGCGGCCTGCTGGCATTTATTCTGAAGCCACAGAATGCGTTATATATAGCTACCTCCAGGAGTAGTAGCTGAATACCCCGCGGTGTTCGTGTTAAAGACCCAAGGATGGCCTTATGTTAAACGTTGTTTAAAGGAAATGAGTTGAAGAGGCAACACGCTCGTCTTCCCTGATGTTGACATCCCTACACAAATACCTGTCGTGCTGACCTCCCTCCCTCCCTCCCTCCCTCCCTCCCTCCCTCCCTCCCTCCCTCCCTCCCTCCCTCCCTCCCTCCCTCCCTCCCTCCCTCCCTCCCTCCTTCCTTCCCTCTCTCCCTCCCCCACTCCCTCCCCCACTCCCTCCCTCCCTCCCTCCCTCCCTCCCTCCCTCCCTCCCTCCCTCCCTCCCTCTCTCTCTCTCTCTCTCTCTCTCTCTCTCTCTCTCTCTCATCTCTCTCTCTCTCTCTCTCTCTCTCTCTCTCTCTCTCTCTCTCTCTCTCTCTCTCTCTCTCTCTCTCTCTCTCTCTCTCTCTCTCTCCCTGCCTGCCTCCCTCCCTCCCTCCCTCCCTCCATTTCTCCATTTGCAGAGTATGCCTCCAACTGCACCCAGTCGGTCTGCCGGGACGGCTGTGCAGTGACGCCTTCGGGGGGGGCGTGCTACTGTAACCATGGCTACCAGATCAACCAGGATGGGACCACCTGCAGAGGTGAGGTTCTCTGTCTGCTGCCCTGCCCTGTCCCTTCTCCCTGTCCCTTCTCCCTGTCCCTTCTCCCTGTCCCTTCTCCCTGTCCCTTCTCCCTGTCCCTTCTCCCTGTCCCTTCTCCCTGTCCCTTCTCCCTGTCCCTTCCCCCTGTCCCTTCCCCCTGTCCCTTCCCCCTGTCCCTTCTCCCTGTCCCTTCTCCCTGTCCTTTCTCCCTGTCCCTTCTCCCTGTCCCTTCCCCCTGTCCCTTCTCCCTGTCCCTTCTCCCTGTCCCTTCCCCCTGTCCCTTCTCCCTGTCCCTTCTCCCTGTCCCTTCTCCCTGTCCCTTCCCCCTGTCCCTTCCCCCTGTCCCTTCTCCCTGTCCCTTCTCCCTGTCCCTTCTCCCTGTCCCTTCTCCCTGTCCCTTCTCCCTGTCCCTTCCCCCTGTCCCTTCCCCCTGTCCCTTCTCCCTGTCCCTTCTCCCTGTCCCTTCCCCCTGTCCCTTCTCCCTGTCCCTTCTCCCTGTCCCTTCCCCAGCAAACGAGGATTTCTCGAGAGTTACATTGAAACCTTTTTGTTTTCCTCCTGTTGAATTTTCGTTGGATGTGATAGCTTAAAAAAAAAATTGCTTGCTTTTCACGACGTCGTCACGTAATCAAAGACAACTTTGAAGTAAAAACGAAAGCTGGGAAAATAGGGCCCGCATGTACATTTTTGAATCACATCTGATGCAAGGTCTGTAAACTAATTGCAAGTGGGACACATTTTCATCATTCAGCACAAAAAAACGGGGATTCCAGCCATAATGAACCCATGTTTACATCACTTTATTTCCCCCTTCTGATCCCTCTTGCACCCGCGCATAACCCCCCCTCCTCCTCCTCCTCCTCCTCCTCCTCCTCCTCCTCCTTCTCCTCCTCACCCTAACGATGCCCCCCTATCCCTACAGACTTTGATGAGTGCGGTGTGTACGGCACCTGCAGCCAGTCCTGCACCAACACCAACGGCTCGTACTCCTGCTCCTGCGTGGAGGGGTACCTCCCCCAGCCCGACAACCGCTCCTGCAAGGCCAAGAACGGTAGGCGCTCCTCGGAGAACCCCGTCTTGTGTTCAGGGCGGGCTCTGGCCCGTCAGACCCGCTACTTCCAGGCGATGGGAAACCTCATCACAGCAGAGCTTGTGTCCGCGTCTGGGGCGTGGCTCTGGGAAACGAGAGCGGGGTGGAACCTAGAAGGGAGGCGGGGTTTGATAGCTCATACCAACGCATCTCCAGGCTCTACTAAATGAAACGCTCCTGACTGAATTCCACTTCATGTCTCCCAACGCTGTGTCCCCCGTCCCCCCGTCCCCCCCCACGCTGTCTCAGTGCCCGTGGACCGCCTGCCCGTCCTGCTGATTGCCAACGCCCAGAACATCCAGGCCACTTCGCTGAGCGGCGTGGCCGTCCACAGCCTGCTCTCCACCAGCACCAAGCAGACCACCGCCATGGACTTCCTGTACGCGCAGGAAACGGTCTGCTGGATCCACGTGGGCGACCCCCCGGCCCCCACGCACCTGCTGTGTGCCAAGATCACCAACCTGAAGAGCTTCACCGAGGAGCGGGTCATCAACATCTCCCTCAGCCTGCAGCGTGAGTACATCTCTAGCACCCAGGGCAGGCCTAGAGCCTGGGCTTCTACTCTAACACACCCAGGGCAGGCCTAGAGCCTGGGCTTCTACTGTAACACACACAGGGCAGGCCTAGAGCCTGGGCTTCTACTGTAACACACACACAGGGCAGGCCTAGAGCCTGGGCTTCTACTCTAACACACACAGGGCAGGCCTAGAGCCTGGGCTTCTACTCTAACACACACAGGGCAGGCCTAGAGCCTGGGCTTCTACTCTAACACACACAGAGCAGGGCTAGAGCCTGGGCTTCTACTCTAACACACACAGGGCAGGGCTAGAGCCTGGGCTTCTACTCTAACACACACAGGGCAGGCCTAGAGCCTGGGCTTCTACTCTAACACACACAGGGCAGGCCTAGAGCCTGGGCTTCTACTCTAACACACACAGGGCAGGGCTAGAGCCTGGGCTTCTACTCTAACACACACAGGGCCGGGCTAGAGCCTGGGCTTATACTCTAACACACACAGAGCAGGCCTAGAGCCTGGGCTTCTACTCTAACACACACAGAGCAGGCCTAGAGCCTGGGCTTCTACTCTAACACACCCAGGGCAGGGCTAGAGCCTGGGCTTCTACTCTAACACACACACAGGGCAGGGCTAGAGCCTGGGCTTCTACTCTAACACACACACAGGTCAGGGCTAGAGCCTGGGCTTCTACTGTAACACACACACAGGGCAGGGCTAGAGGCTGGGCTTCTACTGTAACACACACACAGGGCAGGGCTAGAGCCTGGGCTTCTACTCTAACACACACACAGGGCAGGGCTAGAGCCTGGGCTTATACTCTAACACACACAGGGCCGGGCTAGAGCCTGGGCTTCTACTCTAACACACACAGGGCCGGGCTAGAGCCTGGGCTTATACTCTAACACACACAGAGCAGGGCTAGAGCCTGGGCTTCTACTCTAACACACACAGAGCAGGCCTAGAGCCTGGGCTTCTACTCTAACACACACAGGGCAGGGCTAGAGCCTGGGCTTCTACTCTAACACACACACAGGTCAGGGCTAGAGCCTGGGCTTCTACTCTAACACACACAGGGCCGGGCTAGAGCCTGGGCTTATACTGTAACACACACGTTTCTAACGTGTGTGTTACTCTAACGCTCCTGACCCACGTTTCAGGGGTGTTCACGTGTTTGAGTCCAGCCCCGTCTGCATGGGGTGACGGGGCTGGTAGTGGGAGCGTGCTGGGTGACGTGGCATAGGGTGACGGGGCTGGTAGTGGGAGCGTGCTGGGTGACGTGGGGTGACGGGGCTGGTAGTGGGAGCGTGCTGGGTGACGTGGCATAGGGTGACGGGGCTGGTAGTGGGAGCGTGCTGGGTGACGTGGCATAGGGTGACGGGGCTGGTAGTGGGAGCGTGCTGGGTGACGTGGCATAGGGTGACGGGGCTGGTAGTGGGAGCGTGCTGGGTGACGTGGCATAGGGTGACGGGGCTGGTACTGGGAGCGTGCTGGGTGACGTGGGGTGACGGGGCTGGTAGTGGGAGCGTGCTGGGTGACGTGGCATAGGGTGACGGGGCTGGTAGTGGGAGCGTGCTGGGTGACGGGGCTGGTAGTAGGAGCGTGCTGGGTGACGGGGCTGGTAGTGGGAGCGTGCTGGGTGACGTGGGGTGACGGGGCTGGTAGTGGGAGCGTGCTGGGTGATGGGGCTGGTAGTGGGAGCGTGCTGGGTGACAGGGCTGGTAGTGGGAGCGTGCTGGGTGATGGGGCTGGTAGTGGGAGCATGCTGGGTGACGGGGCTGGTAGTGGGAGCGTGCTGGGTGACGTGGGGTGATGGGGCTGGTAGTGGGAGCGTGCTGGGTGACGGGGCTGGTAGTGGGAGCGTGCTGGGTGATGGGGCTGGTAGTGGGAGCGTGCTGGGTGATGGGGCTGGTAGTGGGAGCGTGCTGGGTGACGGGACTGGTAGTGGGAGCGTGCTGGGTGATGGGGCTGGTAGTGGGAGCGTGCTGGGTGATGGGGCTGGTAGTGGGAGCGTGCTGGGTGACGGGACTGGTAGTGGGAGCGTGCTGGGTGACGTGGCCCCGGCTGGTCCATCGCCTGGACAACACCTGCCCCCGGTCCAACAGCAGATGGGAGGGGGCGGGTTCATGTGCTTGCGTTGATTTGTGTTTGGATAGTTTGTTCGCATCGTTCTCACGCACCGAAAGTGAGTCAGATATTATGGCATCAGGTCGCAAGCCTTCTGAAAGTTGTTTTTCCGTTTGGTTTAATGTTGTTCCGTGATATGAAGAACTGAAATGGAGGCCATAGAGATCAAATGCAAAGAAGAACATAAATGAAGGGTTTCTTTGCTGACTCACAGTCTTCATTTGGCTTGGCCTTTCTCACATACACACACACACACACACCCACACACACTCTCAGGTGTACAAGAATATGTGCACAATATGTGATTTATTGTACACAATATGTGCAATAATCATCAGCAATAACAATGACCAATCCCAGCAGACGCCATCTTTGTTCGTCTATTCAGTGCATGTGACTTTAAGTAGCTCAGCGCTTGCATTTCAAATATAAACAAAACTGTTTTTATATGCCACTGACGTACAATGCATCAGTCCATTTGGTCTCTGAACTGACCTAGACTAATATGGCCTAACGTGCTTAACCAGGCCCATCAACCAGATCGTAGCAATACAAGATATGTTTTTAGCATAACTGCAGACCACAGAAGTAGCTCGCCTTCCGATGTCTGAAGACTGGAGACCAGCTGGAATGTTCTGCACATTCCAGCTGCCTCAGCTGGATTCTCCAGGCCTGTCGCCCCCGCACACACAAGCACACACGCACACATGCACACACTGACACACACTAAAACACACTAACATACACACACACACTGACACACTGACACACGCGCACACACGCACACATGCACACACTGACACACACTCAAACACACTAACATACACACACACACTGACACACTGACACACTGACACACTGACACACGCGCACACACGCACACACACAAGCACACATGCACACACTGAAAACACACTAAAACACACTAACATACACACACACACTGACACACTGACACACTGACACACACGCACACACCGCACACGCACGCACACGCACGCACACACCGCACACATGCACACACTGACACACACTCAAACACACTAACATACACACACAAACACACACACCCTGACACACAAGCACACACACACACACACACACGCACACGCCGCACACACCGCACACATGCACACACTGACACACACTCAAACACACTAACATACACACACAAACACACACACCCTGACACACAAGCACACGCACACACACACGCACACACACACGCACACACACACACTGACAAACACACACACACACAAGCACACACTGACACACACACATATGTGCGCACACACACAGAGTTGAAAACACATCTGAACTGCAGACTCGCATCCTGAATGCTATGAGTAGCTTTGAGGAGCAGCTTTGAGGAGTAGCTTTGAGGAGCAGCTTTGAGGAGTAGCTTTGAGGAGTAGCTTTGAGTGGGTACGGGTTGGACTGGGCCATAGATGATCAAAACTGTGTGGTCTTCTGCCTCCACCAGGGGCCCCGAATGTGGGGTCGCGGGAGATTCGTCAGCTTTTTTTTATGATATGTAAAGGGCCCTTGTTTATCAACAGTGAGTCATACACATGCTTCGTAGCCATAAGCTAAATACTACTCACTGCAACTCATTGTGATACGATGGACAGATGTTGATGGGGTTCTCTCTCTCTCTCTCTCTCTCTCTCTCTCTCTCTCTCTCTCTCTCTCTCTCTCTCTCTCTCTCTCTCTCTCTCTCTCTCTCTCTCTCTCTCTCTCTCTCTCTCTCTCTCTCTCTCTCTCTCTCTCTCTCTCTCTCTCTCTGGACACTAGTAACGTCTCACAATACTGAGTGCCGTACATTATTTCCTAGCATGGGTGGTCCCAGTGGGGACTCGAACCCCGTAACCCTTGCGGTGCTAAGTCCCACGTTGTGCCGACTGAACTCCACAAAGCTCCGGCGGTGAGAGGCTGAGGAGACTGACCGGGGGGCGAGCGCCCCCCCTGGATGCTTTCATCCCCCTGCTCCCCCTCAGCATGGCAGCCTACAGTACGCAGACTCCAGCCTCCAATCGCCTTACCAGGTCATGTGCTTCCAGAAAGTACTCTTGGCCAGACTCAGCCCTCCGCCTCCACTTCCCTCCCCCCCCTTCACTCCCCTCCCCTCCCCCCTTCACTTTCCTCCCCCCTTCACCCCCCTCCCCCCCTTCACTTTCCTCCTCCCCTTCACTCCCCTCCCCTCCCCCCTTCACTTCCCTCCCCCCCTTCACTTTCCTCCCCCCCTTCACTTTCCTCCCCCCCCCTTCACTTCCCTCCCCTCCCCCCTTCACTTTCCTCCCCTCCCCCCTTCACTCCCCTCCCCCCCTTCACTTTCCTCCCCCCTTCACTTCACTCCCCCCTTCACTCCCCTCCCCTCCCCCCTTCACTCCCCTCCCCCCCTTCACTTTCCTCCCCCCCTTCACTTCACTCCCCCCTTCACTCCCCTCCCTTCAACCTAGAAACCTGACACTGCTTTGCTTCGCTTGCATTCACTTCAATATGTTCTGTGTGCGTCTACATGTACGTACACACAGGCGTAAAGAATACACAGTTGGGTTCATGTGAAAACCTATATTGTGTACGCACACACACACACACACAGACACACACACACACACGTACACACACGTACATTTGAATGTGTAACTCAAGCTTTATCCCCAGCAGAGTGCTGGGCAAAGCAGACATGGTGAGTTAGGGATTAGGCTGGGAAGGGGGAAGGTGGTCCTGACTCCCATCAGTTTGCTTCACTAACGGCCCTGAAATTGATGCTGCCGCGGAGGAAGGAGTCCTCCACCCCGAGCCCGTTATGTACCGGTCACAGCCGGTTCTTCTGCAACAGGAGCGAACGCACGCTTCCCGCGCTTCCGGGACGTTTCTTGAAAGAGGGCCCGTTACCTGTACAGAGCGAGGCGACCCCCCCACCCCCCCTGAAGACTGTCTTGTTTAACGCAGCACCAGAGCGGGAGGGGGGGGGGGGCTCCATCACTCACTCTTGACCCTGGGCTGGCCGCACGTAGCTTAGCATGCTAGTGGAAGGGAACGGCGTCTATAGCTACACCAGGAAGGCCACTGTAACTACACCAGGAAGGCCGGTGTAGTTACACCAGGAAGGCCGGTGTAGCTACACCAGGAAGGCCGGTGTAGTTACACCAGGAAGGCCGGTGTAGTTACACCAGGAAGGCCGGTGTAGTTACACCAGGAAGGCCACTGTAACTACACCAGGAAGGCCGGTGTAGTTACACCAGGAAGGCCGGTGTAGCTACACCAGGAAGGCCGGTGTAGTTACACCAGGAAGGCCGGTGTAGTTACACCAGGAAGGCCGGTGTAGTTACACCAGGAAGGCCGGTGTAGCTACACCAGGAAGGCCGGTGTAGTTACACCAGGAAGGCCGGTGTAGTTACACCAGGAAGGCCGGTGTAGTTACACCAGGAAGGCCGGTGTAGTTACACCAGGAAGGCCGGTGTAGTTACAGTGGCCTTCCCACTGTTAGCGGTAGTTGTCTCCATGCCGACATCCCCTTAAAAGCGGCAAAGAAGAAGTAACAATCAGTTCCATTTTGTAGTATGTGCAGACGTAAACAGCAAATAAATTGTGTTGTGTCTTGCACAGCATTTTAAATGCAAGACAAAGACAAGACATATCTACAGTCCTGGCGTGTTCCTCTGAATTCTAAACAATGGTACGTAATGAAATTGACATTCATGGTAAATCAACAATGTGCACAGTGCCCTTGAATCATAATTAAGTGCCCGCCTTTTAAATACTTGAATATCTCAGGAACTAAAGAGATTTTCCAGAGGCACTAAATCTTCCCTTGCCATCCGCATAATGAACACAAACTAAAAACATGGCCAGGGACATTTCCGGCCCCCTTGATTGGTTAATTTCAAGGCCATTTTATTGCCTTGAGCCCTCCTCTCTGACTCATCATTGCTTCGTAAAGTCACTCCGTAAAGTTGAATAGATGTCCAAGTCAAGCTCCGCCCCGCTGCAGAACAAAACAATCAAAATGGCCGCCGTGTCAGTAAAAAAACAGACCGTTTCATAGAACGACGTGCCACCCTCTAGGGGACAGCATGGCGGGCTTCTCCTGTAGTTGTGTTGAAGCAAGACCCCCGGAGAGCTTCTGGATCCATGTTTCCTCTCGGCGTCTACTTGTTTGTTGTTGTGTTTTTCTTCCCCGAGTTGGGAGCTCACTTTTAGACTCTGGCTCCATCCGCTGCTTCCCCCCCCCCCCCCCCCCAGCTTGTTTGTCCGCAGCTTAATCTGGAAATCGCTGCGGACGGCGGGTGAGTGAGCGGGGGAGGGACGGGGGGGGGGATGCGCGACTTGTTGACACACAGAACCGCTCAGAACTCCTCAGCCACGAACCTCCTTCTGCTCTGTAACCCGAGCCCAACGGTCAGCATCTGACACATCGCTCCTCCAGCACCTCCTCCCTCTCGCTCTGCTCATCCTCCTTGTTTGTTTCTATTTTTATTAACCTTTTATTTCTTCCCCCAGTTCTTTCTTTTGACTCAGAATAGTTTCATGTCATCCATTTTGCTGTCTGCTGATCCCCACCGGGAAGGGGGGTTGGAAGGTGTTTTTCTTCCCTAAGAAGTAAATCTGCTGTGGAATCCAGCCTGATTTATTGGAACAGACTCTCTCTCTCTCTCTCTCTCTCTCTCTCTCTCTCTCTCTCTCTCTCTCTTACTCTCTCTCTCCCCTCTCTCTCTCTCTCTCTCTCTCTCTCTCTCTTCTTTCTTTCTTTCTTTCTTTCTTTCTTTCTTTCTTTCTTTCTTTCTTTCTTTCTTTCTTTCTTTCTTTCTTTCTTTCTTTCTTTCTTTCTTTCTTTCTTTCTTTCTCTCTCTCTCTCTCTCTCTCTCTCTCTCTCTCTCTCTCTCTCTCTCTCTCTCTCTCTCTCTCTCTCTCTCTCTCTCTCTCTCTCTCTCTCTCTCTCTCTCTCTCTCTCTCTCTCTCTCTCTCTCTGAGCCACACGGTCGCTGCGCACACGCCTTGGACATTATTTTATTGTGCTCTAAAGCCGTGGAATCTGCTCCGTCGTTTCCGACCGCCGAATCTCCTCTCCCCCCCCCCCCCACACACACACACACACACACACCCACCCAAAAAACGAACCCCAAGTCGGGATCCACTTCCTCACCCATGGGACCAGTGCGGCCATAGCTCTGCTGTCAGCCCAGTCCAGCGCGCTGGTGCTCAGTGGCACCCCTGGGGGGTTAGGTTCGCTGGCTCCTCTGTGCCATCTTCTGTCACACCAGGGGGAGGGCAGGAGACCCCCCCCTTAGGAAGGAAACGGAAAAGGAGGAGCGAAATGCTTTATTACGTTTGATATATATACATATCCAATATATATATATATATATATATATATATATATATATATATATACAGTATATATATCCAGAAACCAAATATCGGTATATTACGTTATTCTTTCATACGGCCTTCTCTTCACCTCAAACCGTCCACGTTCCGCTGGGACGGCTGGGATTTCAGGAAACGTTTAGACGGAGCGAGGGCGTCCTCACTCCGGAGTCTTCTTTGTGGTGTGTTAAGGTTAAAGACATCCCCCGAAGCGAAGCAACACACAGCACCTTCCCTCTCAGGCACCCATAGGACTCCGTGTCTGTCCCCTGAGCAGAGACGAGGTAGACATGGGGACACGCCACGCTGAGCGTGCGCTCATTGTCCCAGACAGGGAGGCCGGGTGTTAGGAGGGCTGTGATGGATAAGCGCGTCTAAGTCTAAAGTATGTTCACAAACCAAATGCAACCACTTAAGTAGCAAGTCGTTTAGAATCGTTGAAAAAAATGCTGGGTGGATAGTTACTGTACATTGTGTGTGTGTGTGTGTTCTTGTGTGTGTGTGTGTGTGTGAGTGAGTGTTCTTGTGTGTGTGTGTGTGTGTGTGTGTGTGTTCTTGTGTGTGTGTGTGTGTGTGTGAGTGTTCTTGTGTGTGTGTGTGTGTGTGTGTGCGTGTGTCAAGCATGGCCCCTTGACATTCTGTCTGCACGTTGCTGGATTTAGATTTTCCACTTGACCTGCCTGCTACTCTGTGATACGCATCTGCAAGAGGAAACGTAAAACAGAAATGCATACCGAGCACTTCTTACTCCAAACAATGTCAAATATACGTTTTCATTCTCTGCCCCCCCCCCCCCTCCTCGTCCAGATGTGGAGCAGATGGCCATCGACTGGCTCACAGGAAACTTCTACTTTGTGGACGACGTGGACGACAGGATCTTTGTGTGCGATAAAGACGGCGCCACGTGTGTCACTCTGCTGGACCAGGAGCTGTACAACCCCAAGGGCCTCGCACTGGACCCTACCATGGGGTACGACCCCTCTCTCTCTGGCTCACTGTCTCTCTCTCTCGCTCTCTCTCTCTCTCTCTCTCTCTCTCTCTCTCTCTCTCTCTCTCTCTCTCTCTCTCTCTCTCTCTCTCTCTCTCTCTCTCTCTCTCTCTCTCTCTCTCTCTCTCTCTCTCTCTCTCTCTCTCTCTCTCTCTCTCTCTGGCTCACTGTCTCTCTCTCTCTCTCTCTCCCTCTCTCTCGCTGTCTCTCTCCCTCTCTCTCTCCCTGTCCCTCCCACCATCTGATGGTTTCGATGTGGGTTACTTTCCAGTTCAACAGCCCCCCCCCCCCCCCCCCCCCCCCCCCCCGACCCCTGCATTGCGCTGCACTCCTCTCTCTGATTGGCTGGTGCCTGCAGGTTTAGACTGGGACAAATGGACTCCAGATGTGTTGCAGTGCGATGCTCAGAGTTTCTTTGGGCACTTGGGGTGTCGTGCATTAGCCGGTGTTTTCACTGCGGCCATCTTGTTTATGACAGTGGGGGCTGTTCGCTGAGAGTCTGGGCGGGTTTGTATAAACATGTGCATTTTTGGGGAGAAATGGGGCTGATAAATGAAAATGCTCCTTTATGATAAAGCCAGTGCAGTTATGTGCTGTAACCCCATTTCCTTTGTTGTGCTGTGCAATGCCGTTATTCACAGTCTGAGCTTTCTTGGTGTCTGGGAAATTTGAGAAATAACACAGTCCCACTGACAAAACGAAGTTACTATTCAGTGCTAAGTCGTTAAGTTTGAGTTTTGTGTGGGTGTGTGTGTGTGTGTGGGGGGGGGGGGGTGCATGTGTGTGTGTGGGGGGGGGGGGGGGGGGGTGCGTGGGTGTGGGTGTGTGTGTGGGGGAGGTGCATGTGGGGGGGTGTGTGTGTGTGCATGTGTGTGGGTGTGTGTGTGCGTGGGTGTGTGTGTGTGTGTGTGGGGGGGGTTGTGTGCATGTGTGGGGGTCTGTGCGTGCGCGTGTGCGTGCGTGCGTGCGTGCGTGCGTGTGCGTGCGTGTGTGTGTGTGTGTGCGAAAGAGACTAAATACCAAAATAGAGATAGAGTTCCACAGTGCCGTTTCCAAAATATAAATAATGGAGTGCTTGAACTGAATTTGAATGAACTGGTTCCATCAACTCATTCAATTCAAAGTGATAGACCTCATAGTGGCGAGGACGTTGGACTCCCAGCCAGAAGGTAGTGGGTTCATCTGATCTCCAGGGTCTTATCTGTAGGCACCCCTGAACACGGGACGGTCCCCTGCTTATCTGCAGGCACTACAGGTCTCTGGAGGACAGCATACTGGCTAAATGACCAACTGCTATGACCTCATCCTGCATTCACCCTGTCTCACTGACCACACTGTCTCACTGACCCGTCTCACTGACCTCCCTGTCTCACTGACCTCCCTGTCTCACTGACCTCCCTGTCTCACTCTCCCGTCTCATTGACCAGCCTGTCTCACTGACCACCCCGTCTCACTGACCTGTCTCACTGACCGACCCGTCTTACTGACCACCCTGTCTCTCTGACCCGCCTGTCTCACTAACCTGTCTCACTGACCACCCTGTCTCTCTGACCTCCCTGTCTTACTGACCCGTCTCACTGACCAGCCTGTCTCACTGACCTCCCTGTCTCACTGACCTCCCTGTCTCACTGACCTGTCTCACTGACCAGCCTGTCTCACTGACCACCCTGTCTCACTGACCACCCCGTCTCACTGACCATCCTGTCTGACTGACCACCCTGTCTCTCTGACCTGTCTCACTGACCACCCCGTCTCACTGACCCGTCTCACTGACCAGCCCGTCTCACTGACCACCCTGTCTCATTGACCCGTCTCACTGACCAGCCCGTCTCACTGACCACCCTGTCTCACTGAACCCGTCTCACTGACCATCCATCTCCCTGACCCGTCTGTCTCACTGACCACCCCATCTCCCTGACCCGTCTCCCTGACCTGTCTCACTGACCACCCTGTCTCACTTACCCGTCTCACTGACCAGCCTGTCTCACTGACCTTCCTGTCTCACTGACCCGTCTCACTGACCACCTTGTCTCACTGACGACCCTGTCTCACTGACCACCCTGTCTCACTGACCCACAGGAAGGTGTTCTTCACGGACTACGGCCAGATCCCCAAGGTGGAGCGCTGCGACATGGACGGCCAGAACCGGACCAAGCTGGTGGACAGCAAGATCGTGTTCCCCCACGGCATCACGCTGGACCTGGTCAACCGGCTGGTGTACTGGGCCGACGCCTACCTGGACTACATCGAGGTGGTGGACTACGAGGGCAAGAACCGCCACACCATCATCCAGGGCCTGCTGGTGAGGCGCCCGACTGGACCTGCGGTTCTGATGCTCCCGCCACGAGCCACTTCCATCTGAGTCGGATTCTCGGTCCCATAGTGATTCTGGTTCAGATCCGATTGTGATTCTGTTTCAGATCCGATGGTGGTTCTGGTTCAGATCCGATTGGGATTCGGGTTCAGATCTGATTCCGATTTTCTATCTGATTCTTAACTGACTCAGAATTGTTTGCTTTCATTCACTTCACTTACAACCCCGGATAAACTCCGGAGAGTCAGATCTGGAGTTGATCCGGAGTTGCCCTTTCACACATGCAACACAAAGCCAGAGATAAGCTGATTTGGTGTGTTCACACATACTGGGAATACTCTGGATACTTTAGGAGATAAGCTGATTTGGCGTGTTCACACATACTGGGGATACTCTGGATACTTTAGGAGATAAGCTGATCAGATGTGTTCATACTGGAGATACTCTGATACTTTAGGAGATAAGATGATCAGACGTGTTCATACTGGGGATACTCTGATACTTTAGGAGATACTGTGATACTTTAGGAGATAAGCTGATCAGATGTGTTCATACTGGAGATACTCTGATACTTTAGGAGATAAGATGATCAGACGTGTTCATACTGGGGATACTCTGATACTTTAGGAGATACTGTGATACTTTAGGAGATAAGCTGATCAGATGTGTTCATACTGGAGATACTCTGATACTTTAGGAGATAAGATGATCAGACGTGTTCATACTGGAGATACTCTGATACTTTAGGAGATACTGTGATACTTTAGGAGATAAGCTGATCAGATGTGTTCATACTGGAGATACTCTGATACTTTAGGAGATAAGATGATCAGACGTGTTCATACTGGGGATACTCTGATACTTTAGGAGATACTGTGATACTTTAGGAGATAAGCTGATCAGATGTGTTCATACTGGAGATACTCTGATACTTTAGGAGATAAGATGATCAGACGTGTTCATACTGGGGATACTCTGATACTTTAGGAGATACTGTGATACTTTAGGAGATCAAATGATCAGATGTGTTCACACATACTGGAGATACTCTGGATACTTTAGGAGATACTCTGATACTTTAAGAGATAAGCTGATCAGACGTGTTCATACTAGAGATACTCTACCCCTAACGGTGTGCCTCCCCCCTGAGGTCTCCTCCTCCCCCCTAACGGTGTGCCTCCCCCCAGATCGAGCACCTGTACGGGCTGACGGTGTTCGAGAACTACCTGTACGCCACCAACTCAGACAACGCCAACATGCAGCCCAAGACCAGCGTGATCCGGGTCAACCGCTTCAACCGCACTGACCACCAGGTGGTGACCCGGGTGGACAAGGGCGGGGCCCTGCACGTATACCACCAGCAGCGCCAGCCCCCTGGTACGACGCACGCACGCACACACACACACACACACGCACACACGCACGCACGCACGCACGCACACACGCACACATGTACGCACACACGCACGCACGCACGCACGCACGCACACATGTACGTACGCACGCACACACGCACACACGCACACACGCACGCACACATGTACGCACACACGCACGCACGCACGCACGCACACATGTACGTACGCACGCACACACGCACACACGCACGCACGCACGCACGTACGCACACACGCACGCACGCACGCACACATGTACGCATGCACACATGTATGCACGCACACACGCAGGCACACACACACACACACACACACACGCACACGCACACGCACACGCACACACGCACGCACGCAGGCACACACGCACACATGTATGCACGCACACGCACACACACTTACATACACTCACCGACACACACACACAATCACAATCACAATCACAATTACACACACACACACACACACACGCACACACGCACACACACACACACACACGTACACACACACACACACACACGTACACACACACGCACGCACGCACGCACACACACACACACACACACACACACACACACACACACACACACACACACACACACACACACACACACACACACACACACACACACACACACACACACACACACACACACACACACACACACGCACACACACACACACAAGTAGCTTATGCTGAACCTCACAGTGCACTCCAGTACATGTGGTTGAACCCGCTCCCCTGCGCTCTGTGCCCCCCCCCCCCCCCCCTCCTGTGCCCCCCTCCAGTGCGGAGCCATGCATGCGAACCGGACCAGTTCGGCAAGGCGGGCGGCTGCTCGGACATCTGTCTCCTTGGCAACAGCCACAAGACTCGCACCTGCCGCTGCCACTCCGGCTTCAGCCTGGGCAGCGACGGCAAGTCCTGCAAGAGTGAGTGTGACTGAAGCCGGCGAGGGGGTCCGGGGACTAGGACCTGCAGGGCCACACGGCCAGGGGCCAGGGGCCAGGGGCCAGGGGCCAGGGGCCAGAACCAGCTGTCGTTCATGTCTCTGGTTACTGGGATCGTAGTGTCAGGGCATCCGGGCCGGCCGAGAGTCCTCACCCTGAGAGTCCTCACCCTGAGAGTCCCCACCCTGAGAGTCCTCACCCTGAGACTCCTCACCCTGAGAGTCCCCCACCCTGAGAGTCCTCACCCTGAGACTCCTCACCCTGAGAGTCCCCCACCCTGAGAGTCCTCACCCTGAGACTCCTCACCCTGAGAGTCCCCCACCCTGAGAGTCCTCACCCTGAGACTCCTCACCCTGAGAGTCCCCCACCCTGAGAGTCCTCACCCTGAGAGTCCTCCCTCACCCTGAGAGTCCTCACCCTGAGAGTCCTCACCCTGAGAGTCCTCCTCCCTCACCCTGACAGTCCTCACCCTGAGAGTCCTCACCCTGAGAGTCCTCCTCCCTCACCCTGAGAGTCCTCACCCTGAGAGTCCTCACCCTGAGAGTCCTCCTCCCTCACCCTGAGAGTCCTCCTCCCTCACCCTGAGAGTCCTCACCCTGAGAGTCCTCACCCTGAGAGTCCTCCTCCCTCACCCTGAGAGTCCTCCTCCCTCACCCTGAGAGTCCTCACCCTGAGAGTCCTCACCCTGAGAGTCCTCCTCCCTCACCCTGAGAGTCCTCACCCTGAGAGTCCTCACCCTGAGAGTCCTCCTCCCTCACCCTGAGAGTCCTCCTCCCTCACCCTGAGAGTCCTCCTCCCTCACCCTGAGAGTCCTCACCCTGAGAGTCCTCACCCTGAGAGTCCTCCTCCCTCACCCTGAGAGTCCTCCTCCCTCACCCTGAGAGTCCTCCTCCCTCACCCTGAGAGTCCTCACCCTGAGAGTCCTCCTCCCTCACCCTGAGAGTCCTCCTCCCTCACCCTGAGAGTCCTCCTCCCTCACCCTGAGAGTCCTCCACCCTGAGATGGGTCTTGGACCGAGCCTCTCCTCACGTTTAGAACGACCCACTTTCTGGCTTGCTGCTGGTTTGGTTAGCTTGGAGTGGTCGTGGGAATGCTAATGTTAAAAATGCTACGTCACCATCGGTTCTGGGCGTGAATCCGACGGTCCGGTCGACGTGGCCCCGCGCCGCCCGTTTAACCGGGTGGCGAAACCGAACGAAGAACCGGTGGGACCCTTCTCTCTGTTTCCCCCCCCGTCCCAGAGCCCGAGCACGAGCTGTTCCTGGTGTACGGCAAAGGTCGCCCGGGGGTCATCCGGGGGATGGACATCCACGCCAAGGTGCCCGACGAGTACATGATCCCCATCGAGAACCTGATGAACCCCCGCGCCCTGGACTTCCACTCGGAGAGCGAGTTCATCTACTTCGCCGACGCCACCAGCTTCATCATCGGCCGCCAGAAGATCGACGGGACGGAGCGGGACACCATCCTCAGAGAAGGTGGGGCTGGAGGTGGAGGAATGGACGGAGTGTGATTGGTTGTACCGTGTAGTTTAGGGACACCATCCTCAGAGAAGGTGGGGCAGGAGGTGGAGGAATGGACGGAGTGTGATTGGTTGTACCGTGTAGTTTAGGGACACCATCCTCAGAGAAGGTGGGGCTGGAGGTGGAGGAATGGACGGAGTGTGATTGGTTGTACCGTGTAGTTTAGGGACACCATCCTCAGAGAAGGTGGGGCAGGAGGTGGAGGAATGGACGGAGTGTGATTGGTTGTACCGTGTAGTTTAGGGACACCATCCTCAGAGAAGGTGGGGCTGGAGGTGGAGGAATGGACGGAGTGTGATTGGTTGTACCGGTGTAGTTTAGGGACACCATCCTCAGAGAAGGTGGGGCAGGAGGTGGAGGAATGGACGGAGTGTGATTGGTTGTACCGGTGTAGTTTAGGGACACCATCCTCAGAGAAGGTGGGGCAGGAGGTGGAGGAATGGACGGAGTGTGATTGGTTGTACCGGTGTAGTTTAGGGACACCATCCTCAGAGAAGGTGGGGCTGGAGGTGGAGGAATGGACGGAGTGTGATTGGTTGTACCGTGTAGTTTAGGGACACCATCCTCAGAGAAGGTGGGGCAGGAGGTGGAGGAATGGACGGAGTGTGATTGGTTGTACCGTGTAGTTTAGGGACACCATCCTCAGAGAAGGTGGGGCAGGAGGTGGAGGAATGGACGGAGTGTGATTGGTTGTACCGTGTAGTTTAGGGACACCATCCTCAGAGAAGGTGGGGCTGGAGGTGGAGGAATGGACGGAGTGTGATTGGTTGTACCGTGTAGTTTAGGGACACCATCCTCAGAGAAGGTGGGGCTGGAGGTGGAGGAATGGACGGAGTGTGATTGGTTGTACCGTGTAGTTTAGGGACACCATCCTCAGAGAAGGTGGGGCTGGAGGTGGAGGAATGGACGGAGTGTGATTGGTTGTACCGGTGTAGTTTAGGGACACCATCCTCAGAGAAGGTGGGGCAGGAGGTGGAGGAATGGACGGAGTGTGATTGGTTGTACCGTGTAGTTTAGGGACACCATCCTCAGAGAAGGTGGGGCAGGAGGTGGAGGAATGGACGGAGTGTGATTGGTTGTACCGGTGTAGTTTAGGGACACCATCCTCAGAGAAGGTGGGGCTGGAGGTGGAGGAATGGACGGAGTGTGATTGGTTGTACCGTGTAGTTTAGGGACACCATCCTCAGAGAAGGTGGGGCAGGAGGTGGAGGAATGGACGGAGTGTGATTGGTTGTACCGTGTAGTTTAGGGACACCATCCTCAGAGAAGGTGGGGCTGGAGGTGGAGGAATGGACGGAGTGTGATTGGTTGTACCGTGTAGTTTAGGGACACCATCCTCAGAGAAGGTGGGGCTGGAGGTGGAGGAATGGACGGAGTGTGATTGGTTGTACCGTGTAGTTTAGGGACACCATCCTCAGAGAAGGTGGGGCTGGAGGTGGAGGAATGGACGGAGTGTGATTGGTTGTACCGGTGTAGTTTAGGGGACACCATCCTCAGAGAAGGTGGGGCAGGAGGTGGAGGAATGGACGGAGTGTGATTGGTTGTACCGGTGTAGTTTAGGGACACCATCCTCAGAGAAGGTGGGGCTGGAGGTGGAGGAATGGACGGAGTGTGATTGGTTGTACCGTGTAGTTTAGGGACACCATCCTCAGAGAAGGTGGGGCAGGAGGTGGAGGAATGGACGGAGTGTGATTGGTTGTACGTGTAGTTTAGGGACACCATCCTCAGAGAAGGTGGGGCTGGAGGTGGAGGAATGGACGGAGTGTGATTGGTTGTACCGGTGTAGTTTAGGGACACCATCCTCAGAGAAGGTGGGGCAGGAGGTGGAGGAATGGACGGAGTGTGATTGGTTGTACCGTGTAGTTTAGGGACACCATCCTCAGAGAAGGTGGGGCAGGAGGTGGAGGAATGGACGGAGTGTGATTGGTTGTACCGTGTAGTTTAGGGACACCATCCTCAGAGAAGGTGGGGCTGGAGGTGGAGGAATGGACGGAGTGTGATTGGTTGTACCGTGTAGTTTAGGGACACCATCCTCAGAGAAGGTGGGGCTGGAGGTGGAGGAATGGACGGAGTGTGATTGGTTTGTACCGTGTAGTTTAGGGACACCATCCTCAGAGAAGGTGGGGCAGGAGGTGGAGGAATGGACGGAGTGTGATTGGTTGTACCGTGTAGTTTAGGGACACCATCCTCAGAGAAGGTGGGGCTGGAGGTGGAGGAATGGACGGAGTGTGATTGGTTGTACCGTGTAGTTTAGGGACACCATCCTCAGAGAAGGTGGGGCAGGAGGTGGAGGAATGGACGGAGTGTGATTGGTTGTACCGTGTAGTTTAGGGACACCATCCTCAGAGAAGGTGGGGCTGGAGGTGGAGGAATGGACGGAGTGTGATTGGTTGTACCGTGTAGTTTAGGGACACCATCCTCAGAGAAGGTGGGGCTGGAGGTGGAGGAATGGACGGAGTGTGATTGGTTGTACCGTGTAGTTTAGGGACACCATCCTCAGAGAAGGTGGGGCTGGAGGTGGAGGAATGGACGGAGTGTGATTGGTTGTACCGTGTAGTTTAGGGACACCATCCTCAGAGAAGGTGGGGCTGGAGGTGGAGGAATGGACGGAGTGTGATTGGTTGTACCGTGTAGTTTAGGACACCATCCTCAGAGAAGGTGGGGCAGGAGGTGGAGGAATGGACGGAGTGTGATTGGTTGTACCGTGTAGTTTAGGGACACCATCCTCAGAGAAGGTGGGGCAGGAGGTGGAGGAATGGACGGAGTGTGATTGGTTGTACCGTGTAGTTTAGGGACACCATCCTCAGAGAAGGTGGGGCTGGAGGTGGAGGAATGGACGGAGTGTGATTGGTTGTACCGTGTAGTTTAGGGACACCATCCTCAGAGAAGGTGGGGCAGGAGGTGGAGGAATGGACGGAGTGTGATTGGTTGTACCGTGTAGTTTAGGGACAGGCTAATGCTTTAGCCTTTATGAGTTGTGGCGTCTAGGAATGAGAGCGTATTTATTTGAACAGGAGCCCATGTGCTCTAAGGAACAATATGCTTTGTACTTCTAGGTGTATCAAATCAATATTTGAACAGGGTCTGACGAAATACCGTAGCCTTTTAAAGAATGCGAACATTCCTCTTTCTTGAAAACAAACTCCCAAGGAACCGAACTTCCCAGGATCCCGCAGGCGGACGAACCGTTTGAAGCCCTGACCAATCACAGCACGTCCAGCATCGAGCGAGCGTCCAACATAACGTCCCCTCCCCTCCCCCGTGTCTCCCCCAGGGATCCACACCGTGGAGGGCATCGCCGTGGACTGGATGGCGGACAACCTGTACTGGACGGACGACGGGCCCAAGAAGTCCATCAGCGTGGCCCGGCTGGAGAAGGCGTCCCAGACCCGCAAGACCCTGATCGAGGGCAAGATGACCCATCCCAGGGCCATAGTGGTGGACCCCCTGCACGGGTGAGGAGCCCCACGCACGTGGGTGGGCCGGGGGGGGCCGGTGATGGGGTCTGGAGCTGGGTGCGGGTGGAGCAGGTGGTGTATCCACTGATGGGCCGCGGGCGCAGGCGGCGCCTGTCCTCGGTGACCTCGGTGCTGGGAGAGGGGTGTAGGGCTGCGTTATGGGCTGTTCCTTGTTCACACACACACACACACAAGCACACACACAAGCACACACACACACACACGGAGGCACACATAACCATGCACACACACACAACCACACACACACACACACGGAGGCACACACACAACCACACGCAGCCACACACACAAACACACACACACAACCCCACGCACACACACATACACACAAACACACACACACACACACACACAACCCCTGTGTGTCTGTGTCTGTGTGTGTGTGTCTGTGTGTGTTTGTGTGTGTGTGTGTCTGTGTGTGTTTGTGTGTGTGTGTGTCTGTGTGTGTGTGTGTCTGTGTCTGTGTCTGTGTGTGTGTGTGTGTGTGTGTGTGTGTGTGTGTGTGTGTATTGTTTATTTATTGTCAATGACCGTGTTATATCCCCACAGGAAACACTGCCACCCAAAAGCCAACTGTCCCGCTAGGATTAATAGCACAGGCAAAGTAGCTTTTTAGCTTTAGCACGTGGCTGTCAGATTAGCACTGCGCTGTAAGCCTTAGCGCTCCGTTAAGCTAGCGTCAGTGTGTTAGCATGCTGTGTTAGGCGCGCGCGCACCGTTACACCAGTACGCTAGGATACGCCGGTACGCTAACGCTCTCCTTGCATCACCCCCGCCTCCCCCCTTCCGTGACCACTCTGTACCGGTCCGGCAGGTGGATGTACTGGACGGACTGGGAGGAGGACCCCAAGGAGAGCAAGCGCGGCAAGATCGAGCGGGCCTGGATGGACGGGTCCAACCGCAACGTGTTCCTGAGCAGCAAGACGGTGCTGTGGCCCAACGGCCTGAGCCTGGACGTCCCGGCCGGCCTGCTCTACTGGGTGGACGCCTACTACGACCGCATCGAGATGGTGTACCTCAACAGCTCCGAGCGCAAGGTCCGCGCCCGGGGTTACCTGTCTGCCCCACTGGGGGAGAGGGGGGAGGAGGAGGAGGAGGAGGAGGAGGGGGGAGGAGGAGGGAGGGGGGGAGAGGAAGAGGGGGGAGGGGAGGATGGGGGAGGAGGGGGAGGGAGGAGAGGAAGAGGGGGGGAGGGGGAGGACGGGAGGGGAGGAGAGGATGGGAAGAGGGAGGGATGGAAGGGAGCAGAGGGGGGAGGAGGGAGGAGAGGAAGGGAGGAGAGGAGGGGAGGAGGGGGGAGGAGAGGAGGGGAGGAGGGAGGAGAGGAAGGGAGGAGAGGAGGGGGAGGAGGGAGGGATGGAAGGGAGCAGAGGGGGGAGGAAGGGAGGAGAGGAGAGGAGGAGGAGAGGTGGGGAGGAGGGGGGAGGAGGAGGGGTGGCTTGCGAGGCATCAAAAGATGGGGATTATTATTCCGACAGGGTTATTAGGAAGTGACAGTGATCCAGTGGGGAATGAGCTTCATCAGGAAATGAGAAGAGGGCCTGAAATGCTGCCGCTGTATGAGGCGCTGCATTAAGCAGTCATATGACCTGGAGAGCTCGATGTAGCCTAGCCATGAGGTATCGACTCCTGCTCACACACCCAAAGGTTTTCACCTGTCCGATCAAGCTCCCTGGTTTAAGTGACAGGCGAGGCACATTCAATTCGATCTCTTGATTAGTTTACTTATATACTTACACCGCAGCATTGTAAAATACTTGATTCTTGATTGGTCGTTAACGTGTAAACAACGCAAGACAACATTACGCTCAAAGCGAAGTGGGAAACAACTTTGAATTCCGCTGATCGAGTCGATTAAAAGACCAATGATGTAATAGGTGAAAGGTAAACAGCTCCGGCGTGTCCGACGTGCACACAGCTGGCTCATCCCCCCCCCCCCCCCCCCCCCGCCCCCCCGCAGACGGTGTACGAGGGCCAGGAGCTCAGCCACGCCTTCGGCCTGTGTCACTACAAGCACTTCCTGTTCTGGAACGAGTACCGCAGCGGCAGCATCTACCAGCTGGACACCACCTCGGGCGGGGTCACGCTGCTGCGCAACGAGAGGCCCCCCATCTTCGAGATCCGCATGTACGACGCCCAGCAGCAGCAAGGTGAGGGGGGGGGGTCTGATGGACCCAGACCCGGCTGAGCTGTGTGTGTGTGTGTGTGTGTGTGTGTGTGTGTGTGTGTGTGTGTGTGTGTGTGTGTGTGTGTGTGTGTGTGTGTGTGTGTGTGTGTGTGTGTGTGTGTGTGTGTGTGTGTGTGTGTGTGTGTGCGTCCTAAAGAGCGCAGAGTGAGAGCGGGGACCGAAGTGGAATCTGAATAACAATTGTGATTCTTGATCGGTTCGGGAAATCGATACGACCGTAGCCCGCCCTGTCCCGTCCCGGTCCGCGGGGGGGGGGGGGGGGGGGTCTTCGTCGACCCAAGGCGCGGCACCCCGACGCGGGGTGTGTGCCGCCTCGATGCCGTGCGCGCTCTGAGACGTGCGCTACTGCGTTGTGGTCCCGCAGGTTCCAACGCGTGCCGCGCGCACAACGGCGGCTGCAGCAGCCTCTGCCTGTCCGTCCCGGGGGGCCGGCGGTGTGCGTGCGCAGAAGACCAGGTCCTAGACCCCGGGGACAACACCAGCTGTAAAGGTGAACACACACACTGGGATGAGATGAGGCCGTGGGGACTGGATGTGACTCAAGCTGGTGATGGGGGGGGGGGGGGGGGGGGGGGGGGGGGGGGGGGGGGGGGGGGGGGGGGGGGGGGGGGGGGGGGGGGGGGCTGAGGGGGGGGGGGGGGGGGGGGGGGAGTGGGGGGGGGGGGGGGGGGGGGGGGGGGAGGGGGGGGGTGTTTCCCCCCGAGTGCTGCTTGTGGAGTTTAGTCTTTGCTTTTAGTATAAAGAGGGATTCTGTATAATAAGGTATCTATAATTTGGAGACTTGAGTGCCATATGTGTTTAACAGAATTTAAGCTAAGGGCTAATCTTAAAAAGAGGCTCTTAAAGAGAGGCTGGTGTGGTCCCATGAAAATGTATGTTTTTAATCACGGAGCACTGTAAACGCTTCTCAACTCTTCTGCAGTCACCGAAATCCATTAGTTTTCTTTGTGCTAATCATCTTTTATTTCCTCTCTCCCCACCTCCCTCCCGTCCTCCTGTCCATCCCTCCGTCCGTGTGTCCTCCTGTCCATCCCTCCGTCCGTCCGGTCCTCCTGTCCATCCCTCCGGTCCTCCTGTCCATCCCTCCGTCCGTCCGGTCCTCCTGTCCATCCGTCCCGTCCTCCTGTCCATCCCTCCCGTCCTCCTGTCCATCCCTCCGTCCGTGTGTCCTCCTGTCCATCCCTCCCGTCCTCCTGTCCATCCCTCCGGTCCTCCGGTCCTCCTGTCCATCCTTCCGGTCCTCCTGTCCATCCCTCCCGTCCTCCTGTCCATCCCTCCGGTCCTCCGGTCCTCCTGTCCATCCCTCCGGTCCTCCTGTCCATCCCTCCGGTCCTCCTGTCCATCCCTCCGGTCCTCCTGTCCGTCCCTCCGTCCATCCCTCCGTCCGTGTGTCCGTCCTCAGCCAACCCCTCCTACGTGCCCCCTCCTCAGTGCCAGGCCGGGGAGTTCGCCTGCAGGAACAGCCGCTGCATCCAGGAGCGCTGGAAGTGCGACGGGGACAACGACTGCCTGGACAACAGCGACGAGGCTCTGGAACTGTGCCGTGAGTCACGCCTGGAGCTGGAGAGAGCAGAGACTAGCGCCTCTGTGTTTCTGTTGAGCGCTCCGCTCTTATGCAAAGTATGTGAAAGTATACTCTGAGCATAGACCGCTCCCAGAGGCAGACTAAACAAACTCAAACAGCTGAAATAACCTTCCTCTCCTCTCCTCTCCTCTCCTCTCCTCTCCTCTCCTCTCCTCTCCTCTCCTCTCCTCTCCTCTCCCTCCTGCCCTCTCTCCTCTCCTCTCCTCTCCTCTCCTCTCCTCTCCTCTCCTCTCCTCTCCTCTCCTCCCTCTCCTCTCCTGCCCTCTCTCCTCTCCTCTCCTCTCCTCTCCTCTCCTCTCCTCTCCTCTCCTCTCCTCTCCTCTCCTCTCCTCTCCTCTCCTCTCCTCTCCTCTCCTCTCCTCTCCTGCCCTCTCTCCTCTCCTCTCATCTCCTCTCCTTTCCTCTCCTCTCCTCTCCTCTCCTCTCCTCTCCTGCCCTCTCCTCTCCTCTCCTCTCCTCTCCTCTCCTCTCCTCTCTCCTCTCTCCTCACCTCACTGTTGTAATAAGTCAGTATCCTCCCCCCCCCCAGACCAGCACACCTGCCCCAGCGACCGCTTCAAGTGTCACAACAACCGCTGCATCCCTCTGCGCTGGCTCTGTGACGGAGACAACGACTGTGGCAACGACGAGGACGAGTCCAACACCACCTGCTCAGGTGAGACGCACACACACACACACACTCGCACATAGACACACACGCACGAGCGCACATACACACACACACACACACACATAGACACACACGCGTACACACACACGTATACACGCATGCACGCATGCACGCACACTCAGAGACAAACACACACACATACATACATAAACATACACACACACACATACATAAACACACACACGCACACACAGACACACGCGCGCGCACACACCCTAATTGCCACTGTTTAGGAACATGGTGATTGTCATCCATTTAAATTCATACTGTGCATCGCTATATGAAATGCTTATTCCACAGCATTGTTAAATACTTGATCAATAACCTGACTGGTCAATTTAGTTCCAAGGGTGTGCAATTATAACAACGCAAAAAAGATCTATGCTCAAAGTGGCGTGGAACAATATAAAAAGCCAATAACGTTCTAGATGAGCGTAACTCACGTCTGATCAGTGTCGCGGACTGTGGTCAATCCAGACCAATGCACCCTGGGCCGTCCCGTTACTGGAACATGGTGTACGCTCTGAAGTAGCTGAGGGGTCGGGGCTCATTCCTTACCTGGTGTCTCTGGGCCGCAGCCCGGACTTGCCCCCCCAACCAGTTCTCCTGCGCCAGCGGCCGCTGCATCCCCATCTCCTGGACCTGCGACCTGGACGACGACTGCGGCGACCGCTCGGACGAGCCCGCCTCCTGCGGTGGGTGCCCTTCTCGTGCTCCACCCCTCTGGGGGTGGATGGCGTTGTTTACCCCAGTCTCCAGCAGGCATTGGCGAGGGTGGAGGGGGGGGGAAAGGGTGGGGGTGGAGAGGGTGGAGGAGGAGAGGGGTGATGGAGAGAGGGTGGAGGAGGAGAGGGTGTAGGGGGAGAGAGTGGAGGAGGAAAGGTTTGAGGGGGAAAGGGTGGAGAGGGTGGATGGAGAGAGGGTGGAGGAGGAGAGGGTGTAGGGGGAGAGAGTGGAGGAGGAAAGGTTTGAGGGGGAAAGGGTGGACGGGGTGATGGAGAGAGGGTGGAGGAGGAGAGGGTGTAGGGGAGAGAGTGGAGGAGGAAAGGTTTGAGGGGGAAAGGGTGGACGGGGTGATGGAGAGAGGGTGGAGGAGGAGAGGTGTAGGGGGAGAGAGTGGAGGAGGAAAGGTTTGAGGGGGAAAGGGTGGACGGGGTGATGGAGAGAGGGTGGAGGAGGAGAGGTGTGTAGGGGGAGAGAGTGGAGGAGGAAAGGTTTGAGGGGGAAAGGGTGGACGGGGTGATGGAGAGAGGGTGGAGGAGGAGAGGGTGTAGGGGGAGAGAGTGGAGGAGGAAAGGTTTGAGGGGGAAAGGGTGGAGAGGGTGAATGGGGAGGGGGTGGAGCAGGAGGGGGTGGAGGTGGATGGGGGCGATGGAGAGAGTTCTCCAGTAGCCATGCATCTGTTTGTTTAAGGAGTTTTGTACCTGAAGGGTCACCGTTGCCAAGGTGACCAGTGAGCGTAACCTCATGTGTTGATGGTTTCTGCTCCGTCTCTGCTCCGCCCCCTGCAGCCTACCCCACCTGTTTCCCACTCACTCAGTTCACCTGCAACAACGGCCGCTGCATCAACATCAACTGGAGGTGTGACAACGGTGAGTCACTTCCTCCTGCCCCGCCCCTTTTTGTCTCTGAGACACTCTTGACCCGCCCACTCCCTGTCACCAAGACACCCCTGACCCGCCCACTTCCTGTCACCATTATCTGTGCACGTTGTGATCCTCTGTAGCTTCTGGTTTCATGTGCAGATCTGTGCCTATTTGCATGTTTTCATGTGTATGTGTCATATATGTTTGTGTATTGTGTTTTCATGTGTGTTGTGTGTGCATCCTGTATGAGCGTGTAGTGTGTTTGTCAGCGCCTGTGTGTGTGTGTGTTTGTCAGAGCCTGTGTGTGTGTGTGTGTTTGTCAGCGCCTGTGTGTGTGTGTTTGTGTGTGTGTATTGTGTTTGATTGTGTGTGTGTGTGTTTCAGAGCCTGTTTGTGTGTGTGTATTGTGTTTGATTGTGTGTGTGTGTGTTTCAGAGCCTGTTTGTGTGTGTGTGTGTGTATTGTGTTTGATTGCGTGTGTGTGTATGTGTTTCAGAGCCTGTTAGTGTGTATTTCAGAGCACGTTTGTGAATATTGTGTTTGAATGTGTGTGTGTGTGTGTGTGTGTGTTTCAGAGCCCGTGTGAGTATTGTGTGCGCACGCCTGTGTGTGTGTGCATGTGCCTATGTGTGTTGACGTCCTGGCTCCAGCCATGTGTTGTTTACGTGTCGTTGTGTTGTTCCATGTCCATCGCCTGCCTCCCGTCTCGCAGAAAAGGACTGTGGGGACGGCTCTGACGAGTCACGTTGTCCCAACCCGACCGGTTAGTGCATAGATCAACATGCACCGGAGCACCACGCAGGCCTGGGGCCGGGGGAGGCACGGGAGGGGGGGGAGGA
>JACYXH010000427.1:260000-285000 GCA_026745465.1 Lota lota | reverse complement strand
TTGACTGATGTCTGTCTTACGCCAACGCGTCCGTCTCTGGTGAATCCCGTCGGCAGACTTGTGTTCGCTGGACAACGGCGACTGCAGCCACAACTGCAGCGTGGCCCCCGGGGAGGGCGTGATCTGCGCCTGTCCCCTGGGCATGGAGCTGGGCGCCGACAACAGGACCTGCCAGATCCAGAGCTTCTGCGCCAAGCACCTCCGGTGCAGCCAGCGCTGCGAGCAGGACAAGTTCAGCGTCAAGTGCTCCTGCTACGAGGGCTGGGAGCTGGAGCCCGACATGGAGAGCTGCAAGAGCACGGGTACGGCCCCCGTCCACCACGACCCCCCCCCCGAGTAGACCAGGACCACTGGGACATGGTGGGGTGGGGGGGGGGCAGTTGTAATCAAACAAACCCAGTAATGAGAACATGTCCAGGGGAACGAAGCGGCTGTTTGAGGAGATCACGAGTGTTGTTGATGGTGGGCGAAGCGGCGGTCAGCCAGGGAGAGGAAGGGCAGACTAACCACGCCGATCTGGCGTCCGGTGGATGTAACGCTGCAGTCTGGAGGTGCTGTGGTTGGAGGTTTGGCAGTGGAGCGCGGGGTGGGGGGGGGGGGGGGGGGTAGTTTCCGTAGAGCAGGGGGATGTGTGGTTGAAGCTAATACTTGATACCTCTCCTGACAATGGAAAGCTCTTTGGAAACAGGAGGTGGGTTCCTTGTGGGTTTTTCCACATGGATGTGTGTGAAAGTGGCAGTGAAAAAAAGAAGATAAGTCTGAGGAGACAGGTCTGAGGAGACAGGTCTGAGGAGACAGGTCTTAGGGGACAGGTCTGAGGAGACAGGTCTCAGGAGACAGGTCTGAGGAGACAGGTCTTAGGGGACAGGTCTGAGGGGACAGGTCTGAGGGGACAGGTCTGAGGGACAGGTCTGAGGAGACAGGTCTGAGGGGACAGGTCTGAGGAGACAGGTCTGAGGGGACAGGTCTCAGGGGACATTCATCAGAGTGTCAGCCTGCCTGCAGAGCACCGATAACTCCAGTCCTGTTTCCACTGGGGTTTAACTCCCCATGATTACACCTTGACTCCCAGACGGCGGTTCCAGCTGGACGGCTTCCATCAGCCGAAGGTATTTAGGAGTTGATCGGAGAGTCCCATTGGCTGAGATGAGGAATGTTTGAGGAAGGGAAAAAAGAATTATATGGGGGATTAAATTCAAAAAGAATAAAATCTGTTGACGGGAAAAAGGACCTTTTACCCAATTAGGATCCAAGATGCATGGTTGTTTGTTTTATTACATTATAACAGTGATTCATGTGTGTGTGTGTGTGTGTGCGTGCGTGTGTGTGTGTGTGTGTGTGTGTGTGTGTGTGTGTGTGTGAGTGAGTGTGTGCGTGCGTGCGTGCGTGTGTGTGTTCTCCGTTCCACAGATCCATTCAAACCCTTCATCATCTTCTCGAACCGCCACGAGATCCGGCGCATCGACCTGAACATGGGAGAGTTCAGCGTGCTGGTCCCCGGCCTGAGGAACACCATCGCACTGGACTTCCACCTCAGCCAGAACGCCCTCTACTGGACCGACGTGGTGGAGGACAAGATCTACCGCGGCAAGCTCTCGGAGAGCGGAGGTGAGTCCGTCGGCCCGGCTCCACAGACGTCGTCGTCGCTGGTTCACTGGCCCTTAGACGAGTGCCTCCTCTGGGGTAAAACGTTTAGGTTTTCAGGATGTGATTCAAATCCTCTCAAAGGCTGCCCGGTCGCTTTTGCCAGTGTCCTGTGTCTGTGCTCTGCCGCGGCCCTCCCAGCTCTGACCAGCTTCGACGTGGTGATCCAGTACGGCCTGGCCACGCCCGAGGGCCTGGCCGTGGACTGGATCGCCGGCAACATCTACTGGGTGGAGAGCAACCTGGACCAGATCGAGGTGGCCAAGCTGGACGGGACCATGAGGACCACCCTGCTGGCCGGGGAGGTGGAGCACCCGCGGGCCATCGCCCTGGACCCCCGCGACGGGTAAGCGCCACCTTCAGACCCCCCCCCCCCCACAGAGACCCAGAACGTCGGCTGCTTAGATTGTCTTGAGTCCCACAGCCGTGGCTGAGGCGGTTGAAGGGTGGGGGCGGGGTGGGGGGGGGCGCGTACCTATAGCACAAGGGTTTAGACGCGTGGCCGACTCCCCACTGACCCCTCCAGGATCCTGTTCTGGACCGACTGGGACGCCAGCCAGCCCCGCATCGAGGCGGCCTCCATGAGCGGGGAGGGCCGCAAGACCATCCACAAGGAGACGGGCAGCGGGGGCTGGCCCAACGGACTCACCGTGGACTACCTGGAGCGCCGCATCCTCTGGATCGACGCCAGGTCGGAACGCCGCCACCTCCAAGCACTAGCACCACCTCCACCACCTCCATAGGCACCACCTCCAAGCACTAGCACCACCTCCACCACCTCCATAGGCACCACCTCCAACCACCATCACCACCTCCACCACCCCCATAAGCACCACCTCCACCACCCCCATAAGCACCACCTCCACCCACTAGCACCATCACCACCTCCACCACCACCAACATCACCCACCACCACCTCCATAGATACCACCTCCAACCACTAGCACCATCACCACCTCCACCACCACCAACACCACCTCCATAAGCACCACCTCCAACCACTAGCACCATCACCACCTCCACCACCACCTCCATAAGTACCACCCAACACCAACACCGCATCCACCACCACCACCATCACCCACCACCACCACCACCACCATGTCCACCACCCAACACAACCACCATCACCACCACCACCCACCAGTACCCACCACCTCCACCACCTCCTTAACCACCACCCAACATCACATCCACCACCAACACCATCACCATCGCTGCCAACATGTCCAACACCCAACACAACCACCACCTCCACCTCAAACCACTACCACCATCACCACCACCACCACCACTTCCAACCACTAGCACCATCACCACCACTACCCACCAACTACAACCACTACCGCCACCACCACAACCACCACCCCCACCACCAACATCATCTCCACCACCTCCATAACCACCACCCAACACCATCACCACCACCACCACCTCCATAACCACCACCCAACACCATCACCACCACCACCACCTCCATAACCACCACTCAACGCCAACACCATCACCACCACCACCACCACCACCACCACCACCACCTCCAACCACCACCACCACCACCACCCACCAACCATCACCACCACCAGTACCCTCCACCACCCCCTCCTCCACCACTAAGTACACTCCCGTATGTAAACCCATCTCCTGTACTCTCGGTGTGTCTCAGGTCGGACGCCATCTACTCGGCCAGGTACGACGGCTCGGGTCTGATCGAGGTGCTGCGCGGCCACGAGTACCTGTCTCACCCCTTCGCCGTCACCATGTACGGGGGGGAGGTGTACTGGACGGACTGGAGGACCAACACGCTGGCCAAGGCCAACAAGTGGACGGGCAGCAACGTGACGGTGGTGCAGAGGACCAACACACAGCCCTTTGACCTGCAGGTGTACCACCCGTCCAGACAGCCCCAGGGTGAGGCCACGCACGCACGCACACACGCACACACACATACAAACACACACATACACACACACACACACACACACACATACAAACACATACAAACGCACACACACACACACATACAAACACACACACTCACACACATACACACACACACACACACACGCGCGCACACACATACATGCACACACACACACACACACACACACATACATACAAACAAACACATACAAACACACACAAACAAACGCACACACACATACACACACACACACACACATACAAACACACACACACACATACAAACACACACAGACACTAACAAACACACTCACACACAGGTTCTCACAAACTTGCATATAGATATATACATACACACATACTGTCTCTCTCTGTCTCTCCCTCTCTATCCGTCTCTCTGTTTCTCTGTCTCTCGCTCACACACACACACACACACACCCACACTCACACACACATACACACTCACACACACTCACTCTACATCAGCTGCCATCTCGATTCTTACATGTGACCCACATAATGTCCCACTTCTGGGCTTGAATCACTAAACCGATGCCCGTCATAAAGCAACCATGATCCAGAGGCTGTATAACCTCAGTGGTACCTGGTAGGGTTAGACACACACACACCAGTCTTATGTTAAGGTTTCCTCTTCATATGGACGTAAACCCAAGAATCACCCTGACCCTAACCCAGCAGCAGGTTGACCCCGTCTGTATATATGCTAACCAATTTGAGTTCCCTTCCAGCTCCTAACCCGTTGCTCAGTGTGTATGCTAACCAGTTTGAGTTCCCTTCCAGCTCCTAACCCGTTGCTCAGTGTGTATATATGCTAACCAGTTTGAGTTCCCTTCCAGCTCCTAACCCGTGCGCTGCTAACGAGGGTCTGGGCCTGTGCTCCCACCTCTGCCTCATCAACTACAACCAGACCTTCTCCTGCGCCTGCCCCCACCTCATGAAGCTGGGGGCCGACAGACACACCTGCTACGGTGAGCCCCGCACACACACACACACACACACACACACACACACACACACACACACACACACACACACACACACACACACACACACAGACACACACACACACACACACACACACACAAATACACACACACAGACAGACAGACACACACACACACACACACACAGACACACACACAGACACACACACACACACACACACACACACACACACAAATACACACACACAGACAGACAGACACACACACACACACACACACAGACACACAGACACACAGCCACACCTACTACGGTGAGCCCCACACAGACACACACAAACACAGACACACACAAACACAGACACAAACACACACAGACACACGTGCACACGCATGCACGCACACACACACACGCACGGACGCGCATGCATGCACATGCACAAGCACACAGACACACACACACACACACACACACCATACACCGTTTTGTAAACAAAAGAAAAAGAAGAACATGAAAAGGCAGTTTGTTGGTTTTAGTATTCAGGGCGGCACTTTCCATTATCTGCAGGAGTAATGGAGAGGCACAGGAGCCACAACCTCTCGTCTGTGTGTGTGTGTGTGTGTGTGTCTGTGTGTGTCTCTTGAGCTGTACACAGACAAAAATACCCAATCACTGGAGTCAAGAGATGCAATTGGAAACGCTGCATCTTGTTAAACCTCCTCTCCTCCTAACCTCCTCTCTCCTCCTCTCTCCTCCTATCCTCCTCCTCCTTCTCTCCTCCTCTCCTCCTCTCTCCTCTCTCCTCCTCCTCCTCCTCCTCCCCCCCCCCCTCCTCCTCCTCCTCCTCCTCCTCTCTCCTCTCTCCCCTCTCCTCCTCCTCCTCCTCCCCTCCCCCCTCCTCCTCTTTCCTCCTCCTCCTCCTCCTCTCTACTCCTCCTCCTCCTCTCCCCCAGAGTGGCGTCAGTTCCTGCTGTACACGCGGCAGATCGAGATCCGCGGCGTGGACATCGACAACCCCTACTACAACTACATCATCTCCTTCACCGTGCCCGACATCGACAACGTGACCGTGGTGGACTACGACGCCCTGGAGCAGCGCATCTACTGGTCGGACGTCCGGACACAGACCATCAAGAGGGCCTACATCAACGGCACCGGCGTGGAGACGGTGGTGTCTGCTGGTAGGAGAGCCATGACCTGCTGGAGATGATAGAAGATCTACCACAATATCTAGTTAGTCTGAAGCAGAACCTTCTGGAGATGATAGATCTACCACAATATCTAGTTAGTCTGAAGCAGAACCTTCTGGAGATGATAGAAGATCTACCACAATATCTAGTTAGTCTGAAGCAGAACCTTCTGGAGAGGATAGAAGATCTACCACAATATCTAGTTAGTCTGAAGCAGAACCTTCTGGAGATGATAGATCTACCACAATATCTAGTTAGTCTGAAGCAGAACCTTCTGGAGATGATAGATCATCTACCACAATATCTAGTTAGTCTGAAGCAGAACCTACTGGAGATGATAGAAGATCTACCACAATATCTAGTTAGTCTGAAGCAGAACCTTCTGGAGATGATAGAAGATCTACCACAATATCTAGTTAGTCTGAAGCAGAACCTTCTGGAGATGATAGATCATCTACCACAATATCTAGTTAGTCTGAAGCAGAACCTTCTGGAGATGATAGATCTACCACAATATCTAGTTAGTCTGAAGCAGAACCTTCTGGAGATGATAGATCATCTACCACAATATCTAGTTAGTCTGAAGCAGAACCTACTGGAGATGATAGAAGATCTACCACAATATCTAGTTAGTCTGAAGCAGAACCTTCTGGAGATGATAGATCTACCACAATATCTAGTTAGTCTGAAGCAGAACCTTCTGGAGATGATAGATCATCTACCACAATATCTAGTTAGTCTGAAGCAGAACCTTCTGGAGATGATAGATCTACCACAATATCTAGTTAGTCTGAAGCAGAACCTTCTGGAGAGGATAGAAGATCTACCACAATATCTAGTTAGTCTGAAGCAGAACCTTCTGGAGATGATAGAAGATCTACCACAATATCTAGTTAGTCTGAAGCAGAACCTTATCTATTTAGTACCAACCATCTTCTATTTAGTCATCTAACAAAACAACTCTTTACATTGACTAGTTAGTCATGCAGCAGAACAACTCTTTACATTGACTAGTTAGTCATGCAGCAGAACAACTCTTTACATTGACTAGTTAGTCATGCAGCAGAACAACTCTTTACATTGACTAGTTAGTCATGCAGCAGAACAACTCTTTACATTAACTAGTTAGTCATGCAGCAGAACAACTCTTTACATTGACTAGTTAGTCATGCAGCAGAACAACTCTTTACATTGACTAGTTAGTCATGCAGCAGAACAACTCTTTACATTGACTAGTTAGTCATGCAGCAGAACAACTCTTTACATTGACTAGTTAGTCATGCAGCAGAACAACTCTTTACTTTGACTAGTTAGTCTGTTGGACCTCTCCCTCGTGTGTATGACGTGTGTCCTGATCCCAGATCTGCCCAACGCCCACGGGCTGGCGGTGGACTGGGTGTCCAGGAACCTGTTCTGGACCAGCTACGACGCCAACAAGAAGCAGATCAACGTGGCCCGGCTGGACGGCTCCTTCAAGAACGCTGTGATCCAGGGCCTGGACAGACCTCACTGTCTGGTGCTGCACCCCATCCTGGGGTGGGTGTCTCACCTACACGCACGCACGCACGCACGCACACACACACACTCACTCACTCACACACACACATTGACACACACATAGACACACACATAGACACACACACACACACACACACTTTGTTCCGTTGACCGTGATGTGGGGTCTAGTCGTTTTCGTGACCTTTAAATTAAACTCTTTTTCTTTCCCTCCTCTTTTCCTCCACCTTTATTTTGCACGATGAGCAAGTCATCGTCGTTAGCCTTTAAATCCGACGTAAACATCAGTCCCAGAGGGGAGGACCTGTTAGACCATCTGTGTGCATTGTCTGTCTGTCTGTCTGTCTGTCTGTCTGTCTGTCTGTCTGTCTGTCTGTCTGTCTCTCTCTCTCTCTCTCTCTCTCTCTCTCTCTCTCTCTCTCTGTCTCTGTCTCTGTCTCTGTCTCTCTCTCTGTCTCTGTCTCTGTCTCTGTCTCTGTCTCTCTCTGTCTGTCTGTCTGTCTGTCTGTCTGTCTGTCTGTCTGTCTGTCTGTCTGTCTGTCTGTCTGTCTGTCTGTCTGTCTGTCTGTCTGTCTCTCTCTCTCTCTCTCTCTCTCTCTCTCTCTCTCTCTCTCTCTCTCTCTCTCTCTCTCTCTCTCTCTCTCAAATGAAGGAATGTTTCCGTTGGCCGCGGTGCTGCTGGTACGGGGGAACCAGAAACAGATGCTGGGTCCATATGGCCCGTCTTTCTTCTTTTTACTGGCACACACACACACACACACACACACACACACACACACACACACACACACACACACACACACACACACACACACACACACACACACACACACACACACACACATAGAGAGAGACACACACACACATAGAGAGACACACACACACACATATAGAGAGAGAGACACACACACACATAGAGAGACACACACACACACACACACACACACACACACACACATAGAGAGACACACACACACACACCCACACACACACACATAGAGAGACACACACACACAGGCACACACACACTCACACACAGGCACACACACACACACACACACTGACTGTGTACACAAATCCCCTGAGTGGGCCGGGACGAGTGTGCGGAGCTTGAAGGGAGACCGTGGGGAGCTCGATGGTTTGGAGGAACTCGATTTCCATGCGGGCTAGCGAAGAGCAACTGTGGTGGTTTTTCACGGTGACTGTGTTCAGACCGAGTCCCATCATCCTGTGATGCTAAACCATCTTTATTGGTCAGTGTTTGTGTGTCTACCGACGTGACTTCAAGCGAGTGAAACGGCAGAGTGGGAGCTGTATCGGGGAAGAAAAAACGAATTACAAAGCACTCTTTGGCTCCCTAAATATTAAGCTGGCCAAAGGGGTACGCTGCTTTGAAAAGGAACTCTTGGAGTGTAATGTCAATGTTAAAGAATGCTAATATTATCATGTTAAGTAGTGAATAATAGGAATAACACTCAGCTCATCTTCATCGTTCAGTGTCAAAATGTGAAAAAGGCTAATCTCAAAGCATAGTTACTATTTATCCGGCAGAGATTCATCTGTCGTCTTTACTTCAACGTTAACATCAACGTTGTGTTTTAAGGCATTATAACAAAGGCACTGATGTTAGCATCTGTGCTCGGCTACTTTGTTATCTCTAACCACCACTGAAGAGTGATTAAATATGCTAAATGCTATGCCACCGCGTAGCTCTGCTAACTGTGTGTGTGTTTGTCTGTGTGTGTGTGTGTGTGTGTGTGTGTGCGTTTCTGTAGTAAACTGTACTGGACTGACGGGGACAACATCAGCATGGCGAACACAGACGGCAGTAATCGCAGCGTCCTGTTCACCAATCAGAAGGGCCCGGTCGGTGAGTTCCTCCTGGTGGTCGAATGATGAATAAATTCAGAGGGGACCGTCCTGGTGGACGGTTCCCTCTGAGGGAGGCCTGTTTGGGCCTCCCTCAGAGGGGACCGTCCTGGTGGACGGTTCCCTCTGAGGGAGGCCTGTTTGGGCCTCCCTCAGAGGGGACCGTCCTGGTGGATGCATCCCTCTGAGTGAGGCCTGTTTGGGCCTCCCTCAGAGGGGACCGTCCTGGTGGATGCATCCCTCTGAGGGAGGCCCGTTTGGGCCTCCCTCAGAGGGGACCGTCCTGGTGGATACATCCCTCTGAGGGAGGCCCGTTTGGGCCTCGCTCAGAGGGGACCGTCCCCACAGTGGCTCAACGTGTTCCTTCCTCCCCTCGTCCATCCAGGTTTGTCGATCGACTTTGGCGCCGAGCGGCTGTACTGGATCAGCTCGGGGAACAGCAGCATCAACCGCTGCAGGATGGATGGGACCGGGCTGGAGGTTCTGGAAGGGGCCCGGGGCCGGATGACCAAGGGCACGGCCCTGGCCATCATGGGTAGGAGGCCCTCGAAGCCCGGGGGAAGCCCGGGGGAATGTTTATTTTAGAACGGTTTTAAGGGGTGGATTCACCGTGCGGTTTATTTGGAAACTTCCAGTGCTTTGTTGTTGGAATGTTCTGGATGCCTCGGCATCATTGTGGTGAAGTCAGTCAGTCTCCCAAGTCAGAGTTCATATCGTACAAAGAAGTCAACTAAGGGGAACGATCGGGTCACGACCTCTGACCCCGGCGGCGGCGGCGCTGTGTTCCCCAGGCGAGACCCTGTGGTGGGCCGACCAGGGCATGGACCAGATGGGAACCTGCGACAAGAAGGACGGGGGCAGCTGGAGGGTCCTGAGGAACAGCACCTCCCCCATGATGCACATGAAGGTCTACAACGAAACGGTCCAGACAGGTGAGAGGTCCTGACCTCGCTCTGCTGGTGTCTGTCCTCCGCTGTCCTCTGATTGGTTAGGAAGAGAGGGGGGGAGGGGCTAGACACTTCCCCTCAGTCAGATGTTGACCAAAGCCTTCCCAGATGTGTTTACACATCTCTCATCCCCTTTGGATTTGTTGTTCTTAATGAGTGTGTGTGTGTGTGTGTGTGTGTGTGTGTGTGTTTGTGGTTTGCGTGTGTGTGTGTGTGTGTGTGTGTTTGTGGTTTGTGTGTGTGTGTGTGTGTGTGTGTTTGTGTCCATAGGCACCAATCTGTGCAGCATCAACAACGGGGAGTGCTCCCAGCTGTGTCTCCCCACGTCCCCCGTCACCCGCGCCTGCATGTGCACCGCAGGGTACAGCCTGCGGAGCGGGCAGCAGTCCTGCGAGGGTAGGGTCACGCACGCACACACACACACACACACACACGCAGGCACGCACACAGACACACACACAGACACAGACGCACACACGCGCACGCACACACACACACGCAGGCACGCACACAGACACACACACAGACACAGACGCACACACGCGCACGCACACAGACACAGACACACACGCACGCACGCACGCACACACGCACGCTCGCATACACACGTAGACACACACGCGCGCGCACGCACGCACAAACACACAGACACAAACACACACACGCGCACACACACAGACACACACGAGACACCCCTGAGTGCACCATGTGACCCCCTGAGTGCACCATGTGACCCCCTGAGTGCACCATGTGACCCCCTGAGTGCACCATGTGACCTCTGTTGACCAGGGGTGGGCTCCTTCCTGCTGTACTCCGTACACGAGGGCATCCGCGGCATTCCCCTGGACCCCTCGGACAAGTCGGACGCGCTGGTGCCCGTGTCGGGCACCTCCCTCGCCGTGGGCATCGACTTCCACGCCGGTGAGCAGCGCCCGGGGGGGGGGGGGGGGGGGGGGGGGGGGGAGGGGGGGGGGGGTGGACGGGACGTCCCGCGCTGGCATCCCGTGGTCCGCTTGTCCACGGTTCTACCCGGGCGCTCTGCGTTCTGTGTTTCAGACAACGACACCATCTACTGGGTGGACATGGGCCTCAGCACCATCAGCCGGGCCAAGAGGGACCAGACCTGGAGGGAGGACGTGGTCACCAACGGCATCGGGCGGGTGGAGGGCATCGCTGTGGACTGGATAGCAGGTAGGGTGGAGGGCATGGCTGTGGACTGGATAGCAGGTAGGGTGGAGGGCATCGCTGTGGACTGGGTAGCAGGTAGGGTGGAGGGCATCGCTGTGGACTGGGTAGCAGGTAGGGTGGAGGGCATGGCTGTGGACTGGGTAGCAGGTAGGGTGGAGGGCATCGCTGTGGACTGGGTAGCAGGTAGGGTGGAGGGCATGGCTGTGGACTGGGTAGCAGGTAGGGTGGAGGGCATCGCTGTGGACTGGGTAGCAGGTAGGGTGGAGGGCATGGCTGTGGACTGGGTAGCAGGTAGGGTGGAGGGCATCGCTGTGGACTGGGTAGCAGGTAGGGTGGAGGGCATCGCTGTGGACTGGGTAGCAGGTAGGGTGGAGGGCATGGCTGTGGACTGGGTAGCAGGTAGGGTGGAGGGCATCGCTGTGGACTGGGTAGCAGGTAGGGTGGAGGGCATGGCTGTGGACTGGGTAGCAGGTAGGGTGGAGGGCATCGCTGTGGACTGGATAGCAGGTAGGGTGGAGGGCATGGCTGTGGACTGGGTAGCAGGTAGGGTGGAGGGCATGGCTGTGGACTGGATAGCAGGTAGGGTGGAGGGCATGGCTGTGGACTGGGTAGCAGGTAGGGTGGAGGGCATGGCTGTGGACTGGATAGCAGGTAGGGTGGAGGGCATGGCTGTGGACTGGGTAGCAGGTAGGGTGGAGGGCATCGCTGTGGACTGGATAGCAGGTAGGGTGGAGGGCATCGCTGTGGACTGGATAGCAGGTAGGGTGGAGGGCATGGCTGTGGACTGGGTAGCAGGTAGGGTGGAGGGCATGGCTGTGGACTGGGTAGCAGGTAGGGTGGAGGGCATGGCTGTGGACTGGGTAGCAGGTAGGGTGGAGGGCATGGCTGTGGACTGGATAGCAGGTAGGGTGGAGGGCATGGCTGTGGACTGGGTAGCAGGTAGGGTGGAGGGCATGGCTGTGGACTGGGTAGCAGGTAGGGTGGAGGGCATCGCTGTGGACTGGGTAGCAGGTAGGGTGGAGGGCATGGCTGTGGACTGGGTAGCAGGTAGGGTGGAGGGCATGGCTGTGGGACTGGATAGCAGGTAGGGTGGAGGGCATGGCTGTGGACTGGGTAGCAGGTTAGGGTGGAGGGCATGGCTGTGGACTGGGTAGCAGGTAGGGTGGAGGGCATCGCTGTGGACTGGATAGCAGGTAGGGTGGAGGGGCATGGCTGTGGACTGGGTAGCAGGTAGGGTGGAGGGCATGGCTGTGGACTGGGTAGCAGGTAGGGTGGAGGGCATGGCTGTGGACTGGGTAGCAGGTAGGGTGGAGGGCATGGCTGTGGACTGGATAGCAGGTAGGGTGGAGGGCATGGCTGTGGACTGGGTAGCAGGTAGGGTGGAGGGCATGGCTGTGGACTGGGTAGCAGGTAGGGTGGAGGGCATGGCTGTGGACTGGGTAGCAGGTAGGGTGGAGGGCATCGCTGTGGACTGGATAGCAGGTAGGGTGGAGGGCATCGCTGTGGACTGGGTAGCAGGTAGGGTGGAGGGCATCGCTGTGGACTGGATAGCAGGTAGGGTGGAGGGCAATGGCTGTGGACTGGGTAGCAGGTAGGGTGGAGGGCATCGCTGTGGACTGGGTAGCAGGTAGGGTGGAGGGCATGGCTGTGGACTGGGTAGCAGGTAGGGTGGAGGGCATGGCTGTGGACTGGGTAGCAGGTAGGGTGGAGGGCATGGCTGTGGACTGGGTAGCAGGTAGGGTGGAGGGCATGGCTGTGGACTGGGTAGCAGGTAGGGTGGAGGGCATGGCTGTGGACTGGGTAGCAGGTAGGGTGGAGGGCATGGCTGTGGACTGGGTAGCAGGTAGGGTGGAGGGCATGGCTGTGGACTGGGTAGCAGGTAGGGTGGAGGGCATCGCTGTGGACTGGATAGCAGGTAGGGTGGAGGGCATGGCTGTGGACTGGGTAGCAGGTAGGGTGGAGGGCATGGCTGTGGACTGGGTAGCAGGTAGGGTGGAGGGCATGGCTGTGGACTGGATAGCAGGTAGGGTGGAGGGCATCGCTGTGGACTGGATAGCAGGTAGGGTGGAGGGCATGGCTGTGGACCTGGGTAGCAGGTAGGGTGGAGGGCATGGCTGTGGACTGGGTAGCAGGTAGGGTGGAGGGCATGGCTGTGGACTGGGTAGCAGGTAGGGTGGATGGCATCGGCTGCTGACTGGATAGCAGGTAGGGTGGAGGGCATGGCTGTGGACTGGGTAGCAGGTAGGGTGAGGGCATGGCTGTGGACTGGGTAGCAGGTAGGGTGGAGGGCATGGCTGTGGACTGGGTAGCAGGTAGGGTGGAGGGCCATGGCTGTGGACTGGGTAGCAGGTAGGGTGGAGGGCATCGCTGTGACTGGATAGCAGGTAGGGTGGAGGGCATGGCTGTGGGACTGGGTAGCAGGTGGAGGGGCTATGGCTGTGGACTGGGTAGCAGGTTAGGGTGGAGGGCATGGCTGTGGACTGGATAGCAGGTAGCAGGTGGAGGGCATCGCTGTGGACTGGGTAGCAGGTAGGGTGGAGGGCATCGCTGTGGACTGGATAGCAGGTAGGGTGGAGGGCATCGCTGTGGACTGGATAGCAGGTAGGGTGGAGGGCATGGCTGTGGACTGGGTAGCAGGTGGAGGGCATCGCTGTGGACTGGGTAGCAGGTAGGGTGGAGGGCATCGCTGTGGACTGGGTAGCAGGTAGGGTGGAGGGCATCGCTGTGGACTGGGTAGCAGGTAGGGTGGAGGGCATCGCTGTGGACTGGGTAGCAGGTAGGGTGGAGGGCATCGCTGTGGACTGGATAGCAGGTAGGGTGGAGGGCATGGCTGTGGACTGGGTAGCAGGTAGGGTGGAGGGCATGGCTGTGGACTGGATAGCAGGTAGGGTGGAGGGCATGGCTGTGGACTGGGTAGCAGGTAGGGTGGAGGGCATGGCTGTGGACTGGGTAGCAGGTGGAGGTCATGGCTGTGGACTGGGTAGCAGGTAGGGTGGAGGGCATGGCTGTGGACTGGATAGCAGGTAGGGTGGAGGTCATGGCTGTGGACTGGGTAGCAGGTAGGGTGGAGGACATGGCTGTGGACTGGGTAGCAGGTAGGGTGGAGGGCATGGCTGTGGACTGGGTAGCAGGTAGGGTGGAGGGCATGGCTGTGGACTGGGTAGCAGGTAGGGTGGAGGGCATCGCTGTGGACTGGGTAGCAGGTAGGGTGGAGGGCATGGCTGTGGACTGGGTAGCAGGTAGGGTGGAGGGCATGGCTGTGGACTGGGTAGCAGGTAGGGTGGAGGGCATGGCTGTGGACTGGGTAGCAGGTAGGGTGGAGGGCATGGCTGTGGACTGGGTAGCAGGTAGGGTGGAGGGCATGGCTGTGGACTGGGTAGCAGGTAGGGTGGAGGGCATGGCTGTGGACTGGGTAGCAGGTGAAGAGACGGAGGAACCACACTGGACGCCCTGCAGCGAGGCCTTCTGTTCCAGTCTCCATTAGAGACAGACCGAACGAGACGGAGACGGGGACGGAGAGAGCAAAGACAGGAGGCAGAACACATCCTTTGTAGAACAAGAGGACGTGTGTATTCTGAACTCTTCAGTTAGAAAACGTACAATTGTCCGTTTCAGTCTCACTCGCCTCTTTTATCTGGGAAGAAGGGTTTTACACAAAGTGTCACTTTGGAAAGCCCTGGTTCTTTTCCCCGGGTCCCTAGGTAACATCTACTGGACGGACCAGGGCTTCGATGTGATCGAGGTGGCCAGGCTGAACGGCTCCTTCCGCTATGTGGTCATCTCCCAGGGCTTGGACAAGCCCCGCGCCATCACCGTGCACCCGGAGAAAGGGTAACATCCCACCTCTAGATGTGCTGTTAACGTTAGCCATGCTAGCAAGGTTAGCCATGCTATTAACGTTAGCCATGCTAGCAAGGTTAGCCATGCTATTAACGTTAGCCATGCTAGCAAGGTTAGCCATGCTATTACCGTTAGCCATGCTAGCAAGGTTAGCCATGCTATTTGCGTTAGCCATTCTAGCAAGGTTAGCCATACTATTAACGTTAGCCATGCTAGCAAGGTTAGCGACGCTAGCAAGTTTATCAGTGCTTACAGCGTTAGCAACTTCAACATTACCTTGTTAAATGACCGATTTTAGCGTTGCTAGATTTAATGCTTCACTCTTGTTCTTGACTGTTGTTGATGGTGTGTGTGTGTGTGTGTGTGGTGTGTGTCTGTGTGTGTGTGGTGTGTGTTTATGTGTGTGTGTGTGTGTGTATGTGTGTGGTGTGTGTGTGTGTGTCTGTGTGTGTGTGTGTGTGGTGTGGTGTGTGTTTGTCTGTGTGTGTGTGTGTGTGTGTGTGTGTGTGTGTGTGTGTGTGTGTCTACAGGTACCTGTTCTGGACCGAGTGGGGTCAGTACCCCCGTATTGAGCGCTCCCGTCTGGACGGTACTGAGAGGGCCGTGCTGGTCAACGTCAGCATCAGCTGGCCCAACGGCATCTCCATCGACTACCAGGTAGCGCCTAGCAACCGCTGCCACGCATTCCACCCCGCCGCAGAGAGCTGTAGCCAGAAATAAACTCCTCAACTCTGTGTGTGTGTGTGTGTGTGTGTGCGTTCGTGTGTGTATGTGTGTGTATGCGCGTGTGTGTGTGCGTGCATGCATGTGTGTGTGTGTGTGTGTGCGTGTGTGTGCGTGTGCGTGCAGGAGGGCCTGCTGTACTGGTGTGACGCCAGGACGGACAAGATCGAGCGCATCGACCTGCAGACCGGGGAGAACCGGGAGGTGGTTCTGGCCAACAACAACATGGACATGTTCTCCGTGTCCGTGTTCCAGAACTACATCTACTGGAGCGACCGGTCAGAACCCTGATCCCTCTCTCTCTGGTGTCCTCTCTCTCTCTCTCTCTCTCTCTCTCTCTCTCTCTCTCTCTCTCTCTCTCTCTCTCTCTCTCTCTCTCTCTCTCTCTCTCTCTCTCTCTCTCTCTCTCTCTCTCTCTCTCTCTCTCTCTCTCTCTCTCTCTCTCTCTCTCTCTCTCTCCTATCTCTCTCTCTCCTATCTCTACTTGATGATGTGTGCTTTTGGTTTGTTTCTAACCTTCATTAATTCACATCTCAACCATTGTCAGTGTCTGATCTGGTGTGTGTGCGTGTGTGTGCTTGTATGTGTGTGTGTGTGTGTGTGTGTGCGTGTGCGTGTGTGGGCGTGTATGTGTGTGTGTGCTTGTATGTATGTGTGTGTGTATGAATCTGTGTGTGTGGGTGTGCTTGTATGTATGTGTGCGTTTGTGTGTGTGTGTGCTTGTATGTATGTGTATGTATGTATGTATGTGTGTGTGTGTGTGTGTGTGTGTTGAGCAGCACGCACGCCAACGGCTCGATAAAGAGAGGGAGTAAGGACAACGCCACAGAGTCCATGTCTCTGCGCACGGGGATCGGCGTGCAGCTCAAAGACATCAAGGTGTTCAACCGGGCCAGGCAGCAAGGTGGGCGCTAGCATCACACCGCTAACCGCTAACTCGCTACCTTTCATCGTATCGGTCACTCTGAAGAACACCATGTTCACTGTTTATCCCGAGGGACGCAACGTAGCATAGCGAGAGAATCCTAGCTAGATTTTCTCTTCAGCGTTATGGTAAGGAGTTAGCCGCCGCGTGGAGGCTAACTCCCGCTGTTTAAACGTGAGACACACACGTCGGTGTAACAGGAGCCCGTCTGCCCTGTCCCTGCCACAGGGACCAACGTCTGCCAGGACAACAACGGCGGGTGCCAGCAGCTCTGCCTGTACCGCGGGAACGCCCGGCGGACGTGCGCCTGCGCCCACGGCACGCTGGGAGAGGACGGCCGCAGCTGCCGCGACTACGACGGCTACCTGCTGTACTCGGAGCGCACCATCCTGAAGAGCGTCCACCTGTCGGACGAGAGCAACCTCAACGCGCCCGTCAAGCCCTTCGAGGACCCGGAGCACGTGAAGAACGTCATCGCGCTCGCCTTCGACTTCCGGGGCGGCGGGGGCCGGGGGCCCAACCGCGTCTTCTTCAGCGACATCCACTTCGGGAACATCCAACAGATGAACGACGACGGCTCGGACCGCCACACGGTGGTGGAGAGTGAGTTCCCCCCCCCCCCCCCCCCCCCGCGCGCCTCTCTCCTTTTCCCTATCTTTTCCTACCTTGTCAGTAAGCGTGTGGGGGGCCGGGTGGTCTAGTGGTTAGGGGGACCCCCGGCCCAAAGGTTCTTGGTTTGGAACGAAGCCTTTGGGTTCAGACATCGCTCATTAGTGAACTTCGGAAAAAAGAGCCTCCTAAAGGGGTCTCGTGAGAAGCCTCTTAAAAACAATGTGTGTGGCTTAAGAACTGTACATACTAAATGACCAAAGAGTAAATAGTATTAACTTCCTCCTGCTCCTGTCCACTGTCAGCTTAAAAGCTGCTTGTGTTTTAACCCGACGGCACCTTTCCTGTGTGTTGTTGGGTTAGGGGCTTGCTGTGTGTGCTTCTGCAAGCCTCAACGCAAGCCTCAACGCATTTGTCAGAACCCCCTCCCCCTGTGAAGAACAAAGAACTCCAGTGGGGATGTTTGAAGGATGAAGGAAAACAGCTGGAACATCTTTAAAGGGAATATTAGCCAAACAATTTTTTGGGATCACCCGCTGATCTCAACAAAACTCTGAAGCCGAAGCCAAAAGAAATCTTGTTGTTCAAATTAAAACTCAAAAGGGAGAGCTTTCTTATTTTTCCCGTTCAAACGAAACAGTAAACAGTAGAGGACAGCTCTGCTTTCACTTGATTTTATTTTTTCAACAGAAACAAATGCTGTGCTAATGTTTCACCCCGAGTGCCTTTGCCTACACGCTTCTGCAAATTGTGAAAGGGTGTTATTCCTGACCCTTAGAAAGGTCCTTCAGCGAAGACCTTTTAATGGTCCGGTCCAAGTTTGTCAGCCAGATCATTAAACCCAAAGTGCTGGCTGCTGAGTGTGCTTAATGCTGTCGTTTCGGGAGAGCTTAGCAAAATCGAATCTTAACACGGATAAATAAATAGCGTGTCACGTCCACTCGGCACACTTCTTATCAGACCATTCAACCCAACGCCGCAGCTCATCCGTTTTGTTGGCCGAGCGTCTCAAGTCTCAAGTCTCTTTAAGTCTTCGGACTCCGTGTCCGAGGCTCCCTGCTGGGCCCCTATGACGCCGCGGCCCCTCTGCTTCCACGGCCGTTCCGGCACATCAGCCCCAGGAGGTCGTGTCTGAACTTACGGGACATGAGCACGTAGAGGATGGGGTTGGCCACCGTGGACGAAGTGGCCATCAAACGGGCAAACACCACGAAGGCCCCGTATCGCGGCGAGGCCCCCGTTGCCACGGAGTTTTGTCCGGCCAGCAGGGCCAGCGTCAGGCCGTAGGACGGCAGCCAGCACAGGGTGAAGGCCAGCACCAGCAGGGCGGACGTCTGGGTCACCTTGTTATGGTAGCGCTCCACCTGGGGGGCCCTGCCGCCCCGCCGGCTCCGCCACAGGAACAGGAAGATGCGGAGGTACGCCACGGCGATGGTGGCCAGCGGCAGCAGGAAGGACAGCAGGAAGAAGCACAGTCCGTAGGCCACCTGCTCCCGATGGGACAGGAAGGCGAAGCACGCCAGGCTGTCCCGGGTGCGTTGCGGCGTCCCCACGGAGCGGAACGCCAGCTGGGGGGCGGCCAGGGCGCAGGCCGGGACCCAGAGCAGGGCCGCTGTCAGCACCACCCTGCGGGCCGACAGGAGGCTGTAGGCCTTGGCGGGCTTCACCACCGTCAGGTAGCGGCTCACCGCCAGGGCGGCCAGCGTGAAGGCGCTGGCGGAGGAGCAGGCGGCTCCCACGAAGCTCACCAGCCGACAGAGCGGGTCCCCGAAGGGCCAGTGCCCCAGGGCCACGGCCGCCGTGTCGAAGGGCAGCACGGACAGCAGGAGGAGGTCCGCGCTGCCCAGGGCCAGCAGCAGGACGTTGGTCCCGGAAGCGGGCCCGGAGCCCTGGGAGGGGCCCGCCCGTCTCCTCCGCCTCCCACACAGCACCACCATCACCAGGGAGTGGCCCCAGAGCCCCAGCACTAGGATCAGGGCGTCCAGCACCGGGACGACGACCCGCTCCGCATGCCAGTCCATGGGGTCACTGTCGTTCCCGGGCGGTCCCGGGAGAGTGGCGTTGACCAACATTCCGTAATGGACGACGGCAGGAACACGCCGCCGGCGCTGTCTGAAGACCGCCGTGTTATTGTCGATAAGCCGCGGCCGCTCATAAAACTGCGCTGATAACACCTGATGTAGGAATGATCAGGGGTGAGCACTAGCGGAATGGGGATACCAATAAATCGTAATAAATACTTTCTTATCTTGACCTTTCTCCTCTGAAACTATTTCGACATGTTGGACGATGTCTTCGGCGCCGGCCCCTCACAGAAAATCCTTTTGGATTGCCGTTTTAGTTTCGCAGACTTTCGAAAGACACCGGCGACACACCTTTGTTGGTGAATCACGTCCTTTCAGTCCCTGTAATCCGCTTCACCTTTGTCCCTGCTTCGCCTTGGTTTAAAAAATAAGACATGTAGGTCACAGCGCCTCGATTGAGGTGGAGATGATTTTCCTTCAGAGGGAACAATGTTCTGGGTTCACCATCACAGCTGTGGACCCCCCCCCCCCCCCCCCCCCAGCACAGTGCCGCGGGCTGTTGACTGCTCTGAGCGAAAGCCCGTGGGTGGTGTCACATCCTGTGAGCTCAGAGCAAGCGGACCCCCTCGGACGGATCGCTCTGTACCCTCCAGTCGTTCTCCACACCCCCCAGACTCTTCTGTTGTTTCCCAAAAAGGAAGCCGAAGGACTGATTTTCAAAAAACACCGAAAAGGACGAGGAGCTGGAAATGCGGGCCAGCAGAGTGGTGACCGTGTGTCACGGGTGAATCCTCGTAAATAGCAGGTGAACTCTGGACCGACAATGAACAGGAGAGATTGGGGGCAGGTCTGCGTCTGTGGGAGGGCCCATGGAGGCCAGATAAAACCTTTCCCACAGTTTCTCCTCTGCACTCTGGCCATGGAAACGTCTAGAGCCGGTGTTTGCAGATAGGCAAACACACCGGCTGACATTTTGAGACATGCTTGCAATGCATGCGTACACAAAGGTGAATGCCTGAAAATGGGATAGTGATTAAATAGGCAGGGTAAATATTGACCCCTCAGGAAACAGGCTGAACAGCAGAGGTTTACCTTATCTGTGCCAGATAAGCCAGACAACGGTGTGTAGTCAGCGCCCGCCGGCCTCGATGAAGAGTTTAGTGTAGCCCAGGTGTCGCTGGCCGCGGGAGAGGGAGAGACGGGGAGAGGAAGCTCCTGACGCGTTGGTGGTGAGATAGAGCTGACAGGTAGGACCATGGATCAAGGATTTACAACTCATCGGCAGGCCTGAGAAAGAGGAAATGGGGGCGAATGGATTTAGTGTTTACACTCGGATCGATTTGGATTTGATTTATGAGCAGTTAGAGATGGGATGCATTTGTACCCCCCCCCACCCACACACACACACACACACACACACACACACACACACACACACACACACTTTGTTAAAGAACCCGCGGGCTCTCCACTCGTTGGCACCTCCATTCCGTCTCAGGTTCGGATTGGCCGGCAGCGTGTTGGTTCCTGTCCACAGCGTCGGCGCAGGGGTAGATGAGCTGTGGGCCGTCCCACCTGGAGGAGCCCATCCTCCCGGTGCCCTGCTGGGAGAGGAGTCTGAGGTCCCAGACAGACCAGTAAACGGCCCATTGTTATTGCTCACAAGCAGCAAAACAGAAAACGCCTAATTGCGTTTCAAATATCAGACCTCGTCTCTTTCTTAAATTAAAGTGACGCGAGTATGGCAGCAGAGTGTGAGTGTGTGTGTGTGTGAGTGTGTGTGAGTATGTTTCTGTGAGTGTGTGTGTGTGTGTGTGTGAGTGTGTCTCTGGGTTTGTGTGTGAGTGTGTCTCTGTGAGTGTGTGTGTGTGTGCGTGTGTGAGTGTGAGTGTGACTCTGTGTGTGTGAGTGTGTCTCTGTGTGTGTGAGTGTGTCTCTGTGAGTGTGTGTGTGTGTGCGTGTGTGAGTGTGAGTGTGAGTGTGTCTCTGTGTGTGTGAGTGTGTCTCTGTGTTTGTGTGTGAGTATGTCTCTGTGTTTGTTTGTGTGTGTGTGTGTGTGTGTGTCTCTGAGTGTGTGTGTGTGTGTCTCTGTGTGTATGTGTGTGTGTGTGAGTGTGTCTCTGTGAGTGTGTGTGTGTGAGTGTGTGTGTGTGAGTGTGTCTCTGTGTTTGTGTGTGAGTGTGTGAGTGTGTCTCTGTGAGTGTGTGTGTGTGTGTGTGTCTCTGTGAGTGTGTGTGTGAGTGTGTCTCTGTGTTTGTGTGTGAGTGTGTCTCTGTGTGTGTGTGTGTTTAGATTCTCGGCAGAGCAGCTGTCTCCTTCTCGCGCCACAGCACTCTGGGTTTTTCCCATGTTGGCTAACGCTCGTCTCTCCTCTCCTTAACCTTTCGCTCGGTCCAAGTCTCTGGCGCGGCGAGAACATTCTCTCCTGCTAGCGTCGTTAGCTGAGCATTGTAACCTCGCGCTGAGCTATTCGTCGGCTGGACGCCTGGGATCACGCGTTCCCTCCATTGTTGCGGCCCGGTCCATCATGGCCGCTGCCCGCGCTGCGTTGCCATCCCAACGTCTCGCCAGCGCCACTTTCACCGCCAGACAGTTCACTCACTGGGCCTCTTCAACACAGCACTGAGACTGACGTAGTACTCCACCTGCTGCTCCTTTCTAGCTCTCAGGGGCCTAGCTCTCTCTGTCTCTGTCTCTGTCTCTTTGTCTCTCTCTCTGTCTCTCTCTCTGTCTCTCTCTCTCTGTCTATCTATCTGTCTCTGTCTGTCTCTCTCTCTTTCTCTCTCTGTCTCTCTTTCTCTGTCTCTGTCTCTGTCTCTCTCTGTCTCTCTATCTGTCTCTGTCTGTCTCTCTCTCTTTCTCTCTCTGTCTCTCTTTCTCTGTCTCTCTCTCTGTCTCTCCCTCTCCGTCTCTCTCTCTCTCCCTCTCTCTCTCTCATCTGTTTGATCAACCCTTCTCTCTGTTCATTGTCTTCCCCTTCATCCCACCCCCACCCACACCCCACCCGTACTCCGGCCTTCCTGAACCGGTCAGACGTGGGTTCTGTGGAGGGCCTGGCGTACCACCGGGGATGGGACATGCTGTACTGGACCAGCTACACCACCTCCACCATCACCCGCCACACCGTGGACCAGAACCGCTGGGCGGCTGCCTACAGGCACACCGTGGTGTCCATGTCCGGGGATGACCACCCGCGAGCCTTCGTCCTGGACGAGTGTCAGAGGTGAGTTCATGTCCAGGAGCCTCAAACGCCCCCCTCATTAATGTCCTGGAGCCTCAAACGCCCCTCTCATTAATGTCCTGGAGCCTCAAACGCCCCCCTCATTAATGTCCAGGAGCCTCAAACGCCCCTCTCATTAATGTCCTGGAGCCTCAAACGCCCCTCTCATTAATGTCCAGGAGCCTCAAACGCCCCTCTCATTAATGTCCTGGAGCCTCAAACGCCCCTCTCATTAATGTCCAGGAGCCTCAAACGCCCCTCTCATTAATGTCCTGGAGCCTCAAACGCCCCTCTCATTAATGTCCTGGAGCCTCAAACGCCCCTCTCATTAATGTTCTGGAGGTCTTAAACAGCAACAAAAATGGCACAGACTACCATGACTACGTACTAACACATTTATAAAAGAAAACACACACAACATTACAAAAGAACGTGATTTGGGTCGACCCACGTCTTCCCCACAGCCTCATGTTCTGGACCAACTGGAACGAGCTGTCCCCCAGCATCATGCGGGCCACCCTGGCCGGCGCCAACGTCCTGGTGATCATCGGCAGCGACATCCGGACCCCCAACGGCCTGGCCATAGACCACCGGGCCGAGAAGCTCTACTTCTCCGACGCCACGCTGGACAAGATCGAACGCTGCGAGTACGACGGCAGCCGGCGCTACGTACGGTCCACAAAACACAAGGCGTCACCACACATTCTCTTTTACCATTCTAGCAAAGCTGTCGGACACTTGGGAAGTGAAATGTTGCTCTTGACGCCTTTTTAGTTCAACCAAGGCCGTGAAGGAAGAGAATGTTAATCCGTGCTTTCCTGGCCCGTGGCTGCCCCCTGCAGGTGGTTCTGAAGAACGAACCTGTGCATCCCTTCGGCCTGGCTGTGTACGGCGACTACATCTTCTGGACGGACTGGGTGAGGCGGGCCGTGCTCAGGGCCGACAAATACACAGGAGGAGACATGAAGCTGCTGCGTGCCGACATCCCTCAACAGCCAATGGGGATAGTCGCTGTGGCCAACGACACCAACAGCTGTAAGTGGTCTGCTGAGTGTTCGGGTGTGTTGTTGCTGATGTGCGTTCGGTACACACACACACACACACACACACACACACACACACACACACACACACGTGCACCCACACACACGTGCACACACACACACACACACACACACACATACATACACGTACACACATACACGTGCACACACACACACACACACACACACGCACACACGTGCACCCACACACACACACACACACACACATACATACACGTACACACACACATACACGTGCACCCACACACACGTGCACACACACACACACGTGTACACACACACGTGCACACACACACACACACGCATACACACACACACGTGCACACACACACACACACACATGTGCACACCCCCCCCCCCCCCCCCCCCCCCCCCCCCACACACACACACACACACACACACACACACACACACACACACACACACACACACACACACACAAGTCCTTTAGTGAATGTGAGCAGTTGGGAGCTCTACCCGGCTGTAGCTGTACATCACCTGAGCACCACCCGACTCAGATACCCATCCTCCACCTCTCCTCCACCTCTCCTCCACCCCTCATGCTGCAGCATCTCTCCCCATCATCCATATCCACGACCTCTGAGCGTTAACTTATTTTTTCTCCTTACTCTACCAAATGGCTGCAGCCCTGTCAGACACATATTGCTTCTGGCTCCATTTAGAATATATATATGTGTGTGTGTATTTTAATCTGACAGCTGTGTTTGTGTGTGTGTGTGTGTGTGTGTCTGTGTGTGCGTGTGCACTGCACGCACAACTTACATTATATATTTGCATTGGTGGGAGAGGATCCAACCAAAAGTTTTTTTTTGCCATTTGCGATTTAAATGTTGAAGACTGGAATCCTTAATCAGTACCTAGCTAGCCTACCACATGAGTGTGTGGGTGTGTGTCTGTGTTTGTGTGTCTCTGTTTGTGTACGTGTGTGCGTGTATGTGTGTGTCTGTGTGTTTGTGTGGAGCTGTTGGTGTGGGTGTGTGTGTACGTGCATGCGGCGTGCGTGTGTGTGTGTGTACATGCGTGCGTGTGTGTGTGTGCGCGTGCATACGTGCTTGTGCGTGTGTGTGTGTGTGTGTGTACGTGCGGGCGGTGTACGTGTGTGTGTGTGTGTGTGTGCGTGCGTGCGTGCCTGTGCCTGTGTGAGTGCATGCGTGTGCGTGCCTGTGCCTGTGTGAGTGCATGCGTGTGCGTGCCTGTGCCTGTGTGAGTGCATGCGTGTGCGTGCCTGTGCGTGTGTAAGTGCGTGCGTGTGCGTGTGCGTGCGAGCTACACCCCCTGCGGTCCAGTAGGCGTGACGCCCCTCGTCTCTCCTCGTCTCTCCTCGTCTCTCCTCGT
>JACYXH010000427.1:235000-252500 GCA_026745465.1 Lota lota | reverse complement strand
CAGGTGCAGCAACGAACCCACCACACCCACACCCACATCCACCACCACATCCACACCCACAAGGACCACCACACCCACGTCCACCACCACACCCACCACCACATCCACAACCCCACCACATCCACATCCACCACCACCACCACACCCACACCCACGCCCACCACCACACCCACCACCACATCTACAACCACAACCCCACCACAACCACATCCACATCCACCACCACCACATCCACAAGGACCACCACATCCACATTCACCACCACCACCACACCCACGTCCACCACCACACCCACCACCACATCTACAACCCCACCACATCCACATCCACCACCACCACCACACCCACGTCCACCACCACCACATCCACAACCACAACCCCACCACAACCACATCCACATCCACCACCACCACCACATCCACAAGGACCACCACATCCACAACCCCACCACATCCACATCCACAACCCCACGACCACAACCACAACCACCACCACAACCCCACCACGACCACAACCACAACCCCACCACGACCACAACCACAACCACAACCCCACCACAACCACAACCACAACCCCACCACAACCACAACCACAACCCCACCACAACCACAACCCCACCACGACCACAACCACAACCCCACCACAACCCCACCACAACCACAACCCAACCACAACCCCACCACAACCACAACCACAACCCCACCACAACCACAACCCCACCACGACCACGACCACAACCACAACCACAACCCCACCACGACCACAACCACAACCACAACCCCACCACAACCCCACCACAACCACAACCACAACCCCACCACAACCACAACCCCACCACGACCACGACCACAACCACAACCACAACCCCACCACGACCACAACCACAACCACAACCACCACCACAACCCCACCACAACCACAACCCCACCACCACGACCACAACCACAACCACATCCACACCCACGACCACAACCCCACCACAACCACCACCACAACCCCACCACGACCACCACCACCACAACAGACCGCTTGGGGCAGTGCGTTTTTCAGAGCGCCAAACTCATGAGGGCTCTTCCGTGACGCAGGGCCTGAACAACGCCGTGGCGCTGGACTTTGACTACGGCGAGCAGATGATCTACTGGACGGACGTGACCACGCAGGGCAGCATGATCCGTCGCATGCACATCAACGGCAGCGACGTCCAGGTGAGGGGCGTGGGCGGAGGTCACGGCCCAGCCGGCAGCCGGCGCTGTCGGAGAAGGTTGTGGTGGCGCCACCTCCCGCCACCCTGGCGATGGATGCACGCTCCACGGCCTAGCAGCCGGAGCAGGGTAGTCTAGTCCTGATCATGACGGCCGACCGGCCGAACGGTTCCTGGTTCAAACCCCGATGCCCACCGTCTTACCTGAAGCGTCCGCCCCGCCTGCCCCTTAATGAATTACTCGAGCTAAACGGCTAAAGCAGTGCTCCGTGTGAGGCCAGGGCGCACAGAAAAGAGAGTGCAGAGAGTGAGGCGGCGCGGCGGGGAGCGGAGTGTTCCCGGGTGTTCACGCTGGTCCACGTGTTTCAGGTCCTCCACCGCACCTCGCTGAGCAACCCGGACGGGCTGGCCGTGGACTGGGTGGCCGGGAACCTCTACTGGTGCGACAAGGGCCGCGACACCATCGAGGTGTCCAAGCTGAACGGGGCGTACCGCACGGTGCTGCTCAACACGGGCCTCCGGGAGCCCCGCGCCCTGGCCGTGGACGTGCGCTACGGGTGAGAGGAGAGCGCCGGCTCTGAGGAGAGGTTCAGTTCTGAGGAGAGGTCCGGTTCTGAGGAGAGCTCCGGTTCTGAGGAGAGGTTCAGTTCTGATGAGAGGTTCAGTTCTGATGAGAGCTCTGGTTCTGAGGAGAGGTTCAGTTCTGAGGAGAGCTCTGGTTCTGATGAGATCTCTGGTTCTGATGAGAGCTCTGGTTCTGAGGAGAGGTTCAGTTCTGAGGAGAGCTCTGGTTCTGATGAGATCTCTGGTTCTGATGAGAGCTCTGGTTCTGAGGAGAGGTTCAGTTCTGATGAGAGCTCTGGTTCTGAGGAGGGCTCTGGTTCTGATGAGATCTCTGGTTCTGAGGAGAGGTTCAGTTCTGAGGAGATCTCTGGTTCTGAGGAGAGCTCTGGTTCTGAGGAGAGGTTCAGTTCTGAGGAGAGGTTCAGTTCTGAGGAGAGCTCTGGTTCTGAGGAGAGCTCCGGTTCTGATGAGATCTCTGGTTCTGAGGAGAGCTCTGGTTCTGAGGAGAGGTTCAGTTCTGAGGAGAGGTTCAGTTCTGAGGAGAGCTCTGGTTCTGAGGAGAGGTTCAGTTCTGAGGAGAGCTCTGGTTCTGATGAGAGCTCTGGTTCTGAGGAGATCTCCGGTTCTGATGAGAGCTCTGGTTCTGAGGAGAGCTCTGTGGTGTTTGATTGTAAATAATTGAACGTTTAACATGCTTTAATGAAATGTTTAAAACGTTCTATGTTAATAATCCACACCTGTTTGTAATCTGAGCAGCAGTGAAAACTAGGGGTCTCCCCGACCCAAAATAGAGGATCAGAATACGGCTGTGGCCCCTGGTCTCTAGCGCTGACCCGGCGCGTGTTCCCCAGGTACCTGTACTGGTCCGACTGGGGGGAGAACCCCCACATCGGCCGTGTGGGCATGGACGGCACCAACCGGAGCGTGATCGTGGAGGACAAGATCACCTGGCCCAACGGCCTCACGCTGGACTTCATCAACGACCGGATCTACTGGGCCGACGCCCGCGAGGACTACATCCAGTTCGCCAGCCTGGACGGAACCAACAGACACACAGGTACGACCCGCACAATGCCTGCGTGCGTGTGTGTGTGTGCGTGCGTGTGTGCGTGCGTGCGTGTGTGTGTGTGCGTGCGTGTGTGTGTGTGCGTGCGTGTGTGTGCGTGTGTGTGTGTGTGTGTGTGCGTGCATGTGTGCGTGTGTGTGCGTGCGTGCACGTGTGTGTGTCTGCATATGTGTGTGTGTGCGTGTGTGTGTGCGTGTGCGTGCATATGTGTGTGTGTGTGTGCGCGCGTGTGTGTGCACATCCACTGGTTGACTGTTACTGATGGCGTCTGACATTCAAAGAAAAGTGGAGAACAATTTGAATAGTTGAAAATGCAATATTTACAATAAAACTAAAATGATAACCGTAAGATCGAATTATTGGTCAAGCAGATAGAGATAACCATGAGATACTAAGAAAGATCCAGAGATACATTGTGTGGTTCCTGTTCCTGTTTCACCTCCCGCCCCCCCCCACTGAAGTTCTGACCCAGGACATCCCGCACATCTTCGCCATGACCCTGTTCGAGGAGTTCATCTACTGGACCGACTGGGAGACCAAGTCCATCAACAGAGCCCACAAGACCCTGGGCACCAACAAGACCACCCTGATCAGCACCCTGCACAGGCCCATGGACGTGCACATCTACCACCCCTACCGCCAGCCCCAAGGTCCGGCTCACCCTCCCTATTCTGTCTGTTGTCACCCGCCCCACCCTAACCCACTTCATTAACTTCATTAACATTAACATTACATTAACTTTAAAAAGGAGTTCAGTAATAAAAGACAAACAGTGGTTTGGAGTTTCCGGTACACACAGGACCCTCGTGTGGGGTCCGTTCCTCACCTCTCTCTATCCTCACCCCTCTCCTCCATCTCCCCCTCTCTCCTCACCTCTCCTCCTCTGTCTCCCCCTCTCTCCTCACCTCTCCTCTGCCTCCCCCTCTCTCCTCCCCTCTCCTCCTCTCTCTCCCCCTCTCTCCTCCTCTGTCTCCCCTCTCTCCTCCCCTCTCCTCCTTTGCCTCCCCCTCTCCTCCTCTGTCTCCCCTCTCTCCTCCCCTCTCCTCTCTCTCCCCCTCTCTCCTCCTCTGTCTCCCCTCTCTCCTCACCTCTCCTCTGTCTCCCCTCTCTCCTCCTCTGCCTCCCCCTCTCTCCTCCTCTCTCTCCCCCTCTCTCCTCCTCTGTCTCCCCTCTCTCCTCACCTCTCCTCTGTCTCCTCTCTCTCCCCCTCTCTCCTCCTCTGCCTCCCTCTCTCCCCTCCTCTCCTCTGTCTCCCCTTCTCCTCCTCTGCCTCCCCCTCTCTCCTCCCCTCTCCTCCTCTCTCTCCCCCTCTCTCCTCCTCTGTCTCCCCTCTCTCCTCACCTCTCCTCTGTCTCCTCTCTCTCCCCCTCTCTCCTCCTCTGCCTCCCTCTCTCCCCTCCCCCTCTCCTCCTCTGTCTCCCCTCTCTCCTCCCCTCTCCTCTCTCTCCCCCTCTCTCCTCCCCTGCCTCCCTCTCTCCCCTCCCCTCTCGTCCTCTGTCTCCCCTCTCGTCCTCTCTCCCCCCTCCTCAGTGGCTAACCACCCGTGCCAGAGCGATAACGGCGGCTGCAGTAACCTGTGTCTGCTCTCCCCCGGCGGCGGCTACAAGTGCGCCTGTCCCACCAACTTCTACCTGGCCGCCGACGGCAGGCGCTGCATGTCCAACTGCACCGCCAGTCAGGTGGGTGCGGCACGCTCCGATGCTCCCACGGGTTCCCTGGTTGTGGAGAGCCCCCATGTGTAACCGCCCTCCCCTCCCCTCCCCTCCCCTCCCCTCCCCTCCCCTCCCCTCCCCTCCCCTCCCTTCTCTCCCCCTCCTCCCCTCCCCTCCCCTCCCCTCCCCTCCCCTCCCCTCCCCTCTCCCACCTTCTCTCCCCCTCCTCCCGCTGCAGTTTGTCTGCAAGAACGACAAGTGCATCCCGTTCTGGTGGAAGTGCGACACCGAGGACGACTGCGGAGACCGCTCGGACGAGCCCGCCTCCTGCCGTGAGTGTTGCCCCCCGCCCAGACCGCCGACCCGTCGATTCACCGCCGGAGCGCGCTGACGTCTGTGTGTGTCTGTGTGTGTGTGTCTGTGTGTGTCTGTGTGCGTGCGTGCATGCCTGTCTGTCTGTTGTCTGTGTGTGTCTGTGTGTGTGTCTGTGTCTGTGTGTGTGTGTGTGTGTGTGTGTGTGTGTGTGTGTGCCTATCTGTCTGTTTGTCTGTGTGTGTCTGTGTCTGTGTGTGTGTGCCTGTCTGTCTGTTTGTCTGTGTGTGTCTGTGTCTGTGTGTGTCTGTGTGTGTGTGTGTCTGTGTGTGTGTGTGTGTCTGTGTGTGTGTGTGTGCCTGCCTGTCTGTCTGTCTGTCTGTCTGTCTGTCTGTTTGTCTGTGTGTGTCTGTGTGTGTGCGTGTGTGTGTGTGTGTGTGTGTGCGTGTGTGTTGTGCGGTTGTTCTGACCCCTCCCCACCGCAGCGGAGTTTAAGTGCAGGCCGGGACAGTTCCAGTGCGGGACGGGCATCTGCACCAACCCTGCCTACATCTGTGACGGAGACAACGACTGCCAGGACAACTCTGACGAGGCCAACTGCGGTACGTCTGTCGGCGCACCGCCCACTCGTTTCCCCGCCGCCACGGACGCCGCGCCGGGCGCGGGGTGGCGTGCTGGCGGCGGTCAGCATTCAGAAGGAGACAGGGACACTCGCCCTGCTCGCTCCGAACCCCGCTGAACCCCCGAGATCTGTCTGCGCCGCTGCAGAGCGGCCCAGACGAACCCAGATCCCTGTCGCGCTAAACTGAGCGTCTCCGTGACAACGTTGAGCCCATTTCCCCCCCCCCCCCCCCGAATCGTGCCGCGCCATTTGAGTTGGGCCTTGCCTGCTTACCTAAATGCATTCTGACGCCTGTCCGTCTGTTCTCCAGACATCCACGTGTGTCTGCCCAGCCAGTTCAAGTGTTCCCACCCCAGCCGCTGCATCCCGGGCATCTTCCGCTGCAACGGCCAGGACAACTGTGGCGAGGGGGAGGACGAGAAGGACTGCCGTGAGTACCCAACGCACCAGCACAGCGCTGCAGGACTCTCGGTGGTCTCGAGCGCAGGGAGCGCGGGGAGCACACAGGGGGAGCGGTGGACCCCGCGACACACGGCACCGTACGCTGGGCAGGGCGGACCGTGGGATCACTGTGACGACAGATCACCGATCACTTCACCGGACGCGTTTGATTAATTCAGCTAAAAGTCATTTACCAAGGAAACACATCCATACAAAGTTGTTCTATCGAATGGCAATAAGACGCAATAAAAGTAAAAGAATGCCCTGGAAGCAGTAGTTTGGAGTTGTTTGACAGTTGTCTAAAAGAGCTAACGTCAGAGGTTGTCTACGTATGCAGTTCGTTAGCGCGTGTGATTTGAAACACATGTCTGCAGTCTGTGTTTGTCACAAAGCTCTCGGTGTTCATTTGACCCCCCCCCCCCCGTGTGATAACGTCGTCTGTCGCGCAGCGGAGGTGACGTGCGCGCCCAACCAGTTCCAGTGCTCCATCACCAAGCGCTGCATCCCGCGGGTCTGGGTCTGCGACCGGGACAACGACTGTGTGGACGGGTCCGACGAGCCGGTCAACTGCAGTAAGCGCTGGCTGGAACCACGCAGACACGCACGATGTCACCCTGTTTAGCACTCTGTTTAGCACTCTGTTTAGCACTCTGATTAGCACTCTGTCGATCACTCTGTTTATCACTCTGTCGATCACTCTGTTTAGCACTCTGATTAGCACTCTGATTAGCACTCTGATTAGCACTCTGTCGATCACTCTGTTTAGCACTCTGATTAGCACTCTGTCGATCACTCTGTTTAGCACTCTGATTACTCTGTCGATCACTCTGTTTAGCACTCTGTTTAGCACTCTGATTACTCTGTCGATCACTCTCATCACTCTCGATCACTCTCATCACTCTGTCGATCACTCTGATCCCTCTGTTGATCACTCTGTCGATCACTCTCATCACTCTGTCGATCACTCTGATCACTCTGTCGATCACTCTCATCACTCTGTCGATCACTGATCACTCTGTCGATCACTCTGATCACTCTGTCGATCGCTCCGTCGATCGCGCCCTCGTGGACGACGCCCTCAGTTCAGATTGGATCTCGGCGTGGTTGTCGCCGTGCGTTCAGGGAGAACCCAAACCTAAAGGATGACTGGCCAGCTGTGAGGCTGATGGGAGGGCCGGTCCTGAAGTGCGGCCCTCCTCACCCCTCCCTCCCTCTCTCCCTCTCTCCGTCTCGCCCCCAGCCCAGATGACGTGCGGCCCAGTGGACGAGTTCCGCTGTAAGGACTCCGGTCGCTGCATCCCGGCACGCTGGAGATGTGACGGCGAGGACGACTGCGGAGACGCCTCGGATGAACCCAAAGAGGAATGCGGTGAGAGGGAGGGGGAGAGAGAGAGAGGGAGAGAGGGAGAGAGAGAGAGAGAGAGAGAGGGAGTGAGAGTGAGAGAGAGAGAGGCAGAGGGAGTGAGAGAGAGCGGCAGAGGGAGGGCGAGAGAGAGAGAGAGGCAGAGGGAGTGAGAGAGAGAGAGAGAGAGAGAGAGAGCAGCAGAGGGAGGGCGAGAGAGAGAGAGAGGCAGAGGGAGTGAGAGAGAGAGAGAGAGAGAGAGAGAGACAGAGGGAGTGAGAGAGAGAGAGAGAGAGAGAGAGCAGCAGAGGGAGGGCGAGAGAGAGAGAGAGGCAGAGGGAGTGAGAGAGAGAGAGAGAGGCAGAGAGAGAGAGAGAGGCAGAGGGAGTGAGAGAGAGAGAGAGAGAGAGAGAGAGAGAGAGAGAGAGAGAGAGAGAGAGAGAGAGAGAGAGAGCAGCAGAGGGAGGGCGAGAGAGAGAGAGAGGCAGAGGGAGTGAGAGAGAGAGAGAGAGAGAGAGAGAGAGAGGCAGAGAGAGAGAGAGAGGCAGAGGGAGTGAGAGAGAGAGAGAGAGAGAGAGCAGCAGAGGGAGGGCGAGAGAGAGAGAGAGGCAGAGGGAGTGAGAGAGAGAGAGAGGCAGAGAGAGAGAGAGAGGCAGAGGGAGAGAGAGAGAGAGAGAGGCAGAGGGAGGGAGAGAGAGAGAGAGAGACAGAGGGAGGGAGGGAGAGATGTCAGGTCCATATAAGGTAAACGAAGCCCTGCGTCTGCCTGGGTTTCAGACGAGCGGACGTGCGAGCCCTACCAGTTCCGCTGCAAGAACAACCGCTGCGTCCCGGGCCGCTGGCAGTGTGACTACGACAACGACTGTGGCGACAACTCCGACGAGGAAAAGTGTGGTAGGTCCCTGGGCCCCCCCCCACCCCCCCCCGCTGCCCTGGGTCACAACACTCCCATTCAGTCCTCATCGCACTTTATGAATGACCCATGGGTTTGTTACCCGTGGGTCTGGTAAGCATTTACACATCTACTGTGTGTGTGTGTGTGTGTGTGTGTGTGTGTGTGTGTGTGTGTGTGTGTGTGTGTGTGTGTGTGTGTGTGTGTGTGTGTGTGTGTGTGTGTGTGTGTGTGTGTGTGTGTGTGTGTGTGTGATAGCATGGTACATGGCACGGATGGTACTTAGTTTGTTGTTTTGTTCACATTGTACTGCCTTGTATGTGTGTGGCCATTTACACATCTCACGTCATTTCATGTCTATTTTGCATTTCACACTGGCCTGTTGGCGTGAGACAGAGGTAGGTGTTTCCACTGTTTCAGCCCCCCCCCCCCCTCCCTGGTCTATCCCTGGTCCCTCTCTTACCCCTCCCTGGTCTATCCCTGGTCCCTCTCTTGCCCCTCCCTGGTCTATCCCTGGTCCCTCTCTTGCCCCTCCCTGGTCTATCCCTGGTCCCTCTCTTGCCCCTACCTGGTCTATCCCTGGTCCCTCTCTTTCCCCTCCCTGGTCTATCCCTGGTCCCTACCTGGTCTATCCCTGGTCCCTCCTGTCATGTTTTATCATCCTCTGAATCTGTCCGTCCCTCAGTCCTCTGAGACGCGTCTTTCCATCTTCCTACCTTTTTTCAAGTACGTTTCCGTCCTTCTGATTGGACCTCTTTACCTGGGGCTTTTGCGCCCTGCTACACCCGACCCAACCCCGCCTCCTACTCCCCTCCCTCCTCTGTGGATAACTCCGCCCCTTAAACACGCCCCTGCCCCCCCCCCACCCCCTCTGCTCCTCCCCTTTCTCCCTCAGTTCCGCGCCAGTGCTCTGAGAGCGAGTTTGCCTGCACCAACGGACGCTGCATCGCCGGCCGCTGGAAGTGCGACGGAGACCACGACTGCTCCGACGGCTCGGACGAGGTGCGGCTGCTCCCCACCTGCTGGGCCCACCTGTTCCTTTTTAAACTAGCGTTTAGGAGTAGCCGGTCTTAACGCCGGTCTTAAGACTAGCGTTAAGACCGGCGTTTAAGACCGGCTACTCTTAAACTAGCGTTTAGGAGTAGCCGGTCTTAATGCTGGACTTAAGACTAGCGTTAAGACCAGCGTTTCAGACTAGCGTTTTAAGAGTAGCCGGTCTTAATGCTGGTCTTAAGACTAGCATTTAAGAGTAGCTGGTCTTAAGACCAGCATTAAGACCAGTGTTTCAGACCAGCGTTTAAGACCAGCGTTTCAGACTAGCGTTTAAGACCAGCGTTTCAGACTAGCGTTTAAGACCAGTGTTTCAGACTAGCGTTTAAGACCAGTGTTTCAGACTAGCGTTTAAGACCAGCGTTAAGTCTAGCATCAAGGACTAGCGTTTAAGACCAGCATTTTAGATTTATGTTTAAGATAGCATTGAAGGCTAGCGACGGGCTCCAATTACAATCGTTTATTAATATTTGTATGTAATTGTTTTGTATCTATACATTTTGAATCATAGCTATTCTCGTATTATTTATCTCAGTCTGCATGTTTATGTTGGTGGGGGTAAGGCAGGGTCCTGAATGTTGCAAGGCCTATTTTATGAAAAATGGAAACTTGAACGTCGGATTTCCTGGCGTTCCCAGAATGGCTGTGATGTGCAGTGCGACAGCGACCAGTTCCAGTGCAAGAGCGGCCACTGCATCCCCGTCCGCTGGCGCTGCGACATCGACCCCGACTGCATGGACGCCAGCGACGAGGAGAAATGCGACAACAGCGGTAAGCCACGCCCCCCAACCACCATCCGCTCCGAGCCAATCATCCACGAATAATGGCGTCACCCATAATGACAGTTTCCTCTCAGCCGACACACTGCGCTAACATGCTAACATGCTAACCCGCCTCGCGTGTGGCCCTGCGTTCTCAGTGGGCCGCCGCTGCCCCCTGGAGGAGTTCCAGTGTAACAACACCCTGTGCAAGCCGCTGGGCTGGAAGTGCGACGGGGAGGACGACTGTGGCGACAACTCTGACGAGAACCCAGAGGAGTGTGGTGAGCGGAGGCCCGGGACCGGAACCAGACCCGCTCAGAGCGAGGGCTGGTGTGGGAGACATAAGGCCGCTCTTTATTCAGCTTCAGATGCGCTTTGTATCGGGACCTCCGAAGACACTTGAGGACTTAACGTTCTCCAGATTAGTTTCAAAGCCGCCGTCTGGCTCAGAATAGAGCCGGTTCTGTGGCGAGTTCAGTATTGTTGAAAGCTTTGAACAGAATCCCAATCCCTCCTTTCCCCCTGAAGGGAATCAAGTGTTTGAAGTGTCTTTTCAGATGTAAAACTCCGGGTTCGGAGATGGGTTTTCCCGCTCCGTTGATGCGTCTGTGTTTCCGCCCCCCCCCAGCTAAATTCCAGTGCCCACCCATGCGGCAGCTGCGTTGCCATAACGACCGCGTGTGCCTGCCGATGGACAAGCGATGCGACGGCGTCAACAACTGCGGCGACGGCAGCGACGAGCTGAACTGCCGTGAGTTGTCCAGGACTAGCGCTCGGAAAATGATTCTGGGATTCTGACGTGGCCGTGGGACACACAGTGGCGGGCTAGGCTGAATCGCCGTGCGAGATTAAGACCCGTCCTGTGAACCGTCCACCGACCAATCACATGTGATCTGTCACAATACCACGTGATACCAAAGAACACGTCCACTACATAATGGTAACTAATGAGCGGCACACTGCTGTTACCTGTCAACGTGCGTCCAAGAGTTGTGGTCAGCGACAACGTTAGCCAATCAACGGTAGATAAGTAGATAGCGGCAGGTAAGTTCGAGGACCAGCTCACGCTCAGTATGATAGGCAAAGAAAACCTATATTGCAATTTCCATTGTGTCCCGCTACGTGAGAAGCAACGAGACTGTAGACTGGCCGGGCTCCTTCAAAGGAGCCCCCCCCCTTCCCCCCCCCCGCCACTAAAGACCCCCCTCTTGTCACCTGTAAAGGCGCGGTCCCAGCCACGCCCAGGTGCCTGAAGGATGAGTTCCTGTGCGCTAACGGCCGCTGCATCAGCTCAACGCTGCGCTGCAACTACTTCAACGACTGCGAGGACTACGGCTCCGACGAGGTCACCTGCAATAAGAAAGGTGAGCCTCTCTGGTCAGGGTTCTACCGTTCGTCACGCTGCACCTGTACCGGCGCCTTACCTGTGGGCTACTGCTACTGTGGCACCTCACCGTCGGGGATTTGTGTTCTGTGTTATCCCGTTTACAGACTGTTTTATTGTGGCTAAATTGTGTCTTAATATTGTAATATTGTTAGTCAATAGCGGTTGATATTGTGGTTGCACGTGCCCATGTTTCTCACTAAGCCAGGCATTCACACCAGGAATGTAATGTTCATGGTTATTTCACAAAAATACATACGTTATTTATTTTCATTTTTTCAAGTTTCAAGTTCAAGTTTCAAAGTAATGTCAGCGCGATGTCAGCGTGATGTCAGCGTGATGTCAGCGTGATGTCAGCGCGATGTCAGCGCAATGTCAGCGTGATGTCAGCGTGATGTCAGCGTGATGTCAGCGTGATGTCACGGTGATGTCAGCGTGATGTCAGCGTGATGTCAGCGTGATGTCACGGTGATATCAGCGCGATGTCAGCGTGATGTCAGCGCGATGTCTGCGTGATGTCAGCGTGATGTCAGCGTGATGTCAGCGTGATGTCAAAGAAACCAAGATTCAGAGAGTGTACAGCCTGGTGGTTTGTGCGTACGCGCGTGCGTGCGTGTGCGTGCGTGCGTGTGTGTGCGTGCGTGTGTGTGTGCGTGCGTGTGTGTGTACTGTACTGTGCGTGTGCGTGTGTGTGCGTGCGCACTGTACCGGACACACATGTCCCGTGACGGCTCGGCGTGTTGTCCCTCTCTAGACGCGGTCCTGAACGACTGCGGCAGCGACCGGACGGTGTGCGGGGACGGGGACGAGGCGCACTGCGTGGTCAACGCCACCGACTCCTTCTGCTCCTGCAAGCCGGGCTTCCAGTCCTCCGAACGGAACAGATGCCAAGGTACCCCCCCCCCCCCCCTACCCCCACCAGGACCATCCAGATACAGTATATATTATTCTATCGTTCTCTTGTTTTTGGGAGAGGCGAAACTGATCGGCTAGTTCGCCGAGCCGAGCCGTCTCTCTGTGTACACTTTATTCATGACGCCGTCCTTTCCACAATGCAGACGGTAGAGAACAGCAGCTGTGGATGGGGGTAATCACACCGGGGGGGGGGGGGGGGGGCTTTGTTTGCAGATAAGAACGAGTGTGCGCAGTTTGGCGTGTGCTCGCACGTCTGCAACAACACCAAGGGCTCGTACAAGTGCAGCTGCCACAAGTACTTCACCCGGATCAACGAGACCTGCAAGGCTGATGGTGAGGCCCCATGGTAGTCCCCTGAGTCCCCATGTTAGTCCCCTGAGTCCCCATGTTAGTCCCCTGAGTCCCCATGTTAGTCCCCTGAGTCCCCATGTTAGTCCCCATGTTAGTCCCCATGTTAGTCCCCATGGTAGTCCCCATGTTAGTCCCCATGTTAGTCCCCATGTTAGTCCCCTGAGTCCCCATGTTAGTCCCCTGAGTCCCCATGTTAGTCCCCTGAGTCCCCATGTTAGTCCCCTGAGTCCCCATGTTAGTCCCCTGAGTCCCCATGTTAGTCCCCATGTTAGTCCCCTGAGTCCCCATGTTAGTCCCCTGAGGCCCCATGTTAGTCCCCATGTTAGTCCCCTGAGTCCCCATGTTAGTCCCCTGAGGCCCCATGTTAGTCCCCATGTTAGTCCCCATGTTAGTCCCCTGAGTCCCATGTTAGTCCCCATGTTAGTCCCCTGAGTCCCCATGTTAGTCCCCATGTTAGTCTTTGCACTTGACTGCCGGTACCATATCATATATAAAAATGTTTCTTACATCACTTCCTGTCCAGCTCTGGGACAGGTGCTGTACATCGCCGACGACAACGAGATCCGCAGCCTGGACCCGGGCATGCCCAACTGGCGCTACGAGCAGACGTTCCAGGGCGACGCCAACGTCCGCATCGACGCCATGGACGTGTACGTCAAGACCAACCGCATTTACTGGACCAACTGGCACACGGGCCGAATCTCCTCCTACGTCCTGCCCCCCGCCTCCTCCTCGCCCAACAGCAACAGCAACCACAACCGCCACCGCCGCCAGAGCGACTCCGGGCTCAGTAGCCTGGAGGTGGGTCTCCCCTGACCTCTCTGTGACCTCTGTGTGACCTCTGTGTGACCTCCCCTGTGAACAGTAGCGAGACGGACAGCGGGAAATCAAAGTTCACTTTTGTGGCTAGTTTTCCTGCAGTTGTATCAACTAATAATATGATTGTATTTTATGATTATAATAATTGATATATACATTTATATATATATATATAATAGTATAACGATAGGTTTAAAAAATAATGTTGTGTCAGACTAAACCTGTCAACGACGACCGAATTAACATTTCCACCGTGATTATAATGCACTAATGGCTTAACATACAGCTAGTTAGCATTCACATCTACAGTTAACATTAAAATACATGAAAACATCTATAGCTAGCATTAAAATACATGAAAACATCTACAGCTAGCATTAAAATACATGAAAACATCTATAGCTAGCATTAAAATACATGAACACATCTACAGCTAGCATTAAAATACATGAAAACATCTATAGCTAGCATTCTTACCTCCATACCCCCACGGTGCGTCCCCGTCTGTCAGGCCCCCCACGGAGCCCCCTCTAACCCCCGGTCTCTGGTGTCCAGATCCCGGACCTGAAGATGCCCCGGGGCATCGCCGTGGACTGGGTGGCGGGGAACCTGTACTGGACCGACTCGGGCAGAGACGTCATCGAAGTGGCGCAGATCGGCGGCGGGCGCCACCGCAAGACGCTCATCTCGGGGATGATCGACGAGCCCTACGCCATCGTGGTCGACCCGCCCAGAGGGTGAGGGACGCTTGAGACCCCTGGTCATGGGTGTGTGCGTGCGTGTGCGTCCGTGCGTGCGCGTGTGCGTGTGCGTGTGTTACTCCAGAAGCCTCTTGCGAGGGGCTTGAGTACTGGAACTGATTGATCCATTGTCACTTGATGTGTTCTGTAGAAAAATGTACTGGGCGGACTGGGGCAATCACCCCAAGATTGAGACGGCTGCCATGGACGGCACGATGAGAGAGACCTTAGTGGAACACATCATCCAGTGGCCCACGGGTAAACATCTCTCGTCACTCTCGCTCGTCTGCTTCAGCCTGTGATGCTCTGTCTGAGGTTTAGTGGAACCCTGTCCCGTGTGTTTAAGTGGAACCCTGTCCCGTGTGTTTAAGTGGAACCCCGTCCCGTGTGTTTAAGTGGAACCCTGTCCCGTGTCTTTAAGTGGAACCCTGTCCCGTGTGTTTAAGTGGAACCCCGTCCCGTGTGTTTAAGTGGAACCCCGTCCCGTGTGTTTAAGTGGAACCCCGTCCCGTGTGTTTAAGTGGAACCCCGTCCCGTGTGTTTAAGTGGAACCCCGTCCCGTGTGTTTAAGTGGAACCCCGTCCCGTGTGTTTAAGTGGAACCCCGTCCCGTGTGTTTAAGTGGAACCCCGTCCCGTGTGTTTAAGTGGAACCCCGTCCCGTGTGTTTAAGTGGAACCCTGTCCCGTGTCTTTAAGTGGAACCCCGTCCCGTGTGTTTAAGTGGAACCCTGTCCCGTGTCTTTAAGTGGAACCCTGTCCCGTGTGTTTAAGTGGAACCCCGTCCCGTGTGTTTAAGTGGAACCCCGTCCCGTGTGTTTAAGTGGAACCCCGTCCCGTGTGTTTAAGTGGAACCCCGTCCCGTGTGTTTAAGTGGAACCCCGTCCCGTGTGTTTAAGTGGAACCCCGTCCCGTGTGTTTAAGTGGAACCCTGTCCCGTGTGTTTAAGTGGAACCCTGTCCCGTGTGTTTAAGTGGAACCCCGTCCCGTGTGTTTAAGTGGAACCCTGTCCCGTGTGTTTAAGTGGAACCCCGTCCCGTGTGTTTAAGTGGAACCCTGTCCCGTGTGTTTAAGTGGAACCCTGTCCCGTGTGTTTAAGTGGAACCCTGTCCCCTGTGTTTAAGTGGAACCCTGTCCCGTGTGTTTAAGTGGAACCCTGTCCCGTGTGTTTAAGTGGAACCCCGTCCCCTGTGTTTAAGTGGAACCCTGTCCCCTGTGTTCTCCAGGTCTGGCGGTGGACTACTTCAACGAGCGCCTGTACTGGGCCGACGCCAAGCTGTCCATCATCGGCAGCGTGCGGCTGAACGGCAGCGACGCGGTGGTGGCCGTGTCGGGCATCAAAAACCGTTGAGTGACCACACACGCACTCCCGGTGATGTCGCCGTGATGTCGCCGTGATGTCGCCGTGATGTCACCGTGATGTCGCCGTGATGTCAGCGTGATGTTGGCGTGATGTCAGCATTATGTCAGCATTATGTCAGAGTGATGTCACCTTGATATCTGGGTGATGTCGCCGTGATGTCACCGTGACGTCACTGTGATATTGCCATGACGTCAGCGTGATGTCACCTTGATATCTGGGTGATGTCAGCGTGACGTCAGCATGATGTCAGAGTGATGTCACCGTGATGTCACCGTGACGTTGGCATGATGTCAGAGTGAGTGATGTCAGTGTGACATCGGCATGATGTCACCGTGACATCGGCATGATGTCACCGTGACGTCAGCGGGACATCCAGCTCGATTGTCTTGTTTGTTGTTGTTTGCGTTGCACTGCACTGCGTAGAATGGGTGACGTGGTTATAGCTACATGTGCTTAGATCCCTCTGGGGGAAAGTTGTTGATATTCTTCTGATATGTCCCCCCCCCCCCCCACACACACACACACACACACACACACAGAGCTGTACCACCCCTTCAGCATCGACGTCTTTGAGGACTACATTTACGGCGTCACCTACTTCAACAACCACGTGTTCCGGGTCAACAAGTTCGGGCGCGGCGCGGCGGAGAACCTGACCACGGGCATCAACCACGCCACCGACGTGGTGCTGTACCACCGCCACAAGCAGCCTGAGCGTGAGTCCCCTCGCCGCGCAGTCTAACGCCCCCGTGCCGCCGATACCGGTCACTGAGCACATGGTCCTCCCCCCCCCCCCCCCCCCCAGTGCCCAACCCGTGTGACAGGAAGAAGTGTGAGTGGCTGTGCCTGCTGAGTCCCAGCGGGCCGGTGTGCACCTGCCCCAACGGACGCACGCTGGACAACGGCACCTGTGTGGAGCTGCCCCCACCTACCCTCTCTCCGCTGGGTCCGTATGAACAGGACACACACACACATATACACACACGCACACGCACACACAGATACACACACACACACACACATATACACACACACGCACACGCACACATATACACACACACACACACATACAGATACACACACACACACACACACATATACACACACACATACAGATACGCACACACACACACACACGCACACATATACACACACACACACACAGATACACACACACACACACATATATATACACACACGCACACACACACAGATACACACACACATACAGATACGCACACACACACACATACATATATGCACGCACGCACACATATTCACACACACACACACATATACACACACACACACACATGCACACATAGATACGCACACACACACACACACACACATACATATACACACACACACATATACAGATCCGCACACACACACACATACAGATACGCATACACACACAGCACGCACACATATACACACACACACACACACACATACAGATACGCACACACACACACACACACATACATATATGCACGCCCGCACACACACACACATACACACATACACACATAGATACGCACACACACACACACACACACACATACAGATACGCATACACACACAAGCACGCACACATATACACACACACACACACACATACATATACACCCCCCCCCCCCCCCCCCCCCACGTATGTTGGTTCAAACAGTCCAGGTTGTGAGCGGTGGGTCTCGGTCCACAGCGCCCCCCAGTGGCCCGTGTGCGGCCCAGTGTCTGCACGGAGGCAGCTGCTTCCTGAACGCCCGCAAGCAGCCCAAGTGCCGCTGCCAGCCCAACTACAGGGGCGAGCGCTGCGAGGTGGACCAGTGCCGGGACTACTGCCACAACGGGGGCACCTGCACCCCGTCCCCCTCAGGTAGGGCCTAGGCGGGGGGGGGTTGGCTCCTCTGTTGTCGGGGAGGATGCGGGCGATGGGGGAGAGGCGGACTGGGTTATTCAAACACAAACGGCCCTTCCACGTCCCTCCAGGTTCCCCCACCTGCCGCTGCCTGAAGGGCTTCACGG
>JACYXH010000427.1:167500-230000 GCA_026745465.1 Lota lota | reverse complement strand
TTTCTCAACAAGAGTAGAAAGACTACAATCACCGCGACAGGGAAAGGCTCTGGTTGTTTTTGGGGGTTTTATCCCCTGTGGAAAAACGATGAAGTCCAGTTTCTGCCTTTAGAAGTATTAAGGGCCTGTTCTTTTGCCAATCTTTTTCTAAAGAATTGGGTCTTAAATGCATAACTTTTCCTTAATTTGCTTACTTAGCTGTTGCTGCTTTTCTTTCCTCATCCCTCTCCATCCCCCCCCCACCCCCCCCCCCCCCCCCCCCGTGCTGCTGCTACTGCCACCATGATGGTGGCTCTGACACGCCCTCTCTCTGTCTCAAAATGCTGCTCCATCGGACTGTATCTTAATGCATGTGGACAGTTACAGCGGTCTCAACGTAACCCCAATAACAAGCTCTTTATAAAACAGAACACAGCAACACGGTCAGCATCGGTTGTTTATTTCAGTTGTAATGTTTCCGCCGCCATTTTGTCTTAAATTGACAGTTACAATCATTTTATCGCCAGAGCTCTTTTTGTTGGTTTTGTTTTTGATCATGCAACCGTTTATGGGATTGTTTTGGATTAGTCCTTGTTTTTTTTTTTATTACAAATGTCACATAGCTTTTATAGTACACAATGCATGGAAACGCAGACTTCTTCTGGACAGAGAATAATGTTTTAATTTTTGCTGGAGTACTTTGCAAACTAAATAAAAGGTATTGTTATAAATAAAATAAAATGGAAAAACTGTACAGAAAGCATTGTTTTTTCGGTCTTCTTTCAGTCTGCTGACATTGTTGATAGGTTAAAATAGTTCTAATTTAATCGTTATAATCTAACTTGTATAGAGGCGGGCTCTCATGCAATAACACATGGTCCATAAGTTCCTTCGACTTCATCCACCACAGCTTTCGAACATCCAATCCTCTGCTTGTCCTCTTCCTTGAAGACGGGTCTGCCCACGTCGCCCTCGACCTGCGCCACAGCTTGGCGCAGGTTCTCTGGCAGGCCAATGATCCTCCACTGGTCACCATGAAGGTTTGGGACGACCCCAGGGAGTCCAGTCAGTCTCTCCTCCACTGCGTGGCGCTGGCTCTGGCTCAGCAGGGAGCAGCTCAGTACTGAGGTGGCCACTCTCTGGTACACACACAGAAAAGCTCTGAGGGCGTGGCTCTCCAGGGTAACGGCATCGTCGGACATTTCAGGTTTAGCTCGTGCCTTGATTGTATCTTGAAAGTAATAAAACGTCACACCAAACTTGCTTTCGATCTTGGCTATTTCATCCTTATGACCAATAGTCATTACTTGGGCGCTTGTTGGATCCATTTCTACACCAGAGCTGAGCAAAGGGTCTCTGAAGTTCATGTTGACCCTGTGTGATCTTCCTTGAGCTTCCCTTGCAGATGACGGACCGGGAATCGGAGTATTAAGGGTTTTCTTTCGCATTTTTGAAATGGTTTCGAAAGTCTTCAGGCTTTGCATTGGCCCACACACTTCCACCTCGTGGGGGGACACGGTAAGCGTTAGCTTTTCTTGATCTCGCTGGATGAATTGAAGTGCTTTCTCCCAGTCCACTTGCCCGAGCTCATGGGAGTAAGAGAAGCAGTTGGAGTCGCCTAAACAGGACTGGACTAGATCGGTGAATTCAGAAAGAGCCTTGACTGGATCTCCTCCACCGCTGGGGTCTATGTTGAAGGACACGCTCACATCCGTCATGATGTGAACTCCGTTTTCTTTCTCGATACGTTTCATTTTCTCTCTGTAGACCTGGTTTACGTACCAGAAGTGGACCAGCGGGACAGTGCAGCTCACAGCCACCTGGGTTGAAATGCAATGTATTAGCAAACAAACAAGGAGGGTGATCAATCCATTTGGTTAAACGTTCATCCACTCCTCCACACTACTTACAGGCGGTGCGGGTACAGGCGGTGGGTTTGGTGGGTAAGGGGTTTGAAGAGAGGAAGAGAGGTCTCCGGGCTGCCCGTCTCTGGGCAGAACTCGGGTCACTAGGGCAGTGCCCCGATTTTTCAAGGTCAGCTTAGTTTCTTGAGCGAATAGATCTTCTTGAGCTTAACCCGTTGGGGGAAAAAAAAAACACACACACATTTGGTTGTTAAAAGACATGTCATTTGGGGGATTTACGTGTTGTTTTTCTTTTAACTAAATGGACCGACCTGAAGCGGAAGACACCTCCACGCTAAACGTTCCATCGCGTTGAGCAGTTACACGCAGACACTCGGCCTTGCTGGGGAACCTGGTTAACCAGGTTTGCACCGCCTTCTGGAGTTCTATCTCCGGCTTGGGAGGTACTGCTTCCGGCCAAGCCACACTTAGACAAATGGTGGCTTTGTTTTCCATCTCGGTAGTGCTGGCTGAAAAGGCAGTTTTCAGAAATCAATGACTCATTGTTATTAACAAAAGACACACATTGTTGTTGTTGTTGTTTTTTCAATGGCCACCGTGGAGCCTTTAACATTATCGATAGGTTGACAGGCATAGGGTCGTGCAATAACTGTGCGTCTATTTCTTTTTTTTACGGCCTTATGCCAGTTCCAGATATTAAATCGTGTTTGCACGTCAGCTGGTCCAATGCAGGCCAGCAGGACCAGGAGGACGGACTGAAGGGCCGTGCTCCAGTCCGTGCTCCTGGTCCCCGTCGCGGCTTCCACTAAAGGGAAACACGCCAACACACACGTCGTTCAAATGGCGACCTGCTCCGATATTTAACATTAGACCACGTCGCTCATGTGACACTGACGTTTTGGTTTGGACGTTTCTTCACACCGCAATAGCCTCTTGCTCGGTTAGCTTCCACTTCGACCCGTTTCATGTGAGACGCAGACATTTCCCCGTTTCGATCAAACGTTTACACACCCGAGCCTGTTAGCCCTCGTCCATGTAGACACACACACACACACACACACACACACACACACACATCCATATAGACACACACACACACACACCCATATAGACACACACACACCCATATAGACACACTGTTTAGTTGCATACGTGTTCAACTTACTTCACCCGACTGGTACGCTTCTTAATTCTCTTCTTGAAAACGAAAGTGAAAGTGTTGTAGACTTACATAGCAAGTGGCACGCCTACAGAGCACGTGACGCGCCTACAGAACACGTGACGCGCCTACAGAACACGTGACGCGCCTACAGAGCACGTGACGTGTCTACAGAGCAGGTGGCGCGCCTACAGAGCACGTGGCACGCCTACAGCGTCGGGGAACTTCTATCATAATGGTGCAGATTATAGCAAGCCCTCTTAACATGTAATCAGTTGGGCTGACTGGTAGTGATTTAGTTTTCACTAGCGGAAATGACATTTCGACATGTCAAAATGTCGTTTTGACTAGTTAAAATGTGAATTTAAGATATCTTTAATAAATCTGAATTGACGTGTTACAAATATATTTTCACATGTAGAAATTACATTTCGACTAGTCGAAACTGATTTACAGATATCTTTAATTTAATCATAGATATGAGTAATTCCTTTTTCACTAGTAACAATAACGATTACAGATCTACAATTGAATTTCCACATGTTGAAAAAGGATTGTAACTAGTGGAAATGTAATCACCCATTTCAGATATCAACAAACCATTTCGGATATGTGGGCGTCATTGAAGATATCTACAATTACATTTTGACTAGTTATAAAAGGAATTGTAGATATCTCAAATATAATTGTTACTAGTACGAATATAGTTTTCCCTAGTTACAATTGTATTTCAGATATCTGCAATGCAATTCTATATATCTGAAATGCAATTCTTACTAGTTACAATTCCAAGCAGACATATTAATAATTAAATTTGGACTAGTCAGAATTGAATTTTAGATATCTAGAATTCAATTAATGATATCTGTAATGTAAGAGCCATTGTAGATATCTACAATTAACATTTCCAGTAGTAAGAATTGAATTGTAGATATCTTCAATTAACATTTTGACTATTGACAATTGAGTTGTAGATATCATTAATTAGAATTGCAACTAGTCAAAATTACATTATGGATATGTCGACTTGGAATTATAACAAGTCAAATTTGAATTATAGATATCTGTAATTGAGTTTGAATGGAAGTCAATGGTAAAAGTTGACTAGTTGTAATTAAGTTACAGGTGTTTACAATTGACATTTCCACTAGTAAGATATTAATTGTTGATATCAAGAATGAACATTTTGACTAGTGAGAAATTAATTGTAGATATCTTTGATTAGAATTGCAACTAGTCAAAAATACATTATGGATATGTTGGCTTGGAATTATAACTAGTCAAAAAGGAATTTTTGATATCTACAATTGCTATTACCACTATTGATTAAACGTTAAAAGGGCTTGCCATATGCAAACCGGATTTAAAACCTACTAGTTACAGGATGAAGGAAAAGGTAAAAGATAATTGTCAATCATCTGGCTTTATTGATAATGTAATGAGAACATAGAGAAGCCACACGACTACACTCACATGTTCTGGTTATATTTGCTCTACGCAATTATCCCTTATGAATTATTATTAATTATTAATCATTTAAATGTTCAATAAATGTTAAATAAACAACAATCACCATCATGCACATATTTAGTTAATCCACACACGCAACTGATTTGCTCTTGGTTTGTGATTGTAAATAGTTTAAATGTCACTACGATACTTTCCCCATTAAATGGCAGTTATTTATGTGAACCAACGACAATGGAAAACTGTAACAGTAAACAATGTAATAGTTATCTCTTTTTACAGCAGACTGTAAAAAGACTGATATTTTGAAGACGCTAACAATATTGTACAGGGGAAGCCATCTCTTATTCATTTAATATCATCTCTATTGCAGATGTGTATTCTCTCTCAACAAACCTTTCCCCTTAACGATCAGCAAGACATTCAAACAGTCAATGTGACAACACAATCAGAATACAATTAGTGCTAAACAGACATCCTATTGCAATTATTTTTGCTGACATACCCATTAAACCATTTGGACTATATTACACATTACCCGTGTGAATTCAAAAGATAAGATACATTCAAAGTATGACTCGCTTAAGTGATACTGATTGGATCTTCAAATGATACTGATTGTCTTCTTCTAATGAGAGGACTTCACTCGATGCCTTTGGCCTTCAGTTCCTCCTTCACTCTCCTGAGGTAGGCGGGGTCTGGATATCCAAACCTGCAAAACAGTTCACACATTTTATTGGATCGGCCCTTAGCCCCGTCTCCGTTCTCCGCTTCAGAACCTTCAAACGCGTGTTAAGGCATGGACACCAGCCTACCTCTCTGGGCCTCCATGGATGTTGGTCTTGTGATGGACGTCATTCCAGGTGACCTGGTCATCAGACCCGGAGGTACGGGAGGTACCCACCGTGAAGATCAACCTCTGGTCGAATGCTCTCTTCAGCAACTCCAGCACCTCCCAGCCCTCGGCGTTGTCTGGGAGATACGCTTGTCTCATGGTGCCATAATGTGGCTTTCCAGGGTTGGGATGTCGGGCCTTGGGATACCGAGGGGGGGGGGGGGGGGGGGGGGGGGGGGTGAGGTGAGGTTATAATCATAAATGTTTGGCGATTAATGTAAAAACAAATATGTGCATGTATGCACATATGCGCATACAAGGAACATATCCATGTATCTTTATATATTGATATAAAATGATAATTGGTACCGTTTGTTTTGCAGGATAAATCTCATATCTGATCATTATATGGCCATATCCATCGAAACCTGGAAGTGAACCATGTTGAATTTTCCATGACATCACTCCGTCAGGCTGGTCTCCAACCAACTTGCCAAAAATAGCTTTACATATCGGACAGGTGGGTCCCACCTGTCTCTTTAACTCTTCCAGACATTCCTTGCACAACACGTGCTTGCATGGTAGCGTTGTCTTGTTTTTAACTACATCCTGGCAAATAGGACACTTGTCTTCCTCTTCGCCTGCTGGGGCTCCCCTTACTGGGCGTTCGCCCCCCGCCAGGTCACTTCCGCCGCTAGAGTCGACGCCATATCTTAGGTGTCCAATCCTCTGCTTGTCCTCTTCCTTGAAGACGGGTCTGCCCATGTCGCCCTCGACCTGCGCCACAGCTTGGCGCAGGTTCTCTGGCAGGCCAATGATCCTCCACTGGTCACCATGAAGGTTTGGGACGACCCCAGGGAGTCCAGTCAGTCTCTCCTCCACTGCGTGGCGCTGGCTCTGGCTCAGCAGGGAGCAGCTCAGTACTGAGGTGGCCACTCTCTGGTACACACACATAAGAGCTCTGAGGGCGTGGCTCTCCAGGGTAATGGCATCGTCTGACATTTCAGTTTCAGCTCTTGCCTTGACCTTATCCTGTTTGTAATGAAATTTCACCCCAAACCTGCTTTCAAGCTCTGCCAACTTTGTCTTGAAGGCGGTAGTTATTACCGCCCAATGTGCTGGATCCATTTCTACACCAGAGCTGAGCAAAGGGTCTCTGAAGTTCATGTTGACCCTCTGTGATCTTCCTTGAGCTTCCCTTGCAGATGAAAGACCGGGAATCTGAGTATTGAGGGTTTTCTTTCGCATTTTTGAAATGGTTTCGAAAGTCTTCAGGGTTTGCATTGGCCCACACACTTCCACCTCGTGGGGGGACACGGTAAGCGTTAGCTTGTCTTGATCTCGCTGGATGAATTGAAGTGCTTTCTCCCAGTCCACTTGCCCGAGCTCATAGGAGTAAGAGAAGCAGTTGGAGTCGCCTAAACAGGACTGGGCTAGATCGGTGAATTCAGAAAGAGCCTTGACTGGATCTCCTCCACCGCTGGGGTCTATGTTGAAGGACACGCTCACATCCGTCATGATGTGAACTCCGTTTTCTTTCTCGATACGTTTCATTTTCTCTCTGTAGACCTGGTTTACGTACCAGAAGTGGACCACCGGGACAGTGCAGCTCACAGCCATCTGGATTGAAATGCAATGTATTAGCAAACAAACAAGGAGGGTGATCATTTCTTTAATTCTTGGTTCTTGCACATTGCCCGTCTTTCGGATGAGACGTTAAACCGAGGTCCTGACTCCCTGTGGTCACTAAAGATCCCATGACACTCATCACTAGAGTAGGGGGCTAACCCCGGTGTCTGTACCCCTCATCACTAGAGTAGGGGGCTAACCCCGGTGTCTCTACATCATCACTAGAGTAGGGGGCTAACCCCGGTGTCTCTACATCATCACTAGAGTAGGGGGCTAACCCCGGTGTCTCTACATCATCACTAGAGTAGGGTGCTAACCCCGGTGTCTCTACATCATCACTAGAGTAGGGGGCTAACCCCGGTGTCTCTACATCATCACTAGAGTAGGGGGCTAACCCCGGTGTCTCTACATCATCACTAGAGTAGGGGGCTAACCCCGGTGTCTCTACATCATCACTAGAGTAGGGGGCTAACCCCGGTGTCTCTACATCATCACTAGAGTAGGGGGCTAACCCCGGTGTCTCTACATCATCACTAGAGTAGGGGGCTAACCCCGGTGTCTCTACATCATCACTAGAGTAGGGGGCTAACCCCGGTGTCTCTACATCATCACTAGAGTAGGGGGCTAACCCCGGTGTCTCTACATCATCACTAGAGTAGGGGGCTAACCCCGGTGTCTCTACATCATCACTAGAGTAGGGGGCTAACCCCGGTGTCTCTACATCATCACTAGAGTAGGGGGCTAACCCCGGTGTCTGTACCACTCATCACTAGAGTAGGGGGCTAACCCCGGTGTCTCTACATCATCACTAGAGTAGGGGGCTAACCCCGGTGTCTGTACCCCTCATCACTAGAGTAGGGGGCTAACCCCGGATAAAACTCCCTCCCCCTAGCGCTGATTGGCCGGTCCACGGGTTTTGAAAGTGGATTTAAACGAGAGCAAAGCCAGACTGATCTGGAAACTGTGGTGTGACCTAGCGGCGACATCACTACACACTGGTAGCGGATGAGGGGTGATAACCCCCCCCCCGCTCTAAGTAAAGATCTTTGAGTGCCATGACAAGAGCTACATAAATGCAATGACGAGGCGTAGTAGTGTTACTACTCACAGGTGGTGCAGTTGGGGTCGACGGAGCAGGGTTGGTGTCACCCCCCACATTAAGACGCTTCACTCTGGCTGTTGTCTTGTGGTCCTTCAGGGTCAGCTGGGTGTCTTCGGTGAACAGATGCTCCTGCCCTTAACAGATTCAAATCCCCTTTCGTTGTTAGACCTTTGGCTGGACTTCATTTCATGTTACATAAAAAAATAAAAATAAAGAATAATCTGGAATTACCTGACGCAAGTGTTATCTCCAGCTTCACACTTCCATCCTCTTGAGGAGTTAGACTTACGCACTCTGTGGTGCCTGTGCTACTTGGGTTTTTGTTTAACCAAGTTTGCAGAGCTTTTTGAAGTTCTTTTTCCCATTTGGGTGGCCTTATTTTCTCTGACCACTCTACACTCAGATGAATGGTGGTTATATCCTTCTTCTGGGGAGTCTGAAAGGGAAACACCAAAAATAGAAGATAAAACCCAACGAAACAGCAGTGAACCAGCAGAACTTACTCTTTAGTTGCACCTCTATTCAATGCATTGTCAAATTTAAATTCCGTGTAGGTTCCTACACTAATTGCTCCTAATTCAGGCACTTAATCTTGGGATTTATGGACGAGTGGCTGATTAACATGCGTAGAGGGAAAATGTGTGAAACGTATACATTTTAATCAATGCCTCTATATTAACGAAGTCTAGTCATTGTGCAGAAGGGAAGGTTTACCCCATTAAGAACCTCTTTGGCATCACGTTGCTCAGAATCCAGTGAGTTGGTTTTACTTGCAGTACTTTTGTCGGAATGCGTATTCATTACGTTATAATTGCTTTCCTGTGAGAAAGAAAGACATATTACATATTATTAAATACAACTACACAATAGTAGACTATTCCTAGTGTTTTTGACATCATGCTCACGGTCAAGCAGTTAACTTCTGACAATAGGCAAGACATTATTAGAGTTTGGCTTTTATGTTGATTTTGGAAAAGATTTCTGGCTGAATAATAACTTCTATACTTTACAAACACCAAATTTTGTATTTCTATTGATTAAAATATTATCACTAATTCTAAATATATATATATATATATATATATATATAATGTTGTGGATGCTTAGGGCAGACATTAAAATAATGTAGTGAAGATCGGTGAATATTTCAAAACGATTTCTTCAAACCACTTGATACATTTGATATGTGTACAAGAAGGGCGCAGAAGGCATTATGAGTTATGTTTCATTGCTTGTAGCTCCTTCACCAGCCCCCACGTTCACCTAGTGTGATTGAAATATGACACTTCTGACGGGCGTAGCTCTAGCCTTGCCTTCCTTCCCCGGTCTTGGGTTCAAGTCTTACGGGTTTGGAACATGGCATGTTTCATAACATGTGACATAACATGAGTGTCGAAGAGCGTCACTAAGTGCTGGAATGTGATCTGAAACTGTGATGAATGTGGTTTAAAACTGAAAGCTGACTTAATGACCGAATCACTTTTCCTTTCACCGATAAGAAACCAAAGCTCCTCACCGTTTCCATCGGCTGCTTGGTGTCCGACATGTTGGGACTGTCGACAGACAGAGACAGACAGAGACAGACAGACAGACAGACAGACAGACAGACAGACAGACAGACAGACAGACAGACAGACAGAATGACAGACAGACAGACAGACAGACAGACAGACACACAGACACACAGACACACAGACACACAGACACAGACAGACATGTTAAGAGATGAATCATGTAGGTCTTCTGGTACTATAGCCAGAGGTATTAAGTGTATGGGCGTGCATGAACGTTGATAATACATGGTGTACATTAATTAGAAACGAATCATTATTCTCTATAATAACTATAATCTGCTTTCATCGGACGAACAGCTCGTTTCAACGTTCGTTATGTGCTAGTCTGAAGTTAGTCACGTTAACTACCAGGCGTGATGCTTTATATACCGCTAGTCTACATCCTACATTACAAGCTCACATCCAAGTTTGCTAGGTCTCATTTATATACATTTAAAGGTTTGTAAATGTGTAAATACGTACGTGAGCAACTTCAGACGTGCTCGATAGTCTTTTCTTCAAAACGGAAAGTGAAAGTGTTGCACGGTAGCAAATCCCAACATGTGCGTGCGCCCACTAGTGGCGATTTGTATAGCTTTCTGTGTTCATAATGCACACACACACACACACACACACACACACACACACACACACTGTCAAGTAATGTTGATTCATCGGTGTCCAGATATATTAGAAGGTATGGGGCGTAAGGGATGTTACTCTTTATTAATCACATTCTATATAAACCTAAGCATTGTTTTATCATAACTATAGGCGCGCTTAAAAGTAATACACTGGTCATGCATTAATGTATGTTTTACTATAACACTGTGCAACCCTATGGGAAGCTATAACAAATAACCAATGAACACTGTATGTTTTACTGTATACCCATCTGTATGTCATACTGCGTAACCATACATACTATAAGTAATGCACTAGCTACAATGCTGAAGCACTCGGGAGTATCTTATAAAATGAAGAAACACTTTATGATACGAGAAGTACATGTACTGCATTCAATGTTAGTAAGCCCGGTTGGCATGTGCAAACTATTCTATGTCTACAGATAGTATAACACAGTTAACTAAGGGTACATGGGCTCATCATTCAGGTCTGGTGTGACTTACGGGTCTCTGAGGATAATTACTGTTTTATGTATTATGGCATACGTGGGGTGTTGTTATTGTTTGGAACATAACTTAATTGGTTTACTTGGGAAAGTTGGCCTTGCCTGTGAGGGTTTGATGAGTACTGATAAGATCACCAAAATAACGAGTAGATTAGCTGACATCAGCAGAAAAACACCAGCTGCGGTTCGTGTAAGGACAAAATGGAGGATAGCATAGGTGAGGTCAGCATAACTAAGTTACGACAGCACAACGAATAAATCCATAAAAGGGCAAAACCATATCTGCTCCATAGAAGGGCGTAAAATGGGCAGAGCCATACGCTCTATAAAACAGCCTGACCGGGATAGGAATAAAGGGACTCCTAGCCACGGCGGCTCCGTGCCGGACGGCCATGCCGGCCGGCCACCTAAAGTCCGGAGAAGAAGAAATACTAAAAAGACTTAGAAAGATTTCAGAAAATAGGAGAAGAGAGTTTCTTCTCACAACTTCTATCAGCCGCGCATTTTTACCAGAAGCTAGCCTTGACCGCCCACCCTCCGAAGAGAGGATTCCTCCCTTAGCCCTAAGAAGCTATGAAGGCTTACAGCTGCGGGCCCACCGAAGAATTACGGACAGAAAAAACGAATATAACTTTTTCGGCCATGTTCCAAAAAGGGATTTTTTCCCTTTTCACCCCTGCAACTAATACGGCTCCTCATCTCAAGTAAGCAACATGTGTGATCATTGTTTTAACCTTTTCTTTAAAGTACTTATAGAAAGTATCCTTTTTTATTATTCTATTTTTTCCCTTTTACTTTTTATTGAGGGTATTTTTAGCTTTATGCAAAGTTCCCCCCTGTAATCTGCAAGCTTATCAACTAATAAAATCATTTTAACCATTTTTCATCGGACAACGCCCTCTTCTTTCGGACAACGGTAGAGATGGAACAAGCATCGTGATTCTAAGAGGTTACTTAGTCCTCATAAATGAAACATATCCCTAGAGTTATTTTTCCAAACTCTTAAACAATCCCAGCAAACTTCCAAGTGCACGGATCCCAGAGGAGAGCTACTACACAGACGCGGCCGGCAGCCACGGTCCTGGCCAGGGTTATGCCCAGGGGTAGGGCGCCGGAGCAAGCGGGGTAGGTGTCTGGTATAGAGTAGTTAGGGGCTGGGCGAATCTCCTCACCGGCTTGTTCACAACCGTTACTGGACAACAAGCTTCACATTGTGACGGATCTAACACTTGGCGCCCAACGTGGGGCAACGATGAAGTGAATCGTTGTTCTCAGGAACCCCCAGCTGTGAGAACGAACTCGGAAGAGTCCAGAAGACGCGTACCGTGAAAAGACGCTCTGTACTGGAACCGAGTGAAGTACATGGCTGGACAGTGAACGACCCGTGAGGGCATGCAGTAGCGAGCAGCCTCGAAACCAGGTGGGAGGTTTTGTTGATAGCAGACGCCACCGCCGGTGCTGAATTCTATGAAGAGAAAACAGACCGGGACTTCCGACGTCGAACGAGAAAACGACAAGGAAAGAATAGGTACTCGTAGAACGGAAGACCGTACTGACGAGAGCATAACCAAATAGTCTCCTTCTCTCCCCTGCCCAACGCGCGAAGGGAGGCCCAGAGAGGGAAACAACTCGATATGGCGGACGAGACAGAACATGACGGTAATTTGAACCCAGGGCCAGGGGATTCTCCGGGCAGTACGCCAGCAACCTTGACGGCCGGACAAGAGATAGCAGAAATATCTAGTCAAAGAAAGGAAAACAAGTGGCGCACTACGAGTTGTGGACCAAGATAGCACAGATGAGACACACTTTAGAGTTAGAGGTGATCCATCAAAAAGCCCACACCAAGGAAGGAGAACACTGGCAGGGGAACCAAAACGTCGATCGCTACGTTCAATTAAGGAAAGTTGTGTTCGTCAATATCGAGGATTGGGAAGAAACCCCGTTGGGGAAAGTAGTCCCAGACAAGTCCGTGGAAAAGGTCGTGCTGGCCGTCCATGAGGGATTGGGCCATGCCGGAGCCAAACCGACACGGAGGGAATTGGTGGAAAGTAGGCTCAGTATCACAGATAAGAAGATCCGGCAGGTCCTAAAAAATTGTGTGAAGTGTGGACAATACAATGCCGGACGAAGAGGACAGAGAGTAGATGGTCTCACCATAAAAAGTACCATACCCTGGGGTTCAGTGTGTATGGATGTAGCTGGCCCTATGGGTATTACGGGAACAAAAGGTGAGAGATACATACTTGTATTAGTAGATTCAATGTCAGGATATGTGACGGCCAGGGCAGTTAGAGCACCCAACGGCAACAGTGTAGTCAATATGTTGATACAAGTTTGCAGTGATTTGGGAGTTCCCAAGGAATTACGAACCGATAACGGCTCCCATTTTCGTAACAAGCAAGTGGATCAGTGGTGTCAACAGCACGGAGTGGAGAGGATCTATTCGCCCCCATACACTCCTCAAGCCAACGGGGTAGTAGAGAGAACAATAGGGCTGATTAAACTATGGATAGGGAAAAATGAAAACACTAAAGCATGGAGTACTAAGATGGTGGAAATCGGACAGTCATTGAACGACCGACATCGTGCTCAGAGACCCTCCCCTTCTCAGGAGTTAAATCAACGCCCCTTCTCCTCAGAAAAAGTGGGACGGCTTCCAAACCTCAAAACAGAGGTGGACCTACCAAAAATACATTTTCATGTAGGACAACGAGTCTGGGTGAAGGCAAGAGATCATCCCTCTGGAACAGCTGTAAAACCTAAATACGAAATACAAGATATTGTGACAAGGATCATCGATAGTAACACAGTGTTGTTAAAAAAAAAAGGGATACAAGGAGTGAGCCAGCTCAAACCAATTCAAGACTAAAGAAGACTAGGAATCATGATGGCTAGAACCATGGAAAGGAAGACCCCTCTACCATGTACCGAAGAAGAAAATAAGGCAGGCACAATGGCCGCATTCCAACGACTGCTTGGAATCGGTACCCCCGTAGATAAGCAGTCCTTATTAGATCACGGAAGCAACAAGGCCCGCAACCACCCCATCAATAGCAAGAATTAGCAACCACAACGACTAACAGACATACGACTAAGATAACTACGAACAGATAAGCACTGGAACCCCTACCCCGGACGGGGGAGGAGAAATATTTTCTACCCAACACGCACTAGGAGGAAGGATGTCCATGACAAATCCACCTACGAACAAGAGGGAGCCATGACCCCCGACGTCGTTTGTGGCGTTGCTGTGGCTGGGCACGATGGACTACGTACCGGGAACTGCGCTGCCTCAGAATCCCACCAGGGTTCCCATCGCTCCCAAGGGTTCGATGGGGACTTCCTGAACCCCCCACCCCCGACGGCCCCGTCGTCGCCCTCAGCAGGGGAGACTCCGGGCCTACACTCCACCGACTGTCGTCTCTACTGGCCCGCCTGGTTCCCTGGACTCCCAGGACATCCTGCATTCCTTCGGCCCTTGAGATCGAGGGGTTCCTTTGAACCTCCGTGACCTTCTACTCCAGCCTTTTACCCCCACTGATACCCCGGCCTTTTCCGGCCACACTGACTCTGTGTCAGCCTCTCCTGTCTCCAACTGATTCCTGCGGCCCTATCCTGGACTCCGCTGATATCAAGAAGGGGGTGTCAAGTAATGTTGATTCATCGGTGTCCAGATATATTAGAAGGTATGGGGCGTAAGGGATGTTACTCTTTATTAATCACATTCTATATAAACCTAAGCATTGTTTTATCATAACTATAGGCGCGCTTAAAAGTAATACACTGGTCATGCATTAATGTATGTTTTACTATAACACTGTGCAACCCTATGGGAAGCTATAACAAATAACCAATGAACACTGTATGTTTTACTGTATACCCATCTGTATGTCATACTGCGTAACCATACATACTATAAGTAATGCACTAGCTACAATGCTGAAGCACTCGGGAGTATCTTATAAAATGAAGAAACACTTTATGATACGAGAAGTACATGTACTGCATTCAATGTTAGTAAGCCCGGTTGGCATGTGCAAACTATTCTATGTCTACAGATAGTATAACACAGTTAACTAAGGGTACATGGGCTCATCATTCAGGTCTGGTGTGACTTACGGGTCTCTGAGGATAATTACTGTTTTATGTATTATGGCATACGTGGGGTGTTGTTATTGTTTGGAACATAACTTAATTGGTTTACTTGGGAAAGTTGGCCTTGCCTGTGAGGGTTTGATGAGTACTGATAAGATCACCAAAATAACGAGTAGATTAGCTGACATCAGCAGAAAAACACCAGCTGCGGTTCGTGTAAGGACAAAATGGAGGATAGCATAGGTGAGGTCAGCATAACTAAGTTACGACAGCACAACGAATAAATCCATAAAAGGGCAAAACCATATCTGCTCCATAGAAGGGCGTAAAATGGGCAGAGCCATACGCTCTATAAAACAGCCTGACCGGGATAGGAATAAAGGGACTCCTAGCCACGGCGGCTCCGTGCCGGACGGCCATGCCGGCCGGCCACCTAAAGTCCGGAGAAGAAGAAATACTAAAAAGACTTAGAAAGATTTCAGAAAATAGGAGAAGAGAGTTTCTTCTCACAACTTCTATCAGCCGCGCATTTTTACCAGAAGCTAGCCTTGACCGCCCACCCTCCGAAGAGAGGATTCCTCCCTTAGCCCTAAGAAGCTATGAAGGCTTACAGCTGCGGGCCCACCGAAGAATTACGGACAGAAAAAACGAATATAACTTTTTCGGCCATGTTCCAAAAAGGGATTTTTTCCCTTTTCACCCCTGCAACTAATACGGCTCCTCATCTCAAGTAAGCAACATGTGTGATCATTGTTTTAACCTTTTCTTTAAAGTACTTATAGAAAGTATCCTTTTTTATTATTCTATTTTTTCCCTTTTACTTTTTATTGAGGGTATTTTTAGCTTTATGCAAAGTTCCCCCCTGTAATCTGCAAGCTTATCAACTAATAAAATCATTTTAACCATTTTTCATCGGACAACGCCCTCTTCTTTCGGACAACGGTAGAGATGGAACAAGCATCGTGATTCTAAGAGGTTACTTAGTCCTCATAAATGAAACATATCCCTAGAGTTATTTTTCCAAACTCTTAAACAATCCCAGCAAACTTCCAAGTGCACGGATCCCAGAGGAGAGCTACTACACAGACGCGGCCGGCAGCCACGGTCCTGGCCAGGGTTATGCCCAGGGGTAGGGCGCCGGAGCAAGCGGGGTAGGTGTCTGGTATAGAGTAGTTAGGGGCTGGGCGAATCTCCTCACCGGCTTGTTCACAACCGTTACTGGACAACAAGCTTCACATTGTGACGGATCTAACAACACACACACACACACACACACACACACACAGACACACACACACACACACACAGACACACACACACACACACACACACACACACACAGAAACACACACACACACACACACACACACAGAAACACACACACACACACACACACACACAGAAACACACACACACACACACACACACAGAAACACGCTCACCAATAACGTGTTTATACATTTCATAGGATTAAAAGACCCATATGCCAGATCGGATTGTGTGACTCTACATACTAACCGAGATCCATCCTTCAACTGACGTAAAGGATAAAGGCTACGTCGTTGGTTGGTCCAGTGGGAGACCAGGCCCCTGGCATGCTAACCACTGAGGCAGGTTGGGATGACCAAACTTAACAGTGCTAAACAGTCCTAAATGCTAAAATAAAAGGTGGTACATGTATTTGTGTGAGGGCTAGTTACAGGAGAAATGTGCACCTTTAATCTGCCCAGTGTGTTATTACCACTACTTAAATAGAGACCAAATGATTGATGTCTATATGGTTTTAAAACATATTCCTCACATAACTAACATTGTAACAGCAGTTATAAATCTGCTATTCCAACGAATGGACCGAATTTTCGTTAGACAGTTAAAACCCGAGCTTGAAATTTGAAACGGAAGGATAGATATACCTGTGCATGTAAAGGTGTTTATTGTTCCATTTCCACACACAACTCCGTACTGTTCGCGATATCATTCAACAAAAAGGACAATCTCTCCTTTGAAAAACCCAAAATATATATAGACTTCAATTAAATAAAAAAAGTAGTTATTTAAAAAAAATACTTCAAACATAAATGTAAGTATATATGCCACAAATCAGAGTAAGCCATTGTGAAATATTAAAACATTAAAACATTCAACCTCTGTAACCTATCCTTCATCAGCATCATCTGAAATACTGTAATGAAACCAAAATACTGTCATGGAACACATGTTGTAGATAAAAACGAAATAAATCAAACAAAAATAGTCTATGTCTGTTCCCTGCATCACATCATCATAACCCAAATGCTCTTGCAACAAAAGGGGCATAACATACACCAACCCCATTCGGCCAGTCTAGACACAACTCACTAGACTGAATGTCTGAATCCAAACAGAATCTCCTCTTAAGTACAATGATATACTAGTGATATACTAGTGTGTGCACAATGATATACTAGTGATATACTAGTGTGTGTACAATGATATACTAGTGATATACTAGTGTGTGCACAATGATATACTAGTGATATACTAGTGTGTGCACAATGATATACTAGTGATATACTAGTGTGTGTACAATGATATACTAGTGATATACTAGTGTGTGCACAATGATATACTAGTGATATACTAGTGTGTGCACAATGATATACTAGTGTACTTCCGCTGTGCCAACCGAGAAACAGTTACATCTCTATAGTGATGTGGAGACACTGTAAGCGTGTATAAATCCAACCCTAAGCACAGAGATGAATATCAGTGGCTAGCGTGAGGGTGTGGCGAGCGGTGAAGGGCGTCATGAGTGGCAGCATTTGGGGGGTTGTCAAGGTGATCTGTGTGACGTCATCACATCGATCCACTATTCAGCTTCGTCCGTCAGATCAAACCTGGGCATGGGGAAAGAACAGGATCAAAAACCCAGGGAACAGGTGTGTGTGTGTGTGTGTGTGACTGTGTGTGTGTATGCATGTGGTGTGTGTGTGTGTTTGTGTGTGAGTGTGTGTATGTGTGCGTGTGTGTGTGTATGTGCGTGTGGTGTGCGTGCGTGTATATGCATGTGGTGTGTGTATGCGTGTGGTGTGCGTGCGTGCGTGTGTATGCATGTGGTGTGTGTGTGCGTGCGTGTGTGTATGCGTGTGGTGTGTGTGTGTGCGTGCGTGTGTGTATGCGTGCGTGTGTGTGTGTGGTCTGTGTGTGTGTGTATGCGTGTGTGCATGTGTGTGTGTATGCGTGTGGTGTGTGTGTGCGTGCGTGTATATGCATGTGGTGTGTGTGTGCGTGCATGTGTGGTGTGTGTGCGTGCGTGTGTGTGTGTATGTGTGTGGTGTGTGCGTGTGTGTGTGGTGTGTGCGTGCGCGCGTGTGTGTGCTAATAGACGCACCACTCTGTGACCCCATCGAGCAGGTTGACTTGAGCCAGCTCTATGTGTGCCTGTAGATTGGGGGGGGGGGGGGGGGGGGGGGGGTGTTACACATTAACAAGACACACAATATTCCCACATACGTATGTGCAACAACAGAGATTATTGAGGACAACGTGAATCCACAGTGGCCGGTTGAGGTAGACAGCTGATGCTGTTCAACACTGACCTGTCCAATCACATCGCGGCCCCTGAAGGAGGCGGAGTTGTCCTTCACAGTGACACTGAGGTGTCTGCGTCGAGCCTCGTCCAGAGACAACCCGTACTCAAACCTTCAGAAGGAGACGCAGCGTTAGAGAAACGGTACCACGCCAAAAAAACAACAACAACATTGAATCAAGTTCCTTGAGCAGCTGACCTGTCGTTGAACTCCGGGCTGAAGTCCCTCTTCTTCACCCCGGTCTTCCTCTTGGTGGCCTTGCTCTTGTCTGGCAGCAGCATGAGCGAGACGTAGCTGTCGATGGAGTCTTTCCCCGGAGACGACAGACCCCTACGCCGGCAGAGAGCAGGACTCCAGCGTTAGCTTACCCTGACCCAAACACCGACGTTTGGTCTCCAGCGTTAGCTTACCCTGACCCAAACACCGACGTTTGGTCTCCAGCGTTAGCTTACCCTGACCCAAACACCGACGTTTGGTCTCCAGCGTTAGCTTACCCTGACCCAAACACCGACGTTTGGTCTCCAGCGTTAGCTTACCCTGACCCAAACGCCGACGTTTGGTCTCCAGCGTTAGCTTACCCTGACCCAAACGCCGACGTTTGGTCTCCAGCGTTAGCTTACCCTGACCCAAACACCGACGTTTGGTCTCCAGCGTTAGCTTACCCTGACCCAAACGCCGACGTTTGGTCTCCAGCGTTAGCTTACCCTGACCCAAACGCCGACGTTTGGTCTCCAGCGTTAGCTTACCCTGACCCAAACGCCGACGTTTGGTCTCCAGCGTTAGCTTACCCTGACCCAAACACCGACGTTTGGTCTCCAGCGTTAGCTTACCCTGACCCAAACGCCGACGTTTGGTCCTAGAACTTCAAACAGGCTTGCTTTCGTGTCATCGTTCTCTGTGTTGTGTTACGGTTTCAAGTATTTAGGCTAGCTCTTCAGAATATGGAATTTGATGCCATTATCAAAGCTGTTGAAATAAGAATAAGCGACGGAATTGTACCTGCAGGCGTGGACGATGACGGTGAGCCGTCCGTCCTGGGAGGACAGGGACAGCTTCACCTGTCCGCTTCTCGCCACTGCAGCAGCAGAGCAGGGCAGGGTGCCAGCACTTATCAGATCCACCATCTTGGAATCCAGAATCTGTTGAAGCCAATGACACACAACTGGATGACTCATTTCAAAATAAGAGCGGGGTATTAAGGTTTGCATGTGGTGAAAGGTTTCTTCTCCTCGCCTTAAGCTCCGCCCTCAGCAGGAGCTGGCTCTCAGGTGAGGCGCCGTCCAGGTGGAACCACTGGTCCAGGACCAGCTGTGGTTTAGACAGCAGTTCTCTCACTGGGAGCACCAGGGAGCCCATGGGCTGGTCCCAGGCACTGGACAGCTGGGATGAAGAACACCAAGCGTATACAGCATTATATTTATGAATTGCGCTACAGTACACTGAAGGTAACATTCCACCCTCATATGGCGGTGAGCCACGTCTCACCTTCACGATCAGCATCTCGTGTTCCGGGTCACGGACCAGGAAGTAGAAGGACTCCTTCCACTGAGGGGCCGAGCTGCGCTCGCACACCTTCACACACACGGGGTGGGGGGGGGTGGGGTTGAGAGTTATCTGGCTGTTCAATGGACAATAACTACGAGACAAAGACAGAGTTGGTAAGTGTACAACACTCGGACCTGGGTTCTGTGCGTGGTTCGACCCAGGAGCAGCTCAGCTCCGGCCTTGGGCTCCTTCCCGCTCTTCTTACGCTGTGGATCCGGGGCGACAACAGATCAACATTCTGTTCAGTTGCAAGGTCGCCACTATGTGGGTCAGACTTAAAACAGACACGGCGTAGGATTCATGCGGGGCCTGCTCCTCTGCCATCGGGGTTGTGTGTGCGTGTGCGGTGTTTGTTTGAGCGGTGAAGAGTGCTCATCGTGTACGGTCGCACAGCATGACGAAGAGCAACTCACGGGCAGCGCGTGCGCTCGTTCCACGTGGACAAACAGCAGAGCGGCGGAAGGAACCGCCTGGTTGCCGAAGGTCTGTCCAGACTGGAGCTGCAGAACCTGAGAGGGGAAAGAAAAAGAACAGATGAGTAAAGGTGACGTGTAGTCACGGAGCTGGAGTCGAGGAGTGTAAACGCTTTGTAGTTTTTGGCTATCTCGGTGTATCACTTTGTAAACCTTGCTGCGTAAATAAACAAAAGCATGTGTTAGCCCTTAGCGTCATGGTCCCACGGAGCGAAGGCGTGGCTGGAACACCTCGCTGTGGGCGTGGCTGGAACACCTCGCTGTGGGCGTGGCTGGAACACCTCGCTGTGGGCGTGGCTGGAACACCTCGCTGTGGGCGTGGCTGGAACACCTCGCTGTGGGCGTGGCTGGAACACCTCGCTGTGGGCGTGGCTGGAACACCTCGCTGTGGGCGTGGCTGGAACACCTCGCTGTGGGCGGTGTAAAGCAGAGCAACACTGACCTGGTGGAGTCTGGCGGCGTTGGACACCGTAGGGACCCACTCCAGGACCAAATGGACACGGCCGGACTGCACGTCCTTCAGGGTGAACCACTGAGACACACAGCCAGAAACACACATGGGGGACAATCAGGTCCTTCAGTGGGTGAACCACTGAGACACACAGCCAGGGACACACATGGGGCACAGTCAGGTCCTTATGTTGGTGAACCACTGAGACACACAGCCAGGGACACACATGGGGGACAGTCAGGTCCTTATGTTGGTGAACCACTGAGACACACAGCCAGGGACACACATGAGGGACAATCAGGTCCTTCAGTGGGTGACACAGTGGAGTGACTCCCAGAGTTGAAATACAATCCTATTCTTAAAGAACCGACGAAGATGTCATGTGTTTGACTGACCTGGTCGATGTACTGCTGTCTGATGACATCATCAAGCATAACGCTGAACCTGAGACAGGAAGCAATGGAGACATTGATAGCGCTGTTATAAATCCCTATTAACTTTCTCGCACAGAAAACACGACCAAAAGGCTGAATGTTATTCACTGCATACCAACAACGATATTTGTTGTTTTAAAGTTAGATCCCAAATGAAATGATTATTTTGCAATAAAACCCAGTAGAAGCTCAGACACGCATGACTTTTGATAAGTCCATGTATCCAGATATCTAGCCCTTTTCAAACGAGGCATTTACCGAGTAACATGACATTTTCCCATTAGTGTTTCATGTATCCAGTTGACTGCTGATGACTTTAACCAACACTTTGACTTTGAAGCATAACTATAAAAACACAACAACAACACATACACACAGACCACATGACCAAGGTACAAACCTGCCCAGGAAGTCATCGGCGTCTAGATCTTTATCGTAGGACTCAAAGTGGATCTCCTGGCCAGCCTTGGCACTCAGCACAACCTACAGTAGGACAAGCAGAGACTGTAGCGACACCCATACCCCCCCAGTCTGACCCGCAGAGGTGAACACAGACCGTTCAGACTCCCCCTTACCTCGTACATCCATACCCCCCCCAGTCTGACCCGCAGAGGTGAACACAGACCGTTCAGACTCCCCCTTACCTCGTACATCTCGTTCCAGGTGGGGTTGAGGTTCTCCTTGATCACGTGACTCTTGAACGCGTGCCCTCCGACGGTGACCTTCACGTAGGGGTCACTCTTCCCCTTCCTCAAACCCCCCATCAGGTTGTCCTTGGCAACCAAACTCTGGGCCTCCAGCAGGTGCACCCTTAGCAGCCCCTGCAGGATGAGAACCACCACACGGCCAGCCAGTCATCCTTCAGTTACATATATCATGGAGGTTAATGACGGTTATAGCGACATGGCATAACTTAGCAATGTCTTGCTTATTTCACTCTAATAGAACGTCCTCCAATTTCTGTGTTCTGATCCCTGATGCAACACAGGCACCACTTCCTGTCAGCTCTTTAGTGGAAAGGGGAAAAACACCAATCTATCTCCCTTCCATCGCCACTGGCAGTGGAGGTACAGTAAGTATAATGGCACCAAGATAAAGGCCACTTCCACATCCCACACCAATGCCTTCCCTTCCCTCATGCATGCACACAACTATTAACAACAGTCTGATCATCTGCGTGGATTGGAACTACACCCACGTTGGAGGTAAAGTCGGGACTGGGGTTGGTGTGTGGCTGGAGAACCACAGCCGGCCTGGACTCCTCTGGGACCAGGTCTGGGGGAATGCCGGTCACTGTGGCCTGGGCAAGATTATCTAGACCAGATCTGGATAACAATAAGTAACAGCACAGAGAGCACTGATGTCATTACAGACAGGTGATCAACCTGTTTCTACAAAGATGAATCGGGTGTAATTTCAGCCATTAATGTAAGCTGATTTATGAAACTAGTTAGAGAGCAGAAAGGTTGTGTGGATGAATGTGTAGAACTCACCTCTTGGCTTGAAACTCTTTCTTCGCTGGGGAGAGGGACTCAGAGGTCGGCCTCTCTTCCTCTACTGGCTCCTCCAACACCTGGGGGAAAGTATTTGAATTATTATACATAATTGTAACTTGTGTCATGAAGATAACACACGCCATTACCCATCATGCAGTGTGGCCCCAAACTTACGGGAGCAACGGAATAATCTTCACCAACAGTTGTCTCTTCTTCCCTGGTAGCCACGGCAACAGGTTCTACCTCCTCCGGTTCCTCGGCCTGGCTGGTCACTAGAACACTCCTGATGAAAACACACAGAGAGTCCGACTCATTCAGCAGTCATCCTAAAGCCTGCGTGGTTTGAGTATTGCGTCTGACACCAGGCACCCACTCCTGAGCTGGCAGCTCCCAGCCTCTCTCCTCCTCCATCAACTGGTCACCATGGTGACCAGCGAGGGCTGGGACCGCCTCGTCTTCGGGGCCCGTCCCAGATGCCGGGGGAACGCTGGTCATCTGGGAGTGGAGGATCTGCCAATTACAAAATAGGAATTGAATATAATATTAAGTGAGGAGAAACAATATGGTTGTTATGGACGTGGGCATAACAACCATATTGATAAAAGATCAATCAAATGAAACCAAGTTTCTAACACCTCAGAATCCCCTATTCATATCAGATGAGCATCCGTGTACTGGCGATGTTTACATATTCATGTCTACTAGTCTGATATCACAACAGGAATACTTGGCTGAAACATGGCCAGGCTCTACAGCGTGTTGAAATGTGGGTGTGTCCTCACCTTAAGCTCCGCCCTCAGCAGGAGCTGGCTCTCAGGTGAGGCTCCGTCCAGGTGGAACCACTGGTCCAGGACCAGCTCTGGTTCGGACAGCAGTACCTTCACTGGGAGCACCAGGGAGCCCATGGGCTGGTCCCAGGCACTGGACAGCTGGTGGGGACACATGTGGAACGACGGGGGGATGAGGAAAGGGTGGAGGCGCAGTCTCTGTTTACGCTTACTATCACATGAGTCCTTTGCTCCCACCTTCACAATGAGCATCTCCTCTCTGGGGTCCATGACGGGGAAGAAGAAGGCCTCTCTCCACTCGGGGGATTTAGAGCGCTCACAGACCTTCACACGGAGCATCACAGAAAAGAGCCTTCGTCTGATCACCATGGCAACAAATACTCGCCGCTCAAGGAGTACAGGCTTATATATAGACAATGCTGAACACCATTCATAATGTATATATATATATATATATATATACATGACACCATTCATAATGTGTGTATATATATATATGACACCATTCATAATGTATATATATATATATATATATGTACATGACACCATTCATAATGTGTATATATATATATATATGACATAATTCATAATGTATATATATATATATATATATGACACCATTCATAATGTATATATATATATATGACACCATTCATAATGTGTATATATATATATATATATATGTACATGACACCATTCATAATGTGTATATATATATATATATGACACCATTCATAATGTATATATATATATATATGACATAATTCATAATGTATATATATATGACACCATTCATAATGTATATATATATATATGACACCATTCATAATGTGTATATATATATATATATGTACATGACACCATTCATAATGTGTATATATATATATATATATATATATATGACACCATTCATAATGTATATATATATATATATATATATATATATATGACACCATTCATAATGTATATATATATATATGACATAATTCATAATGTATATATATATATATATATATATATATATATATGACACCATTCATTATATATATATATATATATATATATATATAATGAATGGTGTTCAGCATTGTAGTGGGCGTTATATTAGTCTACATCAGTGTGTAGGGGATGGGCAGACTGGTACCTTGGTTCTGTGCGTGGTGTGGCCCAGGACGAGTTCTGCTCCGGCCTTGGGCTCCTTCCCGCTCTTCTTTAACTGGACGCACACAGGGAGACGGGCGTGTTCACCACTGGGTCCTTCTGCAGGACTCATCCTCATGCTAACTAACCCTAACTAACCCTAACTAACCCTAACTAACCCTAACACTGGCCCCAATCCTGTCCCCTGTACAGTCACTCTGATCATATGGTCCATAAGGTGGGATTCAACCCTTAAGGGGCAAAACAATTCCAATTTCCAAATACGTATGTTTAGAAAAGAAGTTAATATACTGTCAAACATCAACCGTTTGTCCTATCATGTGATCCTGATCAACTTTTAACAAAATGCTTAAAATAATCAGCTTCAGCTTCCCAAAACGTTGCCTGAGACTATCTTAAATCTATAAGTCTATTACAGAGAACTCTCAACCACAACACCACACAACGTAACACAACGCAACGCAACACAATGCAACGCAACACAATGCAACGCAACACAGCACAACACAAAAACCTAATCCTAATCCTAACGTGAGCAGCCCCCAGACGGGGAAAGTCAGCGTTGAAACTTGGTCTCACTGAGGCGTGGCCTCAGAGAGGCGGGACTCAGGGAGGCGTGGCCTCAGGGAGGCGGGACCCAGGGAGGCGTGGCCTCATGGAGGCGGGACTCAGGGAGGCGTGGCCTCAGAGAGGCGGGACCCAGAGAGGCGTGGTCTCAGGGAGGTGGGACTCAGGGAGGCGTGGCCTCAGGGAGACGGGACCCAGAGAGGCGGGACTCAGGGAGGCGTGGCCTCAGAGAGGCGGGACTCAGGGAGGCGTGGCCTCAGAGAGGCGGGACTCAGGGAGGCGTGGCCTCAGAGAGGCGGGACCCAGAGAGGCGTGACCTCAGGGAGGCGGGACCCAGGGAGGCGTGGCCTCAGGGAGACGGGACTCACGGGCAGCGAGTGTGCTCTCTCCAGATAGACGAAGAGCAGTGCGGCAGACGGGACGGCCTTGTTCTGGTAGGACTGGAGCGCCCGGAGCTGCAGCACCTTGAGCAAGGCATCACATGGAGGAAAGATGTCAGGACAGGACGGTGCTTTGATAGAGACGTCGTGAATGTTCCTGAAGGAGGACGACGATGTTATAAAGATGAAAGCTAAAGAAATAGACGGTCGTTTCACTAACGTGGTTCAAGCTGGTGTTTTGGGACACCATGGGAACCCACTCCAGGATCAACCGGACCCGACCCGACTTCACGCCCTCTAGTGGATGCCACTGTGAATTGCAGGAGTGGAAACCAGTAAATGATGATGACCTCTGACCTATGGCAGTAAGGATTTAGAGTAGTGTGCAGAGCTCACCTGGTCCGTGCACTGCGATTGGATGATGTCTGCCAAACTGACTTTCAATCTGGCCCAAAAACAAAGTAACACACATTTCAGAGCATATCCATATTACCTTTAACTAACCTGCTACTAATCCAACAACATAACTTTAACTAACCTGCTGCTAATCCAACAACATAACTTTAACTAACCTGCTGCTAATCCAACAACATAACTGTAACTAACCTGCTGCTAATCCAACAACATAACTTTAACTAACCTGCTGCTAATCCAACCACATAACTTTAACTAACCTGCTGCTAATCCAACAACATAACTTTAACTAACCTGCTGCTAATCCAACAACATAACTTTAACTAACCTGCTACTAATCCAACAACATAACTTTAACTAACCTGCTGCTAATCCAACAACATAAATTTAACTAACCTGCTGCTAATCCAACAACATAACTTTAACTAACCTGCTGCTAATCCAACAACATAACTTTAACTAACCTGCTGCTAATCCAACAACATAACTTTAACTAACCTGCTGCTAATCCAACAACATAACTTTAACTAACCTGCTGCTAATCCAACAACATAACTTTAACTAACCTGCTGCTAATCCAACCACATAACTTTGACTAGAGCTTGTTAGGGCTACTTCCCTATACTTGGACCGACTCATTTGATAATCTACAGCTTTGTTAATAGATTTCATTCATGCTTATTAATCTAATTAATTATTAATAACCGATGAAGATTATGTTTGTCCAAGATATTAGTATCCGGCAACGTGTATACGGTCTAATCCCAGGACCCAGCCTTCCTCTCATCGTTCATCTCACCTGCCCAGGAAGTCATCTTTATCCATATCTTTATCATAGAGCTCCAGCTTCACCTCCAGCCCTGCCTGAGGCTTCATCACCGTCTGGAGGAGACACAGACCCACAACACAATGAGATCCCGTCCACCTTATCTTATTCTGGTGTGCTACGCTGTGTTATTACCGCGCTCCTTACCTCATACATCTCATTCCAGGTGGGGTTGAGGTTCTCCTTGATCACGTGACTCTTGAACGCGTGCTCTCCGACGGTGACCTTGGCGTAGGGGTCACTCTTCCCCTTCTTCATGCCCCCCATCAGGTTGTCCTTGGCAACCAATCTCTGGGCCTCCAGCAGGTGTACCCTCAGCACCCCCTGCAGGCCACAACATGCAAGTGCAAGACTGTCAACACAAACGAGGGGATTATAGATGAATAGGGCTTGTGCATCAGAATGCATCATGGGATTATTTGTGGACGATATTCCGCCATATTGAGAGGACTCAAGAGAGTTGTAGTGCTGTAAATATACCGTAGCCTAGGCTAGTGAACATTTTGTTTTGCCACGTCTCGCATGAGAAACGCTGTGGCAATAATGTCTCCCCATGATGACAAATCATTTCACGAATAACGACTAAACCATGACCAAAGAAACGTTACCACCCACACAATAACTAGCATTCCGATGCTCCTATGCTTCCAAAATGACGGCAGTCATTGCGATGTGACGACGTGATGCACAAGCCCTACAGGGGCTTAATGCTTTGACTCACCGAGCTGTGAGTCTCGTTAATAAATGCAGCATTCTGACTGCACGATGTAACGCTGGTTCATTAGCGACTCTCTTACCTCGCTGCCGAAGACGTGGTCTGGGGAGGTGTGAGGAGGCCCGGGGGGAGGAGGAGGAGGAGCGTCTTCCTCCTCCTCCTCCTCCTCTTCCTCCTCCTCTTCCTCCTGTTGGACAGCTGCTGCCTCCTGTTGGGTCCTCTGGGACTCGAAGCCCGGCACTGCAGCAGTCTCCGGAGCGGGAGTGTCAACAGAACTCGACCTGAACAGGAACAAACACAAGGCAGAATTACAACTTACAATTATGATGAATTATGGACCCTTCTTGTTGTTGTGTGAGGTGTGCTGGTCTCACCTGAGCAGGACGTCCGCCTCCATGGTCTCCTTAGCCCCGGGGGGATCTAACCCAGACGCTGGCTTCGTCTGGACACCGCCACCTGGACACTTACTGGGTATCAACACCTGCATCCAAACACATCGATCACATCGGAGCACAGGAGTCTGTTAGTGTGGCGTGTTATTGTGGTTTAATAATTGTGGTCATTTGAATTTAAATATGTAAGAGCGTTATGCACATCAGTGGCTCGTCTCACAGCCTTGACATGCTGAGGAACAGGAAGTGAAAACGTGCTCGAAAGGGAAACAAGGACAGGTGGGAGGACAACAACAACAATAAAACAAATGTGCCTGCCTTAAGCTCCGCCCTCAGCAGGACCTGGCTCTCAGGTGAGGCTCCGTCCAGGTGGAACCACTGGTCCAGGACCAGGTCTGGTTCGGACAGCAGTTCTCTCACTGGCACCACCAGGGAGCCCATGGCCAGAGCCCAGCAGTGGGACAGCTGATCCCAGATCAGGCAGGGTGAGCGAGAGAGGGTTAGCACATAGCACAGCATGTTTAACAGTATACACGCCTAGGCTTCCTCTCAAACGACTGAAGGACGCTTACCGTAACCACGAGAATATCCTCTCTGGGGTCGCGAACCAGGAAGTAAAATGCCTCATTCCATTTAGGAGCCGTGGTGCGCTCGCACACCTTCAAACGAACGAAACATGGAGCAGTTAGGACGACGGCGACGTGCACGGATGAACTTGGACAGGAAACTGTTGGTCCTTTGTTCAGTAGCTTTTTGAAAGAGACACAAAAGCGCTTACTGTGGTTTTGCGGGAGGATTTCCCGAGCACAATCTCAGCACCCACCTTTGGCTCCTTCCCACTCTTTTTGAGCTGCATGGCGCAAAATGATACAACATTTACACAACTTTATTAAATACACAGGTTAACAGTTCATATAAAGTACAGAGTGTAACATGTCCAGGCAATCGCCTTTCAGCCAATGATCATTTAAAGCATGTGATTGCAAATATCCTCATGACTGTTCCTTCCTGATGTCCCCTACTCCACTGGCCGGTTGCCAAGCAACCCAGGCTAGCATACTTTGAGATTGGCGGTGCAATAATACTAAAAAATCGACTGTTTTGCGGTCACAGGTGTGTGTTTGTAGAGTACTTTACAATGGCTTCAAGCCAATCCCATTCAAGCACGGCGCTGTCTGTCCTATAACAAAAGCAGGACTCACAGGTAAGCCGTGTGCTCGATCCACATAGACAAACAGCAGGGCTGCGGAGGGAACCGCCTTGTTCTGGTAGGTCTGCGTGGAGTGGAACCGCAGAACCTGAAGGAGGAGGACGCACGGGTAGCAGAGGGGTCAGGACATCCGGATCCACTCCCTGTCCACGTTCAGCACCTTCTCAAACCTGGAGCGTGGACTCCTACCTGGTCCAGCCGCTCTGGGTTGGAGGCTGTGGGAACCCATTCCAAGGTGAGGTGAAGCCGACCAGACTTGACGTCATTCAGAGTGTACCACTGGATTATGAAACAAAGAGTAGGACGTCAATTCATGTCCACGACCACAGTGACCTCTTTAATGGCTTGTCTCCTCTTCCATCAAAGGCCTTATGGCACTGTGGCATTATGTAAGTCAATGATATTTATATTGTACCGCAGTTATTCCTTAAGACGTTTTATTGGCCTCTATTATAGCATTTATCGTTATTATGTCCAGTGATGAAGGGATGACCTATATTTAGTAACAACCCCGCTGCTGTGATGGCAGAAGCCCTGAGTCAGCTTTCAACTAAATATATATCTATAGATATATCTATATCTATAGAGATATCTCTAGATATATCTCTATAGATATCATATCGATTTAGATATAATAGACTCAGAAGCCCTGAGTCTGCTTTCAACTGAATATATATCTATATCTATATAGATATATCTATAGATATCATATAGATATAGATATAATAGACTCAGAAGCCCTGAGTCTGCCATCAACTGAATATATATCTATAGGTATATATCTATATCTCGATATATATCTATGGATATATATCTATAGATATCATATATATATAGATATAATAGACTCAGAAGCCCTGAGTCTGCCATCAAGTGAATATATATCTATAGATAGATGTCTATATCTATAGATATCATATGGATATAGATATATTAGACTCCCCTGAGTCTGCCATCAACTGAATATATATCTATAGGTATATATCTATATCTCGATATATATCTATGGATATATATCTATAGATATCATATATATATAGATATAATAGACTCAGAAGCCCTGAGTCTGCCATCAAGTGAATATATATCTATAGATATATATCTATATCTATAGATATCCTATAGATATAGATATAGTTATAATAGACTCAGAAGCCCTGAGTCTGCTATCAACAGAATATATCTATATATATATATATATAGATATAGAACATAGAACTGTGTCATGCTATCGTGTGTCATATATGATCATACAACATGACAAGCTGACCTGGTCAGTGTACTGCGCAGCAACGATGTCCTTCATGCTGATCTTCAGCCTGCATTACAGGGGTCAAAGGTTAGATTAGTGATCCTATTGAGTATTTGCTGATATTTGATACACACTTATGGTGTGACACCCAAATGACCCGTCTGCGATCAACAAAGTACACCCTGTTACAGAATGCGTCTTCTTTTACTTTACTTCATTAATCGCAGGTACAGGATTCCTGTAGGATTTTCAGTAAGCTCAGCCACCGTTTGAGGTAAGGAGAACCTACCTGCCCATGAAATCGTCCTTCATGTCCATGTCTTTATCAAACATCTCCACATGCAGGTCCTGGCCGGCCAGCTGGGTCAGAACCACCTGGGGGAAACACAACCAACCATTTTGAACCAAACACGGATCCATCTTCCCGCGCCAATCACAGACAAGAAGGAGTCATGATGGACGCCGTCGGCGGGATCTAACCCGTGATTGGCTCAGGGGCTGGTGTGAACCGTCGAGGCTCTACCGTACCTCATACATCTCGTTCCAGGTGGGGTTGAGGTTCGCCTTGATCACCTGACTGGTGAAGGTTTCCCCCCCGACGTTGACCTTGACGTAGGGGTCGCTCTTGCCCTTCACCATGCCCCCCATCATGTTGTCTTTAGGGACCAGATTCTGCCCCGCCAACAGGCCAATTCTGAGCAGGCCCTGAGGAAACAGAACAAACAAATACATGTAAAACGCACGCAAATGGATTCCACTGGAGCAGAAGCCACGTGGTTGTTCCACTCGGACAAGCGACAGTGCCGGGGAGGGAGCCTCCTGGTCCTGGTGGCAGGTCGTGTTTAGAAGTGGAAGCGCAGAACCTGAGCCCACAGGACAGCGAGGAGCTCGGTTCCACCGGGGCAGGCTCTTCTCTTGTCGTTACCTACCTCTGTGGCGAAGCTGGGGTGCGGGGTGCTCTGCTGGGGCAGCTGCTCGGCCTGGCTGCCCTCCACGTTGGAGGACACGTCAGCGGAGATGTGCTCTTCATCCAACCACAACACCTGATGGGTCCAGAGGAGGACAATGAATGAAGATCCCTGATGACTGATTTACACTTTCACGAGAGTCTGGCGAGATCTCCATAAACTATGACTATGAGTCATCACTTGGCACCAAGTTGCACCAATCAGGAACAGAAACTGTGACAACCTTAGTTCCTGCAGAGATGGGGCTCGCCCAGGGTACTATTTCACTGTTTGGTTACTTTTAGATGTTTTAGAAAGGTGCCACCTGGCCCTTAAGGAAGCTACAGGCAGAATCCCACTGGAATGTCTCGGCCAAATGTAGAATATCACTATAAATCATATTTCAAAATCTCTCTATTTATTGTTCCACATTGATCTTCCAAAGGCAGATACTGAGCGATGTGGAAACTATAAATAAACATGAATCATATTTCCTAAATGGGTTAGCCCTAACCTCATTCAGCGGCTGTGTGATAGCTAAAACCCATGACTATGATCTTATCCTCAGTACTATAGCCTATCCAGCTATAGCAGCTATATAATATATAGTAGCTATAGTAACCGGTTGGCTAGTTTAGGTTAGGGTGAGCTAGGTTATATTTGGTTAGTGTTGGATTGGCTATATATATATACAGTATATAGTAGCTATGGGTGCTATCCTCTCCAGCTGCAGAAGGCCTAGCCTGGGTGAGTGAGGATATATTTGATTAGTGTTGTGTTGGCTAGGTTACAGAAGGCCTGGGTGAGTGAGGATATATTTGATTAGTGTTGTGTTGGCTAGGTTACAGAAGGCCTGGGTGAGTGAGGATATATTTGATTTGTGTTGGCTAGGTTACAGAAGGCCTGGGTGAGTGAGGATATATTTGATTAGTGTTGTGTTGGCTAGGTTACAGAAGGCCTGGGTGAGTGAGGATATATTTGATTAGTGTTGTGTTGGCTAGGTTACAGAAGGCCTGGGTGAGTGAGGATATATTTGATTAGTGTTGTGTTGGCTAGGTTACAGAAGGCCTGGGTGAGTGAGGATATATTTGATTAGTGTTGTGTTGGCTAGGTTACAGAAGGCCTGGGTGAGTGAGGATATATTTGATTAGTGTTGTGTTGGCTAGGTTACAGAAGGCCTGGGTGAGTGAGGATATATTTGATTAGTGTTGTGTTGGCTAGGTTACAGAAGGCCTGGGTGAGTGAGGATATATTTGATTAGTGTTGTGTTGGCTAGGTTACAGAAGGCCTGGGTGAGTGAGGATACCCTGAGGACGGTCTTGATGGAGATGCGACTGGCCGGCCCGGAGCCGTCCAGCTGGAACCACTGGTCCAGGGTCATGTTGGTGCTGGACAGCAGGCGGGACAGGGGCAGGTTCAGGCGGCCCAGGGTCTGCACGCGGTCCGCATCCTTCACCTGGCAGGGGGGGGGGGGGGGGGGTTCACATGAGGAAGAGGGCAACGTCCAATCGGTGGTCAGCGATCCGGACGAAAGAAAACGAACACACCGAAAGGTATGCGCGTGTGCTGCATCTTCTCTCAGGGTACCTGAACGTCAATGTCCTGTTTCTCTGGATCCTGGATGAAGAAGGTGAAGGCCTCCTCCCACTGGGGGGTGGTGGTTGTGTAACAGATCTGCAGGTGGGACAGGATGTGATGTCAGCACGGACACGGGCGTTTCTAGAAGGTGTATTCAAGGGACCCGGACCGAGTGGGACAAACCTTGCTCTCCCTGGTGAGGTCTCGTACAGACAGCTGCACTAAGGGGCTGGGCTCCTTGTTGCCCTTCTTCATCTGCAACACACACCAACAACCGGAACACACGCTCAGCATGACAGAAACCCTCGCTACTGCTCTTGCTTTGTTTCTAAACCAGCCATTTCAAATGTAGCCCTCCTGGAGAAAGATGCCTAGCCCCTTCCTGCTCCCCCTTCCTGCTCCCTCTTCCTGCTCCTCCTCCCTGCTCCTCCTCCCTGCTCCTCCTCCCTGCTCCTCCTCCCTGCTCCTCCTCCCCGCTCCTCCTCCCTGCTCCTCCTCCCTGCTCCTCCTCCCTGCTCCTCCTCCCTGCTCCTCCTTCCTGCTCCTTCATGTATCAGAAGTCCCTGTGAGGGGCTTCAGATAACAGCGTCTGCTTGATCACTAACTAGTGATAGTAACTGGTGTTTTCTCAGTCCTACTCATGACTCCTAATGCATCAGGGCGGTTTGCAGTAGCAACAAAGAACAGGAAGGAAGCAGACATCTTGTGTGGCTTTGCCAACAAGTCTAGATGCCCAGAAAAAAAAGACAAACGTGTATGAAATGAATGCATTTCCTCCCTTTGACGTTGATACTGTTCTGGCGTTTCATTTCTTTGTGTCTCCATAACCAGATAACAGGGAATAATAGGAATGACGCTATGGCCACACAGATCGCCGATGGCAACAAAGTTGCATAGCAACGACCCGGTCGAGTTGTATTTAGGCAACAGCTTATTGGAATGTCAAACAGGTGGCGGTTAGCTTGCGGTCGGCTTGCCACAGACAGGAAGTAGCACTGAACTGTGGCAGGGGAAAAAAGAAAAGAAAACGAGGGCAGACAGAGAGAGAGAGGGAGGACAATGATACGATTTGACTCACAGGAAGTGACTCCGCCTTGTCGAGATACACAACCAAGATGGCGGCAGAAGGTGGGTCAGCCGTCTTGCTGATCACAGTCTCGTTCCTCTTCAGGATCTGGGGGGCAGAGTGCAGGTTGAGCATGGGTAACAGATGGCGTTTTGATGGGACTGTAACCTAGAATCCTAATGTTATTGTAGATGACCACAAGTCGCTTCGGCTCATTGGGTAAACGCTGGCGAGACCTCAGGAGAACGCACGGTGCGTGATTCAATCTAGTGTTCCCAAGCTTGGGGTCAGCACCCACTTACAGTCCGCTGACATGCATATGGGGTCGCAGGAGATGGCGGCCATACGCTCTAGATGTCTGATGATCCATTCAAGCAAACCCTTTCTTATCTAACAGGTCTCATAGACGTCCTGTATATAGGAACTGACTTAGTGTGTAGCAGAGCGATGCGACGGCGTTCACCGGGACATCGGTATTACTGGCAGATGACGATTGGGTGAAAACAACATGTGTGGAAGCAGATGCACAAAACGTTGGGGCTCGCAAACATTTTCCTGAGCTTGAAACGCGGTTATACCACTGGTCTAATGTGTTGTAGGAGAGTCATCAATCAACGTGTTTAAGATGGGCCTCTCTGACTCATAGGAAACAGCCACAGCGATGCAGTCAAAGACTTCCTGTACCACAAAGTGCAGCAGCAGGTAGCAGCAGACAGAGCATTACTAATTCAGAGCGTAGCAAGGGAGGGGGGGGGGGGGGGGGGGGGGGGGGGGGTTCACACCTGCTCCAGGCGGTCTGCGGAGGGCAGCAGGGTCAGCCACTCCAACCTCAGATGGACACGTCCGGACGGCGTGTCTTTTAAAGAGAACCACTTGGAAACAAGAGAGGACGGTCACACACTCGCGCACATTTCTGACCCTGGCGATCAACGCCCATCACTCTGGAGCTTGGTATGAGCCGTTACTCACGTCGTCCACAACTATGGATTTCTTCACGGTGCCCAAGTCCACCTTCGCCCTGAGAGGAGTGGTCAAAGGGTCGTTAGAAATGACCTTATATAAATGAGGAAGTCTGTTATTACAAGTTTGATCACACAGGTTGATGGAACACTTTCCTTCTGAGATTCTGAGGCTATGGGAGGTTAACAATGGAGGTAGACACAACGGATTGAGAGACATTGTACTGCATGTATATAACATCGTACTGCATGTATACAACATTGTACTGCATGTACATAACATTGTACTCCATGTATACAACATTGTACTGCATGTATACAACATTGTACTACATGTATATAACATTGTACTACATATATATAACATCGTACTGCATGTATATAACATTGTACTGCATGTATACAACATTGTACTCCATGTATACAACATTGTACTCCATGTATGCAACATTGTACTCCATGTATACAACATTGTACTCCATGTATGCAACATTGTACTCCATGTATACAACATTGTACTGCATGTCTGTACCTGCCCAGGAAATCATCCTGGTCGGTGTCTTTGTCATACACCTCCAACTCCAACTCCTGGCCAGGAACCTCATGGACTATGACCTGATGTACCAGACACACACACAGATGGAAGACACGGAGTGACGAGTGCTCCCAGACGCCCAGACGACCGAGCCCAAGACAATGAAATATGATATGAGGCTACTCTGTGTTCCATGCTAACACATAGGCTAGAGAGAGAGAGAGAGAGAGAGAGAGAGAGAGAGAGAGAGAGAGAGAGAGAGACAGAGACAGAGACAGAGACAGAGACAGAGACAGAGACAGAGACAGAGAGACAGAGACAGAGACAGAGAGACAGAGACAGAGACAGAGACAGAGAGGGAGAACTAGAGAGAGATAGAAAGAGAGAGATAGAAAGAGAGAGAGAGAAGGCATGTTATCAGTGCTATCTACGGGTGTACCCACCTCGTATATCTCGCCCCACTTGGGACAGACGGTGTTGTCTACGTGCTTGGAGGTGAAGGTCTGGGGGCCCACCCTGAGCAGGACATAGGGGTCCGACATGCCGGACATCATCCCCTTCATGAAGTTGTCCTTGGCTGGCAGGTCGTCGGCCTCCACCAGGTGGATGCGGACCACGCCCTGAGAGAGAGAGAGAGGGGGGGGGGGGGGGGGTTGACAGCTGGTACAACACCCAGGCAGGCGGCGGAGGTGGGTCACTGTCTGCAGAGCAAGAGGGGGGCACAGTGAGGACCTACCCTGGGGAGAGGAGACCGCAGCTCGGCCACGTGCAGGTCTGGGACCAGGGGGACCGTGAGGCGATTGGGCAGCACCAGGAAGGCGGCGATGGCATCCATGATCATGCTGTCAGACATGACGCTGTGGAAGAAGTCCTCCAGTTACTGCGTGTGTGTGTGTGTGTGTGTGTGTGTGTGTGTGGTCATCGATCATGTCGCTTGATGATGATGGGATTTATCAGCTGCAGGTGCATGTAGGGCTTGTGCATCAGAATGCCTCATATTTTTTTATTCCGCCATTTCGAGAGTACTCAAGAGAGTTGTAGTATTGTAAAATCCGAAATAAACGTAAACATACCGTACCCTAGGCTAATCAAAACGTTGTTTTGCCACGTCTCCCCACGAGCAACACGGTGGCGGTTTCAAACGCAACGACGTCACCCCATAATGACGAATCATTTCACGATCAATTACTAAGCAACCACCAAAACGCCATTACCACCATTCCCACCATTACCACCATTCCCATGCTCCTATACTTCCTACATGGAGGCGGTCATCGCGCTCTGACGTCACGATGAACAAGCCCTTTTGGTAGCCACGTGGATCCATTACTGTGAAGCCTGACTGGGCTCATAATCGAGTTGAATCAGGGTTTGGCGGCGGAGCTTACTTGAGTCCAGGAATATCCAATAGATTGGTCAGCCCGGTCCAGTTAATGACCAGTTTCTGGATCAGCAGGAGGAAAACATTCAGGGTCAGATTTATGAGCACAACCTGCCCATAAAAGGAATTAGACGGAGCGGAGGAAGGAGGAAGGGGGAAGGAGGAAGGAGGGAGGAGATTAGGTGAAGGAGGGAGAGGAGATCGGGGGAGATGGACGCACCGGCCTGCGGATGAAGAACATGGTGACCGCGCCCACTATTGGCACGTCTCCAATCAGAGGCTCCAGAATCACGCGCATCATGCCGTGCAGCTGGGGGACAGAGCTACAGTGAGGTCTACGCCAATTTCAATTCAACAGGGGACACACTCACTAACGGACAGCCCCGTGTAATCGTCCTTCTTTGCGTGGCGCCACACAGACATACCTGTATTCCTTTGACGCCTGCTTTGCAGAAATACCGTTTTACTTCCACGTCGATCTCGACGTCGCCCACATAGCTGAGAATGACACAACAAGACTCAGACAAACCAGCAAACCAAGGCCTCAGGGCCACAGCTGGTGGACATTGTGTGAGGGGGGAAGGCTGACCTTATGTAGAGATCCAGCAGGACTTGTCCACGGTCGTTCTCTGTGTGAGCCTTGATGCCCACCACCTTCATGGGCTGCAGAGCGAACAGAAAGCACCTTCACACCCTGGTCGTCTAATAGTGTGTGTGTGTGTGTGTATGTGTGTGTGTGTGTGTGTGTGTGTGTGTGTGTGTGTTTGTGTGTGTGTGCGTGCGCGTGTGTCTGTGCGTGAGAGTATGGAAGGCCAAAACTACGCCTCATTTGAGACGTGCATTAATATAAATCGATAAAAGAGTGTGGTGTGTGTGTGTGTGACTGTGTGTGTTTGCGCGCGCGTGCGTTAAGTAATAGTGTGCATGCGTGCGTGTGTGTGTGTGTGCGTGCGTGCGTGCGTGTGTGCGTGCGCGTCCGTGCACGTGTGTGTGCGCATGTGACACACACGTGATGAAGGGACAGGATGCTGCGTCGGGCCCCCCACCTTGTCCCCCATGTCCACCTTGGTGAAGCTGAGCGTCTGCAGGTGGGAGCTGGAGCCCCTGATGGAGGGAGCGATGGTCTCCACCAGCAGCTTCTCCAGGTACTGGCCCACAAACGGCCACACCTGCTGCAGCACCTGAGTCACACCGCAAGCACAGCGTCACGGCCCCGCTCACGTCCGCGCAGAACTCGGCCCCCCCCGGCTCAGGAGACCGCCGCCGCGCTGGGTGAGCCTTGTTGTTCCAACTGCGCAAATATTAAACACACACGCGCGCGCGCACGCACACACACACAGGCACTAAAGTGGCAAGGCACATGGGGCAGCTGTAGCCTGTTGCTTCCCCTCAGCTGTTGCAGTCTGTTTGCCCATATATATAAACCCCCGGCACAAAGCGAGTTCTGCCTCTATCTGCCGGGGTGGGGCTTTACAAACACCCCCGTTCCTATAGAAACATGCCTGATCTTTCAAAGGCCCTCCGGGGGCATGTTGGTCTAAAAGCAGATGCCATCGCTGCTGTGCTTGTATGACTCGGTTTCAGGAAGAAGAAGAAAAAAAAGAAAGAAGCTACAGTTGGTTAGAGTCTCACATGCACGGAGCGTGAGTCACCAGCAGACTGCTGCTCCAACAACAGCCCAGGTCGCGGAGCTCCTGCAGGACCTGGGGGGGCCAAACCCTGCTTTGTGTGGCTGGGTCTGGGTCAGACCCACATCTCATGCTGGGATTAGAGTGAGCATCTTAGTATCTGATGTGGATGACAAGTGCCATTCTTACCAGCCGTCTTTGAGCTGGACAAATGACAATTTTAGCTAGGAGCAATTTGATTGGGTAACAGCATTTGGGCAGTACTAGCACCCCCTCCCTTCCTGTAAATTGGTGTGGGATGAGATGGAAATGTTGAGAGGTGGAGCTGGCTCTGGGCCTGCTCTCTGCAGCAGACTGAGTGGCTACAATGGTGGGGGCGTGGCTAGTCTGGAACACGACACCACCGTCAAGATGTACGACCATATTTCAGCTAGAAGCTATTAGCTTAGCACACACACACACACACACACACACACACACACACACACACACACACACACACACACACACACACACACATATATTTCAGCTAACAGAAGCGATTAGCTTAACACGCACACACACACACACACACACACACACACACACACACACACACACACACACACACACACACACACACACACACACACACACACACACACACACGCACGCAGACACCACACTCTTCAATCAGCGCAACAGCTGCGTAGCATTTTAAATACAGGGATGCTTATCAGACTTATCTTGTCTGATGGGGAAGGTTCTAGGAAAAGAGGGAGTAAAGAAAAGAAAATTAAAGGAATTACCTTATTAAGCCATTCCACCTTTTCCACATCTGGAAAGTTTACCTGAAGAAAGGCAAAGTGCATATTAAGAAGTGGCAGGGGTGGATACATTTGTAAAATAACTATTTGGGTTATAGCTATGTATCAATTGTAAATCACTGGTGTGGAAGTAATTGTAGTTGAGCCGATAACCATCACACTAACATCGTTGTGGTTGTTTTTAATAGGACCTTGAGTTTATTGTTATCCCAAGTGCACTGCCAAGACAGTGACTAGCTTTATGTCCTGTGTCTGAGGTGAGCATCGATGAAATCATCACAAATGTCCAAAATACAATACAGGAAGTACAGAAGAACAACCTCAAGCCTCAAGGATTTGTTTAACCTCAATGTATGCAGCAGAGGGAGGGATGTGTTTACAATGGATTATAGAATGGAGACGCGCGGAGAGAGATTTCAACCAACATCACTGTTTGGCAGCTCGTCTGGTTGCCAGGCATAGTGTTGTTATTGTATAGTGTAGTTGTTGCCTTTATCATCGTGCTACCTAGAATGGACCACTAGAACGGGACATAAATAACAGTTGTGTAAGAAGGCAACTGAATTGCACTGTAGTTTAAACCGCCCCTAAGACGCAAGAGCTCCCGAGAAAGATCCACCGCGAGGAGTGAATCCAATTCCTAATCACGGGTTCATTTATTAATCATTACTTTAAGTGGGAGGATAATGTCTTCTATTGTCATTTATGTCATGCCTCATTAAAGCCCTTGGCATTTCTCTGGAAGGGTGATGATTCGTAAAAACGCAACGGATATGTATTCAATTGGAGTAATGAAGCGTTCCACGGTGTATGGACTCAAGACGGGTCACCTCCCGTTTTAATACGTGGATGTTGTCCGTGATTGGGAGGCTGCTGGTCTTTCTCTACCCAAGCAGGAAGGTCTCGCTTGCTCTTGGTGACTCTTTTAGAAGTGAGTTCCTGCTCGTTGTCGAACAGCTCTATGGCCGATCGGTGCCGTGCCTCTTTGGCTTCTCGGGCATGTTTCCATCCCGTGTAGATCATCATGCCGAACACTAGGAAACTGGTACTAAAGCGATAGTAACCAGCCAGGTAGACGGGCAGCAAGGCACCCAGGCACTTTCCAAAGGTCCACAGCACGTCGACAGCGTGTATGCCCTGCTTCGGCGGAGCTTCCATGATCTCTGCGCTGTTCGCTTTGCTCTTGTCGGACACGGCTGCTTTGCCTGCGTCCTTGGATTCCTTGGACCCACTCGTCCCCGATTCTTCTTTTTGCATCACGGAATCGTCCGTTGGTTTCTTCAATACAAGTAGTCGATTACAGCAGAACTACAAAATCTCGACACAGCACTGTTGCAGCTTCTGAACCATATATGACCTATATATTTATAATATGGTAGGATTAACTTCACTCCCAAATATACAGATCAGCCCTTCATTTCGTATCAAGTGACATGCAAACTTACTTACAAATCTGTTCTAGTCCGGAAAGATGAAGCGCATACCCCACGACTTCAGGAAGGACAGACCGAGCCCCTCCGCCTGCCGTCCCGTTAACCGACCGAGACACGCCCCTCGATGACGAGCCGACGCATATTTGACTCTTTGCACGCTGCGGCAAACCTGTCGAGTAATAGATGGTTTACTACACGATAAGTCTTTGTACCTAAAGAGTAATATCGTAACGTCTGGGAGCAGACGCAAATAGTGGCCAAAGAGTTTATTGACTGATTACTCGTGTATGGGGATATATTGACCAAAGTCCCTGTTGGCTTGTGTCGATGCATCTAGATTGCGAATGATTAGTGCTGGGGTAGTAGGTTTTAAACTTGCATCCTAAGCGTTAGACTGAAGCTTACGAAAGGAAAACACAACCAACAGGATCGTTTCTGTTTAAACAGATCGACGACGGGTAAAGGGCATGACCCGAGATGTTTACAAAACGGTCTCCGCCCAGACAGAGACGATCAGGCGGTCACTGTAACAGTTCAGTATCCAAATAAAGCCTCAACGCAGAATCCTTTTAATTTACAAAACATATTGTCCGGCTGTGACATCACATTGATTGACAGATGACTGAAGAGTGCAGAAAAAAAGAAATAGACCAGACACAACAGAAACAAGGTGTTATTCTCATTCTCAGGAAACCCAAACACTACATTACACAAAGGGTTTGAAAAAGCCTTCTCCTTATGGGCCCCGTGACTCATGGAAACACCTCAAATATTACAAATGGCCTCGTCGCACGTCTCTTGATGCTATTTCTGGTCTGCGTCGGCCCCCTTTGGCACGTCGTTCCATACAAACGGCTCAGGGACAGCTGAAATGTTTTGTTTTTATTCGCCCTCCTGTTGCCCTGGATCACCGGCATCCTAATCTGATTACCTTCTCTGAAATGCATTGAGTCCCACAATGTGTAGGGTGTAAGTCAAACACCCCCAGAGACTAAGGGTGTCTGTAGGGTGTACGTCATAGGGTGTAAGTCATAGGGTGTAAGTCAAACACCCCCAGAGACTAAGGGTGTCTGTAGGGTGTAAGTCAAAGGGTGTAAGTCATAGGGTGTAAGTCAAACACCCCCAGAGACTAAGGGTGTCTGTAGGGTGTACGTCATAGGGTGTAAGTCATAGGGTGTAAGTCAAACACCCCCAGAGACTACGGGTGTCTGTAGGGTGTACGTCATAGGGTGTAAGTCATAGGGTGTACGTCATAGGGTGTAAGTCATAGGGTGTAAGTCAAACACCCCCAGAGACTAAGGGTGTCTGTAGGGTGTAAGTCATAGGGTGTAAGTCAAACACCCCCAGAGACTACGGGTGTCTGTAGGGTGTACGTCATAGGGTGTAAGTCATAGGGTGTAAGTCAAAGGGTGTAAGTCATAGGGTGTAAGTCAAACACCCCCAGAGACTACGGGTGTCTGTAGGGTGTAAGTCATAGGGTGTAAGTCATAGGGTGTAAGTCAAACACCCCCAGAGACTAAGGGTGTCTGTAGGGTGTAAGTCAAAGGGTGTAAGTCATAGGGTGTAAGTCAAACACCCCCAGAGACTACGGGTGTCTATAGGGTGTAAGTCATAGGGTGTAAGTCAAACACCCCCAGAGACCTAGCGGCCCTGCACTAGTGGGGCAGCGTGGTGATCCTCATGCTCTGGCTAGCGATGGGGTAGGACACCATGGGCGTGGTGGCGTGGCTCATGGTGATGCCGGCCAACGGCTGCGCCAGCGACACGGCCACCGGTGCCACCGACACAGCCACGGACGCCATGGAAACCGGGGGCCCCATTCCCTGGGCGATGGTCTGTACGAGGGCCGCCGAGAGGGGGGCGATCTCGGGGTTGAGGTGGGGCGGAGGGGCCGTGGGCGGGGCCGTGTTGGCGGGCGGGGCCGTGGGGGCGCCGCTGGAGGCCACCAGGTCCTGCTGGGTGACGGCGCGGGGCTGCAGTCCCGCGCTGCTCAGGGTGGTGTGGGTCTGGGCTATGCTGTGGTTGTAGGAGCTCGCCACCGTCGGCACCAGACTCTGCTCCGTGGGCAGCGGGGTGGAGGTCAGGGTGATCACTTTGGCCTGGCTCCGGTACTGGGCGTTCTGCTCCAGCAGCACATCGTTGGTGGCTAGAAGGTTGGAAACCTGGCAGGGAAAGCATGAGCATCAGCACAATAAATGGAGGGCGTTCTTTGTGTTTCTCTGTCGCTGGGCTGAAACGGAACCGGTGAGGCCGACCTGTTTCTTTAACTCCTCCACCCTCTTGCGCAGCAGGGCGTTCTCCTCCTCCAGGAACCGGTACTCCAGGGGGCGGGGGGGCAGCGCGGCCTGGACCCCCAGCTCAAAGTGGCCGCCCCCGGTGCCGTCCACCAGTCGCAGGCCTTCCAGACGGCGTCTCTTCAGCTGCAGCGTCGTGTGGTCCACAGGAGCCTCCAGGGGCCCGGGTTCAAAGAACCCGCTCTCAAACAGCGGGTCGTACACGGAGCAGGCCCCCCGCTCGTAGCGCCGCTGTCCCAGGGGCCCCAGAGACAGGCAGCTGCCCAGCCCCACCCCCCCGACTCCTCCCACCCCAGAGATGGCCGCGTCGCGATGGACCCCCAGGCTGGGGCAGCCCATCCCCAACACGTTGCTCCCGCCTACGCCCCCCACCAGCCCCGCCATCCCTCCGCAGGCCACGCCTCCGCTCCCCCCCACCGGCCCGCCGGCGTTCACCATCCCGACGCTCCCGGCCCCGATGGCCCCCCCCACCCCCGCCCTGGGGGCCGGCTCGTACTCGTAGTCCTTCTTGACGTGCCGGAATTTACATTTGTTCCCCCGCTGGCACTCCCCCTTCAGGAAGTCCCTGCAGATGGGCACCTCCCCCCGGCTGTGAGGGAGGTCCATGGGGGACAGGCCCAGCCGCGCAGCCACCTTCCCCCGCAGCCGGAGGGGCAGCTCCCCGCTCTTCTTGTAGTAGTCCTCGTCGTCTTTGGAGCCGTGGACGAATCGGCAGCTGGAGCGCATGCACTCTTTGTTCTGGTGGTCGTGGCAGAAGATGAACTCGTTCTTCTGCACGCCCAGGTCCGACACCTCGTTGAAGTCGGGGTGTCTGAAGCGGCAGCGCTTCCCTCTCTTGCACACGTTGCGCACAAAGTCCCTGCACACGCCGTCCACCGCGAGCCCGGCGGCCGCACCGCTGGCACCCGCGCCCCCATTCCCGCAACCGTTCCCGTTGCCTAGAGCCCCTCCACCACCCATTCCTCCGGAGCCTGAGACGTTGCCCCCTACACCCCCTGATCCAACTATGCTGTCCCCTGAACCCCCGCCTAATCCCGAACCGCAACCCCCTTCCTCACCCAGGCTGCCTCCGCTCCCACCACCACCTGACAGGTAGGACGTGTCCCGGTCAGGCATGGCGCTGGAGCCAGCTCAGAGAGAATAAAGCGCTCATGTGTGTAGGGGGGGTCGACAGTGCCGGGCGAACATGAGTCAACACTTGCACAAATGACGAAGATGACCTCTTGGTACAGGAGGATCCTTGGTCAACAGCTCTGTAAATTAAACACGTTATAATACTGTTACGATTGTAATAGTGTGTGTGTACTATGCCGTGTGTTTTAATGAGTATGAATGACTTGAGTAACTTATAGCGCTTAAAATGAAGCATGCCAGGGTTTCAACATTGACAAGTGATGACAGGTTCATGAACCCACAGTGAGCTTAATAACAAAGTACAAATAAATTACAATTAAACTAGCCTATCGCGATATCTGAGCCGATGTTGGCTACTAGCTGCTTGCTACCTGACCGGATAGTATTAGACGCGTGCAGCTGCCGTAGCTCATCGTTTCATAACTAACTGCTAATTATCGGCTTACCGAATGCAAACGAACCAGAAGAAACTGCTTAATTGGCTCCTATATGAAGGTTTCCGGTTCGCGAAGGTTAATAAGCGATTTACTGCCCGGGTAAACGAAGCTAAGGGCTAGCTGCTCTAGGCCCTGCGCCGTGTTGACAACATTTTCCTCGGCATATTTTGCAACCAGAGAAGAAGAGTCGTGGGGTCCTCGCAACCCTCCGGCGCCGCCTGGCGGTGACACAAATAAATCCACCGAGGATGACTAGCGCTGGGCATGGACGCGTTCCTTTTGAACACAGTGTTTGAAGTCTGAAGCCTGTTTAAGATGTTACGGAGGGACGGTAACACTTTATATAATATCACGCAGTTTGCCGTTTCTAGTCAAACAGTTTGACGTGGACGCGCACGTTGTTCAAGGCTTAAATACTCGAAGAATTAGGAAGTGACGTTAGCTCACCTAACTATGCCGGGTGGCTGGACGAGAATGTAGATGAAAATGCGTGTGTCGCTGACGTGCTGAATAGAAATATCTACCTGCTGTTGACAGAGGAAGATCCGCCGTTAAACTGGGATGTAAGGTATGACAGCGATCTCGACTCGTCTTGTTTGGAGTGTGTCCCGGGGAAATCAGCTTAAGAAAATGTCCCAGCAGAGTGTTCACCTCCTGATGGGGACAGTGTTGTGGATCACATCGTGCCTGTTGGTGTCCCAGTGCGTCTCTCTGGAGACTCAGAAAACATACTACGATACGCTGGATGTCCAGAGCACGGCCACCGATAGACAGATTCAAAAAGCTTTCCACAGATTGGCTGTGAAGTTCCACCCTGACAAGAACAAAAGCTCCGAGGCGGAGAAGATCTTCCGAGAGATTGTTGAAGGTAATCGACAGCTCAAACCATCTTGTATTCGATGATTCACAAGTTTCATGTGTATCTAAATATGAAATACATAATATGCATTTTGTCATGTCCCCACTTTTCTTTGAACAGTATTGCAATTGTTGAGTTGTGTCTGTGGATGACCTCTTTGCACGGCTCTGTGTCCCAGCCTACGAGGTCCTGTCTGACCAGGAGTCGAGAAGGACCTACGACCACTTGGGGCACGAGGCCTTCCTACAGGACGAGAAGGACTTCCACCATCGCGAGGAGGGCCCAGAGGAAGCCTTCTTCCATTTTGATTTCGACGAGTTCTTCTCCAGCCTGGACCTGGACGACGACGATCTCTTCATGGACGAGCACCACCGCCACAGCTGGGGGTTCCCCACAGACGTGGAGGACATGGAGGACATGGAGGACCTCGAGGAGGAACAGCACCTCCTGGATCACATCTTCTTTGACACGCGGGAACAGCATTATTACTACGGACCCGAGGACGAGGACGAGTCTGAGCACTTCCACTAGCACGGAGCAGCTGTGAGACGCAACGTCTGAACTGTGTGAGCTGGACCGGGCCCTTCCTTCCGGTATCACGCTGTACGTCGGCCGTAATGTTACGTATTTAATAAAAGTTTGTGCATTTATCTACTTTATTCTGTCGGTTTCTCTTATTCTGTATCTTTACACATATTCATTAGCAGTGAGTTGGAATCCTTTTCACGGGGGGGGGGGGGGGGGGGGGGGGGGGCATTTCGGCCCTGCGCTCTGGCCCTGTGGGACTTGTCCTGATTGGCTGGTGTGAGTCCCTTTCCTCTGTGGGGGCGTGTCCTTACTGCTTAACTAGCTTTACTCCTCTTCCTTTTCCTGAGCCAGCAGTTCTGTACTAGCATGTTTTCATCCCGTTCTCGAAGGACTTTGGCCAACAGGATATCCTGCGCTTTCTCAGCAGTGTGAGCACACAGGAGCCTCCACTGTGCAGCATTGAAACACACTTCTTTCAGACGGAGGATTCAACTGCTCCGCAAACGTATCAGAGGGAGAGACTTGTGCGTTGGTGATTATAAACTCAGCCATGATGGTAAGTAGCTGTTTTCTGTGGATTTCGGGGTGGGGTAGTTGTTTTTTCTCACCGTGTGGTCATCACGCGATACAGACACACCTTGAGGCAAGACTGCGACGGTGCAATGGACACCTCTACATTTTGCACGTGTTTACTGCTGTCTTGTGCAAACGTCTACACGTCTACTCGCGCGCGCGCGCTCCGGCCTGCGAGTTGATCCACAACCACCTGTCCTTTTTTGTCTCCAGGAGGAAGATGAGGCCGCGGCGGCCCCTGCGCTGAGCGTCCGGGCCGGTGGCATCAAGGTGACGGAGGCCGCCCGCGACGGGGAGCTGCTCACCTTCATCATTGTGTCTCAGAAGGTAAAAGGGTTTTCTGTGTCTGTGTCACCAAGGCCCGCTGACCAGGTGCCGCACGGCTCCGCGTTCGGCCGTGTTTTAAAATGGCTGACCGTGTTTTAAAATGGCTGACCGTTTCATTACACGAACGGCTCGGTTCCCCGCTCCAAGCTGTCGGGAACAGGGGAGTACCACGTGGACCGGACGTACGGGGACTTTGAGTGGCTGCAGCAACACCTTTCCTCCCTGGAGGACGTGCCGGGGATACAGGGAATTATAGTCAGTGCTTTTACTTCATTTGCTTCTAACTCCGCTGAATAGTACGACCATGCATTTCTGCGGTGTCACATTCAAATGATTGGAATTGGTGACGTGTGCGTGTTAAGTCTATCACGGGAAAGGAACCGGTCCTTTTGGTTTTCTCACCGTATGTTGTGTTTTGATGACCATCCCGGCAGTTCCCTCCTCTTCCAGCCAAGGCCCAGCAGAACGCGTCGGTGAAGCTGGTCAAACAGCTCGGTACGTGACCGGCGTTTTGGTCCCTTCTGTGCGCTGGGGGAAGCCAACGCCATAAACCAAATGTTTGACTCTTTCTTCTCCGGAAAAGACAAAAGGTTCACTTCCCCCCGTCAAGGGACGGGTGACGATATGCCTTTTTACCCCATCGCAGGTCTGCTAGCGACGGGGGAGGATTGGAAGCCGTACTGCAAGGCACTGGAAACGCACCTGCATCACGTGGCTGCCCACCCCACGCTGAGGAAGGCCAAACACCTGGAGACCTTCCTCACCAGCCCCGAGGTCGGTGGACACATGCCTGGGGTGTCTCCCCCGTGAAAAGGGATTACACTAGCGCACATGAAAAGAATATGCAGGAGACGTTGTTTCAGGAAAGGGCTGGGGGATGGGGGGCTGGGGGATGGGGGGGGGGGGGGGGGGGGTTCACACGGAGGGGATAAAGACAGATCACTAACTTTACGGGGCACAGGCGGGTAAATGTGAGATGTTTGACCAAGCCACGGTGCCTATGAACCGTAAAGGGTGCAGGACGTGCATGTAAACAGATCTATACACACCACTTATTCAAACTCGATTTAAAGAAATGTATTAATAACTGAGGAGGGGCAGGACCAAAACATTGGATTTTAGAGCCCATTGTTCAAGAAGGGAAAAGTCCGCTCATAATATATATATAATTAATAATTCAATTAGAAAATGTAAATGCAGGCCCCGTTGTTCTTGACTGGAACCTTTTTTAACGACCTAGTGGACCTTGTGCCACATGTTCCCCCTGACTCGGACCCTTCCCGAGGCTTTGAAGGGGCCCGTGTTCATGGTCTTGTACTTGTATGTCGTGTGTTAGGGTTACGTGTCCCGATGCACCGGGAATCGATCGCGCAAACCAAGTTCCTAGCGAAGAAACGAAGTTATTTCAATTGAGGTTAAATTAAAGTGAGGGTAAAAGTGAAGAATTACACTGAGTAGTTGTTCCTTTACGACAAAATAATTTGGCTTGCAATGCAATGAATTTTGGTCATGGTTCAGTAATTAATAATGAAATGAGTGATCATTTTGGGGAGGCATTGTTGTGTTTGAAACTGCCACAGCTAGACGTGGCAAAACAAAGCTATCATGAGCCTAGGTTACGGTATATTAACGTTGATTTTGAATTCAACAGTTCTTTGAATTCAAATTCCTATCGCTGCAAAAAAAAATCCCATGATGCACTCTGATGTACAAGCCCTCCACGAGCATAGCGCTGTTGTGAATGTTGACACTATTTTGAGTGAGTGTTGAATATGTTTGGATGTTGTAGTGATGTTGGAGAGAATAAGGTGCAGAGGCATGCATCTCACTCAATAATGTTTGTTCACGCAGCCTCCCGGTCGTCAGAAAGTTAAGAAAGGTATTTTCAACCGTCTCGGTCAGGCCGTGGAGGGGATCAGGAAGGAGGCCCCCAACAAGGTACGTCCAGAGGACCTGAACTGGTATCTCTAAACCAGTTACATCTTGCCCCCACTACGCCAAGCTCGCTATAATGAACTGTGTATGCAGGATGTGGACAGGTTCTTTAGAACTGAACGCGACCACAACTTTACTCTAACTGGGCTCAGCAAAGCGGCAGCTGAGGTGAGTGTCTGCCTGTCTCGCTGTCTGCCTGTCTCGCTGTCTGCCTGTCTCGCTGTCTGCCTGTCTGGCTGTCTGCCTGTCTCGCTGTCTTGCTGTATCGCTGTCTGCCTGTCTCGCTGTCTGCCTGTCTCGCTGTCTGCCTGTCTCGCTGTCTGCCTGTCTGCCTGTCTCACTGTCTTGCTGTCTCGCTGTCTGCCTGTCTTGCTGTCTGCCTGTCTGGCTGTCTTGCTGTCTCGCTGTCTGCCTGTCTCGCTGTCTGCCTGTCTCGCTGTCTGCCTGTCTCACTGTCTTGCTGTCTGCCTGTCTCGCTGTCTGCCTGTCTCGCTGTCTGCCTGTCTCGCTGTCTGCCTGTCTTGCTGTCTGCCTGTCTCGCTGTCTGCCTGTCTTGCTGTCTGCCTCTCGCTGTCTGCCTGTCTCACTGTCTGCCTGTCTCGCTGTCTGCCTTTCTACCTGTCTCACTGTCTGCCTGTCTCGCTGTCTTGCTGTCTCGCTGTCTCACTGTCTCGCTGTCTCACTGTCTCACTGTCTGCCTGTCTCACTGTCTGCCTGTCTCGCTGTCTGCCTGTCTCACTGTCTTGCTGTCTCACTGTCTCGCTGTCTGCCTGTCTCGCTGTCCGCCTGTCTCGCTGTCTGTCTGTCTTCCTGACCACAGCTTTTCTATGTCTGATTTCCTTTCATCTTCTTCCAGAGATTTCTGGAGGTGGTGCTGACTGAACAAAGTAAGAAGCCTTCTCAGAGGATTTACCATATTAATGAGTAGTAGTATTGGATTTGAGTGCATTTAGATTAAATTTAACGTTTCAAATGTGGACGTTCCCAGGTGACCATATATTGAAATCTGAAACCATTGCTACATTCTTATGATTGTTAAATGTGCAGTCCTGACCTGAAGAGGATCTAGTTGCAGTTTGTCTGGCAGAGAGCTTGAGGCCGCCGTGTGCTCTGTGTTGTGTGTTGTGTGTTGTGTGGTGTGTGGTGTGTGTTGTGTGGTGTGTGTTGTGTGTTGTGTGTTGTGCAGAAATAGCCATGGCCTGTGGACACTTGGCGGCTTCCCTCCAGCTGTGTGTAGAAGCTGGGGATGAGGCCGGCCAGCCGACCTTCTCCAGGTAAGAATCCGTACGTGTGCCTATCAGAAGACGACCCGGTGTGGTGGCTTGGTGGTCAACCCTCTCGGGGGCCACCTGAAGAACCGTTCTGACCTGCAGGGGCTCCTTCTTTCACCCCACTGTCCCGTCCATGCAACACATACCAAATAGATTTTAATAATATAATGGAATCTATCAAATACAAATCATAATAAATAAATAAATATTAACTTTTACAGGATGTGTGTGAAGATGTCGGAGGTCATTGAGTCCATGAAGGTAACCAAGGCCTTCCTTTCCAATCTATTTCCAATAATCAGAGCGTGTGTGTGTGTGTGTGTGTGTGTGTGTGTGTGTGTGTGTGTGTGTGTGTGTGTGTGTGTGTGTGTGTGTGTGTGTGTGTGTGTGTGTGTGTGTGTGTGTGTGTGTGTGTGTGTGTGTGTGTGTGTGTGTGTGTGTGTGTGTGTGTGTGTGTGTCTGTCGCTGGGCTAGCTTGTAGCCTATGTTTCATTTCATGACGTCTTTGGTTGGCCCACAAATATTCAAACTTCCCAGTGATTAAGTCTCTGACTGTAGCAAACAAATCTTCCTTTTTCTGTCATTTCATATTTTCCTATATGTCTGACAGTTTTATTATTTTATTATTTACTGTTTCGAATGCTTAAATTCTGTTGTGTGTGTGTGTGTGTGTGTGTGTGTGTGTGTGTGTGTGTGTGTGTGTGTGTGTGTGTGTGTGTGTGTGTGTGTGTGTGTGTGTGTGTGTGTGTGTGTGCACATGCAGAGGAATGTGCAGAAGGTGGCTGAGAACGACGTCATCACGCTGGGACTGGGCCTGGACCTGGAGTCTCGGTACCAGGAAGCGGAGAAGGTGTGACCCCTGTACCTCAGATCCCTCCACCCTAGGGGCTGACAGTGGGACATTATGGCTCAATTCCAAACTTCATTTGATAGATGACGTTTCACAGCACAATAGCTGACCACTCTGGGGCGCCATAGTCAAGTGGGTCGCGAGGGTGTCGGACTACCAGCCCAAAGGTTGTGGGTTCGAACCCCAATGTCTGCACACTACCTGAGCCAGCAGCTTAACCTGGACCTTAAACCTCACGTTGAGTCGCTTTGGTTCAAAGTGTCTGCTGACATGGCCTACTAGAATTCAGCATGTCATGTCAGCAGACACTTTGATTTTATTTAGTAAGTAAATGCTGAATGCTGAGCTGACCCAAAGCTTCACTTCATTCAAATGTGGCTTCGTGTTCTGCATCAAACTACGGGTAGTTTTGTCTATCTGCTACAGTCTGTTTGTATAGCTTATTTTTGCTGACCTGTTGTTGTGTGTTATTGAAGAGTTCTCCTGTGTTGGTGTAACCCTGTGGGAAACAGGAAATGTTATTCAGGAGGACATGTAAACTAGTGGAGTTGGAGACGGCCAGCAGGAACGCTGAACGAGCTAAACCCGTGAAGAAGGCTGCCGTGAGTATCTTACACACACACACACACACACACACACACACACACACACACACACACACACACACACACACACACACACACACACACACACACACACACACACACACACACACACACACACACACACACACACACACACACACACACACACACACACACACACACACACACACACAGAACACATGCACGTTCCTCGTCGTCACCACTAGGGGTCAGTAACGCTCTACAGCAGTCAGAGCAAAGAAGCGCTGGGGTGAAGCGCGAGCTGACGACACGTCAGTACGAGTGCTTTAATGGCCACCGAGCATTCGGTGACTTCAGCGTGCACTCTGTTCCTCAGATGGACCAGATCAAGAAAGCAGCAGAGAAGGACTTTGATCAAATCTCCGTCGTGGCGAAACAAGAGGTACAAACCAAAGCCTCACATTCGGCTTTGAATGACCGCCGTCAGCGTTCCCCATCTGCCTCCGCACTTCTAGAGTAATTGCTCATATCAGCTCAACTAATCAGATCAGCTGGAACTGGAACCACAATATAATGGCCTGTGTGTGTTTCTGTCTGTGTGTGCGCCTGCGTGTGTGTGTTTCTGTTTGTGTGTACGGGTGTGTGCGTGCGTGTTTCTGTGTGTGTTTCTGTCTGCATGTGTGTGTGTGTGTGTGCGTGTTCTGTGTATGTGTGTGTGTTTCTGTCTGCATGTGTGTGTGTGTGTGTGTGCGTGCGTGTTTGTGTGTGTGTGTGTGTGTGTGTGTGTGTGTGTGTGTGTGTGTGTGTGTGTGTGTGTGTGTGTGTGTGTGTGTGTGTGTGTGTGTGTGTGTGTGTGTGTGTGTGTGTGTGTGTGTGTGTGTGTGTGTGTGTGTGTGTGCCCCCAGATTGTGCGGTTCCAGCGGGGCCGTGTGGCCGTGCTGCAGCAGGCGCTGGTCCAGTGGTGTGAGCTGCAGATCCTCACGGCCAAGGACAGCGCAGAGATGTGGAACCAGCAACTCCAGGCCATCAGCGGGACCGCCTGGCACTGAGCCCCCATCTCACTCTCTCACTCTCTCACTCACTCACTCACTCACTCTCTCACTCTCACACACACACATTGTATTCGCTCACTTCTGCATTTTCCGTTTTTTCTTTCTTTCTTCTACCAATGACACGTAAAACATGTGATGAAGGCACGACGCAACAGAAAGAGCTGAGCATGCTACGGCAAGCTAGCACCCACAACATGCTACGGCGGGCTAGCACCCACAGCATGCTACGGCGGGCTAGCACCCACAACATGCTACGGCGGGCTAGCACCCACAACATGCTACGGCGGGCTAGCACCCACAGCATGCTACGGCGGGCTAGCACCCACAACATGCTACGGCGGGCTAGCACCCACAACATGCTACGGCGGGCTAGCACCCACAGCATGCTACGGCGGGCTAGCACCCACAACATGCTACGGCGGGCTAGCACCCACAACATGCTACGGCGGGCTAGCACCCACAACATGCTACGGCGGGCTAGCACCCACAACATGCTACGGCGGGCTAGCACCCACAACATGCTACGGCGGGCTAGCACCCACAACATGCTACGGCGGGCTCCCCTTGCTGGTCCTGATTGGTTGGCTGGAGGCGGTTCAGCCCTCACGCATGGCCCCACAAAATAGAGTGTGATGAATTGATCTGTCTGTCTCCTTAACTCCCCCGCGTGCGTGTGTGCGCGCGCGCGTGTGTGTTTCTTTCTTACTCCCTGGTCATTAATCAGCTGGTTTGACTGCACCTGCAAGGGCAGGCCCCTGAGGATACACACACTGTGCTGACTACATCGTGTTGGGAATGACACCGCCCCCCCCCCCCCCACTCTCTGTCTCTCTCCCCCGATGTCTCTGTCTCTCTCCCCCCCCTCTGTCTCTGTCTCTCCTGGTCGCATGTCTACTGTTTGTCAGTACTTTATAGAAACATCTTCCGCGTTTTTGACTTTCAAAGTTGTGTTTTCCTGTGATTTTCCGTTTCCCCATGAGCGTGCCTCGTGTCACGCCGTAGGGCCCTGCCGTTTGGCTCAGGAACCTCAAAGGGAGAGAGAAATAAAGTCCAATGTCACCTTGTCCCCCTGCCTGTTATTCTGTGTGTTTTGGCTCTGCTTCTGGAGGCTGAGGTTTAAATCTGAGCACCGCTGTGTTCCTCCTCATCTCGTCTGTAATGGCCTGTCTCTGTCTCTCTCTGTCTGTCTCTCTGTCTCTGTCTCTCTCTCTGTCTGTCTCTGTCTCTCTGTCTGTCTCTGTCTCTCGCTCGCTCCCTCTGTCTCTCGCTCTCTTTCTCTCGCTCTCTTTCTCGCTCTCTCTCTCTGTCTCTCTGTCTCTGTCTGTCTCTCCCTCTCTATTTATCTATCTGTCTCTGTCTCTCCGATGACTAAGGAGGAGTAGTCCTATGTCAGGGAATTAGAGGGAGATGGATGGTGGGGAGAGCGAGGAAGGCGATGGAGAGCGAGAGGTCTCTGATGCTGTCCTTGTTCTGGAACACGGCTGCGCGCGCATCCATTAGAGTACTGGACAGAAGTCTGCGTCTCGGTGAACACGTGAAGCCGTCTGAACGCAGGCTGTACCTCCAGAGAGAGAGAGAGGACCCTCTTACCCGGGGGAGCACTTCATAGAGAAAATGACCTTGTAATGGCGTCGCGTTTGGATGTCACCTGGAATTGCGGTTCGTGGAGCCTCGATCATATTTGATTAAAACGGAAAACAACATCTTGCTTTTGTAATATTCACTTTGTGTTATTTTGTATACTTCTATTCTTATAATTGGCTTTGTGCTGGAAGTTACAAATGGGAGTTTATGTTGATGACTCGACAATTTGTTCGCGTTTTCTGGGGGCCGCACACACACACACTACCATCTGGGGGCTCTGCACCTTCACTTCTATTTGAATAATTGCAATAATCAGTCCTCTACAGAAACATTGAACCAGACTCGGTAAAAGTCAAGTGCAGGAGGTTTTTATGGAGACATTTGACTAGGCCGCGGTTTAAAGTCTTCTAAATAACCCATGTGGAGGATGAGTAGTGCACATGCAAACCCTGACAAGCGAATGCCGCATATTAAAATGCAGCGAACAGAAGCGCCACACATGGGGAAATCCATAACACTACCCAGGATGAAGTGGAATAATAAACGTGTCATTATTATGCATATCCTATTAGCGTAGACGGGGCCCGGTCCACGGATCCCTGGACGTGAGGGGCCCCCACATACACACTGCACGGGCCAGAAGTGCATGATCCCAAGTACATATACTTGGACATTAGAGCTCTACATTGGAGCGCTGTGCGATCAAGCCACACCACAAGGGACACCAAACACACACGAGAGAGTTGAGGAGACAACACACATCTGCAGGATGTACAAAACACACAATGTGAAATTCAAATAGGATTTGTAGCTTTGAGTGCCTGGGTCTGGAGGGCCCGTTCAGGGGTCCATCCCCAGGGGACGTGCGTGTCGCTGTGGGTAACATAAGCTGTGTTCCAGCAGGCAAACCAATACACACGGTGTACAGTATATATAAACAGGTGAGGGGGCTCCATGGAAGCTCTGCTGAACTGGGGGGGGGGGGGACATCAAGGACATTGGGACATGGCAGTGGTGTATGTGGGTGTGGGGTTTGTGCATGTGCTTTCACTTTCATGTGCACCACATGACCCGGTGTGCACACATGAACTCCCCATCCAAACATATGCTTTTAGGACTGATTCACCTGGAGGGAGGGGGGAGAGAGGGAGGGAGGAGGGGGAGAGAGGGAGGGAGGGAGGAGGGGCAGAGAGGGAGGGGGAGAGGGAGGGGGGGGAGAGAGGGAGGGAGGAGGGGGAGAGAGGGAGGGTAGAGGGGGAGAGAGGGAGCAAGAGAGAGAGATAGCGAGAGAGATAGCAAAAGAGAGAGAGAGAGGGGGGAGAGAGAGAGAGCAAGAGAGAGAGATAGCGAGAGAGATAGCAAAAGAGAGAGAGAGGGGGGGAGAGAGGGAGCAAGAGAAAGTGAGAGATAGCGAGAGAGCGAGATAGCAAAAGAGAGCGAGAGGGGGAGAGAGAGAGAGGGAGCAAGAGCGTGAGCGATAGCGAGAGAGAGAGAGAGCGCAGCCTCCTTGGCCCGAGCCAACACAGCTCTGTCAGCAGCTAAATGAATGCGATGGCCGGTCTGGAGCCACGGTGTGACAGACCTAATGACTCAGAGCCAGGGCCTGAACTAGATCAAGGGCACCGTACCTTGGTGGTGGCGAGTGGTGGGAGGGCGGGGGTGGGGGTGCGGTGGGAGGTTTATAGGGTGGTGATGGTGGGTGACTGTGGTCTGGTGGTTGTAGTGACTAGTCAGGAGGACGCGTGGAACCCGTCCCCACCCCTCTCCTCCGTTTGCCAAGCACAAGAAGTTACAAATTATGACTCAAATATTTCAAGTCATGCTCTCTTCAGATGCCTGGTGCACTTTGACTCTACGACCACTGCAGAAATAACTGGTTCAGCCCACGCATGCCACCTTGGCACACCCCTACTGCAGGCCCACTAGCAGAACCCCCCTAACCCTAACCCTAACCCTAACCCCCCCCGGGGTTGGACTATAGCAGCGATATACCTCCCAGCTCATTACAGGTTGGGAGGGAAAAGGGGGTGACACAGAATACATGGATGAGATCCCATTCATCTGGGATTCAGACCCATCATTAACCAACCCCCCCCCCCCCCCCCCTCACCCCCCCCCCCCCCCCCCCCCCCGCCCAGCCACCCCCCCCCCCCCCCACCCCTCCCCCACCCCCCCCCCACCCACCCCCCCCCCCCCCCCACCCCCCCCCCCGCCCCCCCCCCACCCCCGCCCAATACCCCCCCCCCCCCCCCCCCACCCCCCCCCCCCCCCTCCCACCCCCCCCCCCACCCACCCCCCCCCCTACCCCCCTACCCCCCCCACCCCCCCCCCCCCCCCCCCCCCCCCCCCCCCCCCCCCCCCCCCCCCCAACCCCCCCCCCCCCCCCCCCCCCCCCCCCCCCCCCCCCCCCCCCCCCCCCCCCCCCCCCCCCCCCCCCCCCCCCCCCCCCCCCCCCCCCCCCCCCCCCCCCCCCCCCCCGTTTACTGTACCGCAGCGGCCAGACGATTCACACAGGAGCGCGCAGGACATTAGACTTGCTGATGTCCTCCTCACGTCTCTCTCTCTCTCTCTCTCTCTCTCTCTCTCTCTCTCTCTCTCTCTCTCTCTCTCTCTCTCTCTCTGTCTCTCTCTCTCTCCTCTCTCTCTCTGTCTCTCTCTCTCTCTCTCTCTCTCTCCCTCTCTCTCTCTGTATCTCTCTCTCTCTCCCCGCACTGTTTACGAAAGGCTTCATAAATATTCATCCTCAAACAAGCCCCACCCCCCCCCCCCGCAAGCCCGGGTTAGGACTTCTCTGTCTGGTCGTAATCTGCGGCAGCAGACGTTTATGATCTGATGGATGTAGGCCAACGGGGGGGGGAGGGGGGGGGGGGGGTAGCTCTGGAGGCTGACAGATGAGCTGGAAGAGGCGACGACAGTAGAACTTTGAACATCGACGACTGAGGACCAGAACCGGTCCAATGACATCTAGGGAGGATGGTCTCCTGGTCAGGGGGTGGGATTCCCTGACTCAAGCTTTTGAGTTGGAAGGCCAAAGTCGCAGTCGACCTGCAGGCGTCCCTCATGCAGACGCTCAGCCCCTACCCCTAGTAGATTGGGAAAAACGGCTAAATGAATGAGAAAATGTAACAGAAACCTGTTGGGCTACCAGTGTGAAGTAGAGCTTTTACAGTTGCACTCAGAATAGATGTAACCAGAATCAGGTCAGGTCATGGTGCACACAAACAAGCGAAGCATCTAACACACATATACATACACGCACACACACACACACACACACACACACACACACACACACACACACATATTCACACATACACATGCACACATGCACGCACACACACATACACACACACACAGTGGAGAAAATCAATTGATCGATGTTTCCACCATGGCCAGGAGACCGGGTCCTGATCTCATCACTGAGCTCATCACTCCAGGGGGTCTTGTCGTCACATGTCACACACACCATTTCAAATGTCCTCCCCATCCTCCTCATCCTGTCAACACGCTGCTGCAGCCATAATGTTCCCCACAGAATCGTCTAACCTCACCACCTCCTGTCTCTGTCCCCCCTCCCAATCTCTTACCCCCCTGCTCTTCTGGTGAGATCTCCGGGGATGTGATCTATAAATCTTCATGTCATGTACGCGTGTGGTTGCCGCGGGGGCCGCTGGACCCCCAGGGGTCACCGTGGGGGGGGGGGGGGGGGGGGGGGGGGGGGAGGGGCCTTGAGGGGCCAACGGGAGCCCGCTGTTCCGATGACCCCAGCGCTTATGAAGCTGCCGGGGTACAAAGGTTAGGTTCATCTTGTTAGATACAGTACATAAACAGAGGCTAGTCCGGTTACTATGCTGCTAACGTTACTATGGCAACGTCACATCGCAATGACCGCCGCCATTTTGGGAGCATAAGAGCATTGGAATGTAGTTGTTGTGTGGATGGTAATGGCGTGTTGGTCATTGTTTAGTGATTCATTATGAAAGGACTTGTCATTATATATATATATATACATATATCATGACGATATATATATATACATATATATATATATATATATGTATGTGGAAAAAGAAGTATTCATTAGACTAGGTTACAGTATGTTTACCATATTGAGTCCTCTCAAAATAAATAAATGTATTGATAAACTCAATAATTCCCATGATGCATTCTGATGTACAAACCCTAATACTACAATATATTGATAGTTCAGAAAAAAACCAAGGGAGCACTTTACAAAAAGGGTACATTAATTAACTATTCATTTGCATTAGTTTGTGCAGAAATAAGCATTATTATATATCATAATTAGGGTACAGGTTAACCTATGAGCACCATTAGAAAATGATCGCTGGACCATTTGCGGTTAGCTAATGGTTAGTTCATGCTTTTTACTACATGAATGAACTAATGTTAATTAATGGACCCTTATTGTAATGCCTTACTAAAATAAATGTAATCAACAATCAATCAATCGGTTGCTGCGTAGTGCGCAGTTGTATTCAGGGTGCTCCACCAGTGAGGCTGTGGACGACCCAGGCTCCCAGGAGCCCCAGTACTGGTCTCATCTGTTGTGAGATTTCCTTTGTGCGAGAGGGAAGGCTTCGGAGCAGTCAGCCCGCATTCAGCAGCAGGCAGCGGTGAGTCCATGTTGCGGGTTCGTGTGTGTTGTTTATTAGAAAGATGAACCCGATACCCCTCGTCTCTCCTACACCCGGGATCCTTAAGGGGTTCAAGTGGGAGAGTGTGCGTGGAAACTGTCATTAAATTCAGTTTGAGGCAGCGCACATGGCGTCTCATTAAAGCTCAGTCAGGGACATGTTCGAGTCCCATTATGTTTTCATTAGCCTGCCGCTGCCTTTTTAATCAGATTGTTTCAGTGCGGAGCAGACGGAACACAGAAGCAGAGACACGAGCGGGGCAGGCGGAGCGACGAGCGGCTCCTCCCTGCTCTCACGGGCGCTGTAGGCCGCATGATTTGGGCATAATCGAAGTAAATTAGTGTGGACGTGGGATTGGATTTCTGTTAAGGGTGTAGTGATAGTGCCATTGAAAGCTAAATGTTGGAGCCTTTTAGTGATATAATGTGTGATTGCTTTTCAAATAAACACCAGTCTTACAGACTGGAAACCAAGTCAATTAGGCGAACGGGTGACCTTTTTCCTTAGTCCGCGCTCCGACATGACGTTAAAATCATCACGTGGGGATCTGATGGCTGCATGGGAGCTAAAAATAAGCGTGTGAAGGCCTCAGACAAGTGGTGGTTTTTGATCGCTCTCAGCCACACGATCCAGGAGGCTCGTTCGTTGTGTTTGATGTGCACTCAGAGGCGCTGCTCTGCGCACACTGATGGCGCTGTGTGAGCGCTGCTCTGCGCACACTGATGGCGTTGTGTAGGGCGCGCCTCGTTCTGTCAAACATCAAAATGACAGGTGTGAATCAGCACACTCTCATGTACTCGCATGAGAGCTGCCTTACACTGAAAATGATATCTGATGAATCCCTTTTTTAATGGTTTGCAAGGCAGAAAAGGAACTACAAAAGAAAATGAATTGATTCATCTTTGTTTAATTAATGCTTTGGAATTTAATTGAAACACTATTGTCGCTATTGTCCGTCAGTCCCGGAACACCAGTGAGTGACTAATACGACGAGGATGTCATTATTCATACAGGCGAGATTCATGAAGTACATTAGGAGCCAAACTTTCCCTGACCAGACATTACGCAGGAAAGAACTGCTAGCAACTCTAAATAAACTGCTGTTGTCCCACACAGATGGCCAGGGTTGTTTTTTTAAGAGTCTGAGAGAGAGAGAGAGAGAGAAAGAGACAGAGAGAGAGAGAGATGGGGAGAGAGAGACCGTGAAAAAGAGAGAGAGAGATGGGGAGAGAGAGAGAGAGGCAGAGAGAGAGAGAGAGAGATGGGGAGAGAGAGAGAGAAAGAGAGAGAGAGAGAGACCGTGAAAGAGAGAGAGAGAGAGAAGAGCGAGCATCTGTCCAGGAACTTCCCGCTGGTTCAGATGCTGTGATTTATCATTGCTTTCGCACCTATGACTTATTACTGGAGCACAAAAAACAACAAGTACCCGGGTGTTCGTGCCCGCTCAGCACCGCGGCCTCTCTGAGTCTCTCCCCCCCCCCCCCCCCCCCCCCCCCCCCCCCCCCCCCCCCCCCCCCCCCCCCCGACTGAAGAACGCTGCTGTTTCCACGAGCATCTTCCCTCCATAGCACTCTGCTGAGGCCAGTGTTCTGCTGATTGCAGCCATTAGGGCTGGAGCAGACTGTGGAGGCAGGAACACCGAGACGCCTAAGAAGTTATCGCTCCAATCCTAGGCTGCTCCCAAACCTCACAACACACACTGCTGACTGCTGGGAATTATACTATCCCTCTTTTGGTCTGCCTTTCACTCTGAGCGCGCTTCCCTTATGCAAACACGCGCGCACACGCACACGCACTCAGTTACAGTAAGCCCGTGTTGCCGTTGCGTAGGAAAACAAGAGCGTGATGGAGGAGAATAGAAAAATGGTCCAGACACCGTGTGCGCCAGTCACCGAGAAGGGTCCACTGCAGTGGGAACGCCGTCTGCTCTCCCAGGGATCCGGCTTTACGTTGGGGGGGGGGGGGGGAAACAAAGTCATTCAACCTGGTTCAACCATCCTGCCGTCTGTCTCGGAGCGCCTCGCGTGGCGTCAGGCCGGCTCCCACTGGGGGGGGGGGGGGGGGGGGGGGGGGGGACGGCACATAGAGGCTGGGGTGGGAGGAATGAACTGGTAACGTTTGTACACTAAGATGATGGTGGGGTGGGGGTGGGGGGAGAAGGTGAGAGGGAGGAGAGAGGAGGTGAGGAGGGGGAGGGGAGAGAAGGTGAGGTTTGGGTGGGGGGAGAGAGAAGAGGAGGTGAGGAGGGGGTGAGGAGAGATGAAGAGATGAGCAGAGAGGAGAGGAAAAGAGGCAAGGGAGAAAGAGGAAAGGAGTGGGGGATGGGAGAGGAGGGGAGAGGAGGGGGAGAGAGGTGAGGTGAGGTAAGCATAGGAGGAGAGAGAGGAAAGGAGGAAAGGAGGAAAGGAGGTGACGAGGAGAGGTGAGGTGGGGAGAGGAGAGAGGACATGAGGGGAATGGAGAGGAGAGGAGGAGCTGAATGGAGAGAGGTGAGGTAGGGAGAGGAGAAGAAGGGAGAGAAAGATAGGGAGAGGAGGTGAGGAGGTAAGGAGAGAAGGAGAGAGGAGGAGAGGAGAGGAGGAGAGGTGAGACGGTTGAGGAGAGGAGGAGAGGAGAGGAGGAGAGGACTGTGCATCACTTACATGAGATGAAATAACTTAAAATGAGGAAATGAAATAGGAAATCTCCACACACAACCCTGGTCTCTTTTCCTTCACTACTACTGTGGTGTTTTTAATTACACTCAGACAGCTGAGTCAGTGAGTCTGTGGTACTGATGATACATAACGAGAGAGACCTCGCTTGTCTGATTAGAGTGACGGACGGGAGATTAACCCCCTCCCTTCTCCCGGATCGCTCCAAACAACACAGAAGACCGTGCAGCATAAATGTTGACCGAATCCCAATCCCGTATTGGAACAATGCAGCCCCCAGCGCGATGGAGTGTTTTGATCCCCCCGTATCCAAAGTGATTGAGAGCAACAACCTACAGTATTCTAGCATCTCCGACGACACTCTGCTGATGAACCCAGAGAGCTCCCCTAATCTGCCGCTGTGTAACCACTGATGACTATAGAGGAGGTTGATGAATAGAAAGGAGCAGCGATGAATAGTGATGACAGTGGCTCGCAGGCACCGAATGGAACCAATCAACGACCAGATGATCAGCAGACAGCCCATCACTCATCACATGAGTGAGTGTTGTGTGTGTGTGTCGCTATGTCTGTGTCTGTAGTGTGTGTGTGTGTGTGTGTGTGTGTGTGTGTGTGTGTATATTTGTCTGTGTCTGTAGTGTGTGTGTGTGTGTGTGTGTATATTTGTGTGTGTGTCGGTATGTCTGTGTCTGTAGTGTGTGTGTGTGTGTATATATATTTGTGTATGTGTCGGTATGTCTGTGTCTGTAGTGTGTGTATGTGTTTGTATTTAGTTTGTATGTGTGTGTGTGTGTTTGTGTGTGTATGTGTGCATGTGTGTGTGTGTGTGCGTACATGCTTGTGGTGTGTGTGTGTGTGTGTATGTGTGTCGGTATGTCTGTCTGTAGTGTGTGTTTGTGTGTGTGTGAGTGTGTGTTTATGTCTGTGTCTGTAGTGTGTGTGTTTGTGTGTGT
>JACYXH010000427.1:155000-162500 GCA_026745465.1 Lota lota | reverse complement strand
TGTGTATATGCTAGATGTTATGCTAGATGTTATGCTAGATGTTATGCTAGATGTGTATATGCTAGATGTTATGCTAGATGTGTATATGCTAGATGATATGCTAGATGTGTATATGCTAGATGTTATGCTAGATGTTATGCTAGATGTTATGCTAGATGATATGCTAGATGTGTATATGCTAGATGTTATGCTAGATGTTATGCTAGATGTGTATATGCTAGATGTGTATATGCTAGATGTTATGCTAGATGATATGCTAGATGTGTATATGCTAGATGTTATGCTAGATGTTATGCTAGATGATATGCTAGATGTTATGCTAGATGATATGCTAGATGTGTATATGCTAGATGTGTATATGCTAGATGTGTATATGCTAGATGTTATGCTAGATGTTATGCTAGATGTTATGCTAGATGTGTATATGCTAGATGTTATGCTAGATGTTATGCTAGATGTTATGCTAGATGTGTATATGCTAGATGTGTATATGCTAGATGTTATGCTAGATGTTATGCTAGATGTTATGCTAGATGTGTATATGCTAGATGTGTATATGCTAGATGTTATGCTAGATGTTATGCTAGATGTGTATATGCTAGATGTGTATATGCTAGATGTTATGCTAGATGTTATGCTAGATGTTATGCTAGATGTGTATATGCTAATCTAGTCACAAAGCGGTCACAAAGCCTGGCGCCAGAGGGGCGTAGCTCCGGGGTCTCCTGTTTGGCGTAGTAGCAGGGGTCTCGCCGTCGTGTGACATGCGAGCGCCCTACGACAGACCACGATCTGTTTCCTGCACACGGCCTCCGCTGTATTACCAAGTGGGCTCTCCACTGTCCCGAAACACAAAAGCAACCCAAAAACGCGCTCACAAGCGCTATAAATCAGAGCCCTTCCCCCCGGCACGGTGAAGCCACTTAGCCAGATGGATGCGGGGTGATATCCTTCCTGCTGGCCCTCCTCCGCCGCGACCGTGCGGGGGCCAGCGATAGCGTCAGTAATAACGAGCGGCCCTGATACCTGGGCCCCTGCAGCAGCTCGTGCAGAAGCACTGCGGTGCAGCGGAACCCACTCTGCTGTAATCATATCGTGGCTGTTCTCCTTGTGTATCGCAATTACAGCCTCTTCATCGCTCTGGACCACTTAAGCCTTTCCCATGCAGTAGTACTCCACAGCCATTATACTTTATTGTCCTGTATGTGAATATATATATATATATAGGCCAGGATAATGGCTGGATAATGAATGTGTGTGGTGCATATACACACTATGGTGTGTAGGGATTATGTTATCAACGTGTGTGGGGGCGTTCATGGGTTCTTGGTGTGGTGCAGAGTGTCTATATGAAGCAGGAACAACAGCACTGAAGAAACTACATTGTCCAGCGAGCTGTTCATTTGAGGCTGTGTTCTTTGTTTGACTTTGCTTATTCCAACACTCCCAGGTGCTGTGTGTGTGTTTTCGTGCATGCGTGTGTGCGTGTGTGCGTGTGTGCCTGCATGTGCGTGCGTGCGTGTGTGTGTATGTGTGTGTGTGGGTATGTGCATTTGTGTATGTGTGTATGTGCCTGTGTGTGTGTGTGTGGGTGTGTGGGTGTGTGCGTGCATGTGTATGTGTGTGGGTGTGGCATGTGTGCATCCAAACATCCTGCGGGGGGGGGGGGGGGGGCTCGGTTCACTGAAACACACTCGTGCGTCTGCCGTGTGCCGACATCCCCCCCCCCCCCCCCGACATATCCCCACCTACCCAACCCCTTTGGTTTTGTCTGAGATCAACCCTCCTCCGCCCGGCCCCCTCCTCCCTCACTGGGTCTGTGGGGGCAGATGTTCCCTCCAGGGTCCTGGTAGAGCCTGGGAACACCCGCCGTCCTGCCAGGACCTGGGGGGCGGGCTGCCATGGTCTCTCCCAGCCTGTCCCACACCCCCAGTCCCCAGAGGGGTCAGCCACTCAGGCATGGCCTCTAGGGAAGGGGGGGGGTGGTGGTACTCTACTGGGACACATCTCCCTCTGGCCCCGTCCATATCCTGTTGGCGGTCTGAATAGGCCGGGGTCAGGGGTCAGCCCCTAAGAAGTGGCAGGGTCAGGTCCCGCTCATGAATATGCAGCCTGGCCCGGTGTTAGGGACATCTGCTGTGTCACAGTCTGAACAAACGAGCTGCCGGGGTCTGCTTTATTAGGCTGATTACTTGGGATTTCCCAGGCCTACCCCCCCCCCCCCAACCCCCCAGTGCTCAAGACTTCCCTCAGGGACTCAGTTCAGCTGGGGACCATGCAGGTGGCTGGGGGGAGCCTGTGGTTGGACAAACACGTCATTTAGTGATGGAATGGAATGCACGATCCTATGTGTCTGTGTGTGTGTGTACGTTTGTGTGTATGTGTGTGTCTGTGTGTGTGGTAGTGTGTGTGTGTGTGTGAGTGTGCAAATATGTGTGTGTGTGTGTGAGTGCGCACATATGTTTGTCTGTCTGTGTGTGTGTGTGTGTGTGTGTGAGTGCATGCGTGTGTGAGTGTGCATCCGTGTGTGTGTGCGTGTGTGTGTGTGTGTGTGCGTGTATGAGTGTGCATCCGTGTGTGTGTGTGTGTGTGTGTGTGCAGGCGCGTGTGAGTGTGCATCCGTGTGTGTGTGCGTGTGTGTGTGTGTGTGTGCGTGTGCGTGCGTGTGTGAGTGTGCATCCGTGTGTGTGTGTGTGTGTGTGTGTGTGTGTGTGTGTGTGTGTGTGTGTGTGTGTGTGTGTGTGTGTGTGTGTGTGTGCGTGTGCGTGCGTGTGTATGCATGTGCACATTGAAATAGCAGGGGTTACCATACGTATGTTTATTCCGGGCATCTCTTAAAACATGAAAGATAATGTAGATTCACAAATTAGAAACAATATTCAAATAATCCGTACTGGATTTGAATATTCAATGCAATATGCAACGGTTGAATAAAAGGACTAATGTTTACACTGTTTGTATCATATCCACACAGTGTATCTCTGGAAGAGGGAATTATTGTTGGTTTTCGGAGGCATGTATGTATATGTATCCATTGCACATTTAGATGGAGATAACACTTACATTAGTATAAATTTCAACAAAGAGAGAATTAATCTTTACTCTCTCCCTCTCTCCCTCTCTCCCTCTCTCCCTCTCTCCCTCTCTCCCTCTCTCCCTCTCTCCCTCTCTGTCTCTCTATCTCCCCCCCATTCAATTCACCTAACAAAGGAAACAAACACACTTCAACCTCAAATGTATGTCTGTTTGTTGTGTGAAGAAGAGACGACATTAGAGCAAAAAACAGAATAAGAGAGAGGGTGAGAGAGAGAGTGTGTGTATGAGAGAGGGAGAGAGAGAGAGAGAGACAGAGAGAGAGAGAGAGAGAGTGTGTGTATGAGAGAGGGAGAGAGAGACAGAGAAGAGAGACAGAGAGAGAGAGTGTGTATGAGAGAGGGTGAGAGAAAGAGAGAGAGAGAGAGATGGGGAGAGTTTCTCTTCAATGCTTCAAAAGGCTTTTCTCGTGGTTTCGTGCGTGCCAACAACATGTCCTCTCCTCTCCGGCTGCGGTCATGGATGCAGGGTTAGCAGGTGACCCAGCTCCATGTCGCCGCAGTACTGGCTTCATGTCAGGATTCAAAGCAGAGCGGGGATGACCTCTGTGTCCCCAGAACATTCCCATTTGATGTCATCCCTTTCATCCCCTCTCCCTCTTTGTGTAGTTTATTGTTATGTCAAAATGTATTTTTAATACATAGAAGCGTCCTTACTTTGTACTTTCTGCTGCGACACCTGCATTTCCTGTCTGGGATAAATGAAGTACATCTAAACGTATCTTACATGTGGAAACCATTTGTGTCTTAGTGCAGTGAAATCACTAAGCATTAGCAGGGTGTGACAATCATTTAGGTTGTTGGTCTCATGTGTGGTAATGCTTCACCGTAACAAACACCAATAGAAAAAACAGGAAACAGAAATAGTGAGAAATCGGAACAACATTGCCCCCCAACACAACACGGCATCATGTGGGGTGCTATGTGGGGGTCCAGTTAAAGGGGAGCCCAGAGGGAGGACAGGGTGCTCTGATACCAGAGGAGAGCCTTGGGCTCACCTGTCAGACCGAGTGGCACCAGACACCTGGAGACATCACCACACTTTGAGCCATTAAACACCGCACGCCACCCTCGCTGTCCTGGGGGGGGGGGGGGGGGGGGGGGGGGGGACAGGACAGGCGCCACACTGACCTGACTGCGTGGACCAGTGCGGTAGAGATGGGAACGGCGGGAGGGATGCTATAGTAGCACAGAGTTTATGATTCTGCTGCTGGCTTGAATATGTTAACCTGAGACACCCGGCCAAGAGGGACAGACCCACAGGGAACACACCTCCCCCTCGCTGCTGCTGCTGCTGCTGCTGCTGGACCGGGTCCTGCCAGCGCGGAGACCCAGGAATACATGAATACATTGTTCTGTACCACAGCTCCTAACCTTCTCCACAGCATCCCTGGGTTAGCTTAGCAGCATGGCATAGCAGATGGGTTTAATAAGTGAATGGCTTAGCCTGCCCAGTGGCTACTGACCCCATCAATCCAACGTTTAACACATTGCTGATCAATAATCAATGTGGAGGAAGAGGAAGACGAAGACGAAGAGGAAGAGGGAGAGGAAGAGGGAGAGGAAGAGGAAGAGGAAGAGGGAGAGGAAGAGGAAGAGGAAGAGGAAGAGGTTAAGGATTGAGCCCCGCGTGTCCCCCTGGGTCATTCTCAGGGCGTGTGTACTGGCTGAGCTCGTTCATGTTGAAACTCCATGTTTGGTGTGTCCTTCAGCCCGAGTGCAAGACCGCACTCGGGCTGAAGGACATCATGGACGCGTGTTCAATCAAATGTATTTCTCAAAATCAGTAACATAACTCCAAAGGCAATATATAAAATAATACTAATAGAATGTCAAACAACATTTAAACTGGGTGTGGTCCAAAACATAATAAATACACAATCCAAAAATTAAATGCATTAAATACTAACAGCAATTTATGTCTCAATGATCTTAGATATGTGGCACATATGAAGTGTGGTTTTAGCAGCGTGTTGGGTCATGGTATATTAGTGGCATCTAGACGTCTGACACCATGTCTAGCCTTAATGAGTGCTAGTGAACATATAGCATGCATCTAGACGTCTGACAGCATGCCTTAATGAGCGCTAGTGAAGGTAGGGGGATCAAGAGTCCCTCTTGGAAGCGTGACATTAGGCGGCTCTGAGTGAAGGCAGGGAGGCCAATCTGTTAAAGTTAAATGACTCTCAGGTAAATCCCCAGGAGCCTGGCCGCCCTGTCCTTGGCATACCTCTTAATTCCCTCTCCCTCTCCCTCTCCCTCTCCCTCTCCCTCTCCCTCTCCCTCTCCCTCTCCCTCTCCCTCTCCCTCTCCCTCTCTCTACCTCTCACTCTCTCTCTCCCTCTCTCTCACTCTGTGTCTGTGTCTCTCTCCCTCTCTCTCTACCTCTCTCCCTCTCTCTCTCTAGCTCTCTCTCACTCTGTGTGTGTGTCTCTCTCCCTCTCTCTCTACCTCTCTCTCCCTCTCTCTCTCTAGCTCTCTCTCACTCTGTGTGTGTGTCTCTCTCCCTCTCTCTCTCAGGTGGGTGTGATTCATGGTGGGTAATGACCGTCCTCTCTTGTCACGCTCTTTAACTCTCTATCATGCTCTATTGGTATTAGCCTGCCAGGAAATAGAGCTGAATTATCCCATTCAACGGATGACTTTAAGGGCCGTAGGATTTATCCTCCATGAAAGACTGTCTTAATACACACGCACACACACACACACACACGCACACACACACACACACACACGCACACACACACAGGCACACACGCACACACACACGCACACACGCACGCACGTATACACGCACGCACGCACACGCGCACGCACGCACGCACGCACACACACACACACACACGCGCGCACACACATACACACACGCGCGTGCACGTCTACCGCCTAACAGACCGCTTGATAACACATCATCATCACGGTTGTGTATTCCTATTTTGTCTAACGCCAAAATACTCGTTTAATTCGAAATTCATTCAGTATTTCTACTGATAAGAACAGCAACTCAAGAAGGGCTGTCTCAGAAGATGAGAAATAGTTGAATGAATCCAGACGAAGCAAGAGAAGACTTTTTGTGAAGGAGGAGGATGAAGGAACCGGTAAGGAGGTCACCCTTCCCCCATCCCATAATAATACTCTGAGGGAATCTACACCACCCAACACTTAGCAGACCCTGCATCCCATAATAATACTCTGAGAGATGCTAACGCCATGCTACACTTAGCAGACCCTGCATCCCATAATAATACTCTAGAGAAGCTAACGTCATGCTACACTTAGCAGACCCTGCATCCCATAATAATACTCTAGAGAAGCTAACGTCATGCTACACTTAGCAGACCCTGCATCCCATAATAATACTCTAGAGAAGCTAACGTCATGCTACACCTCAGCAGACCCTGCATCCCATAATAATACTCTGAGGGAAGGTAACGTCATGCTACACCTCAGCAGACCCTGCATCCCATAATAATACTCTGAGAGATGCTAACGTCATGCTACACTTAGCAGACCCTGCATCCCATAATAATACTCTGAGAGATGCTAACGTCATGCTACACTTAGCAGACCCTGCATCCCATAATAATACTCTGAGAGATGCTAACGTCATGCTACACCTCAGCAGAACTTGCTTCTCAGCCTCTCCTCATGTCCTCGTCAGAGCGTCTCCTCAATGGGCTTCTCCAGCGGCCCACAGGGGAAGCGTCCAGACGGCCGTTCAGCCTGAGACATTGTGTCCATCAGGGGGCTCTGGCAGGAGACGGCGCTGGCGTGATGCCTGAGAAGAAATGGTTCTCATAAGGGGAATTGCTTCTCAACGCTTCTCAGGAAATGGACACATATTTTAGACTGTTAGTGTGTAACAGTAGCTGTAGCAGGCGTGAGGACCAGACAGATGCAGAGGGAGCTTGCAGCCCCCTTAAGTTTCCCCGTTGAAACTCTGGGAGAAGAAAAGAGCTGATCTTCTAAATTAATGCCTTGTGGGCGCCAGAGCTAACATGAACATCCAGCCTGTTTTAACTTCTACACACACACACACACACACACACACACACACACACACACACACACATACACATACACACGCACACATGCCTGTTTACACACACACATACACACACACAATTGTGTACACACACACACACATGCACACACACACATGCCTGTTTACACACACACACACACACACACAATTGTGTACACACACACACACACCCACACTGTAAGGTAGGTAGGATTAGGACTAGATGTGTGCGCATGTTTATAGCCCACAGCTAACAAAGAAACACACGCTTTGTTCTGTCGGGGAATAGGAGGCTGGAGTTGGAAGATGCAAAGACACACTTTTCCTGGACATAATCCTGCTTCAGGATTTCCCTGATTCAGTCACTAATTCCCCTGACTCAAG
>JACYXH010000427.1:70000-150000 GCA_026745465.1 Lota lota | reverse complement strand
GTGAGAGATGGCACCTCGCTATTTCAGCACGGCTTGTACGTCAGAATGCAAAATGGGATTTTTTTTTTTTGTTACTCTGCCATATTCAGAGGACTCGGGAGAGTTGTAGTAGTAGTGTAAAATGCGGAATCAACGAAGATATACCCTAACCTAGGCTAGGGAAAGCTTTGTTTCGCCACGTCTCGCATGAGAAACGCTGAGGCAGTTTTAATAATTAATAATGACAAATAATTTTCACGATTAATTACTAAACAATGACCCAAAAAAAAGTCCATTCGTAACAACACAATAACTAACATTCCAGTGCGCCTATAGACCGGTATCATTTATTATTTATATAGACGTTGATTTAGGATGGGGGAGTATCGCCAAAAACTCCCATGATGCATTCTGATTTACAAGCCCTTTCTGAAAGTCAACGAAGGTGTGTGTAGGCTAACCAACAGTCATGAACTACAATTAAGAAAAGCACTCAGATGCCATTTGGTGCATAATATACATCAACATTCCTCCACCAAACAAAAAAAGGAATCGACTTCACCCTTTTCTCAAAATTAAAGATATCTGTAAAAATCAGTTTCGACTAGTCGAAATGTAATTTCTACATGGGAAAATATATTTGTAACATGTCAAAATTGTTTTACAGATATCTTAAATTCACATTTTAACTAGTCAAAACGACATTTTGACATGTCGAAATGTCATTTCCACCAGTGAAAACCAAATCGCTACTAGTCAGCCCAACTGATTACATGTTAAGAGGGCTTGCCATAGGCGGGGATTTCTGTTCCCATCGTGGGGAATATCGTGGCCAAATATTCCCCACGATGGGAACGGAAATCCCCGCCTATGGCAAGCCCTCCTAACACCAGTGACACGCGCGCATTCGAATCCAGCTGACTCGCGCCTCAAGGCAGCTGCTAATCAGGGCACGCGCTCGGGCTGGAGTCTGTCGAGCTCGAGCGCCACGCGCTGTAGTGAAGCCAGCGCCAGTGTTCTTCAGTTAGGTGTCCGTGGTCTGATCAGCGGAGAACGCGCCGCGTGTACCACGACAAGGAATCGTAAACTGCGTACTATTAGTTGAGAAAATGCTGTAGTCCTAGGTGATTGTTTTTTTTTTGGTGTGATTTCTAAACCTTTTCTCCGCCTTTCGCGCATCCCGGAGCTGCGCACGGTGCGCGGGTCAGCGCCAGCAGGCTGCCGCGTCCTGGGCACGGAGGAACCGCGAGGAAGAGGTGAGATCCATGTGTCAATCTGCCCCGAGGTATCCACGGTTGTACCTAGTTTCTCAAATAGAACAGTGTTCTACTCCCTCGGAAATAAAATACAATAAAATAAAAAGACAAGGATTTCAGTGTGATGAGCGGTGAGCAACCGACGTTAGGCTACAACAACGCGATGTTTGTTAAGATGAGCACAGATGAACAAAGATATGAAAGCGAGCGCTTTTCTTTCCAACAACACGCCTGTTCGCGAGGAGTAGTGCTACTGGTTTAAACTGAAGAGCCGAGGAGGATCCTGTGTGACTGTTTTTATATACATTACGGTAACGGACCTCCAGGACCAGGTTCATCAATAGACCCACAGAGGCGACATGTGGTGATGGGAATCAATGTAATCGATATAATGCAAGGACGCGGCGCTCTATCGGGTTTAAAGGGGCAACACTGGTTTAAAAACCATAGACTAAACCGGCGCAAAATTACAAAAGACATACAAAATAATGAGCTATTAATGTGGAGACTATACCTGAGCGTTATAATTATCTGATGGTGATAACGAACTACTGATTCGTAAATCAAACGCAACGTTATAGTGAAAATGTTGTCAGACCTTTTACAGAGCTTGCAATTAAATGCAATTGAACTTGCAGTCATTGGGCAGTTCTTGAAATGATTCTAGCGCTAACATCCAATGCTATAGTGTGTAACATCTATACGCAAACTGCAGTGTCACACACAGCAGCGAAGTGTGCAGCCGAACCCGCCGAAGAGCGACTCTAGGCTCAAGTGTCCACCCATCCTATTCAGGGGCCAGGAAATGGGCAGATGTCTTAACTAAACCCAGGAGGTGGGCACAGCACAGAGACACGCAATCCTCTGTGTCTGAGGCGATTCAGGAATTGTAAGGAGGTGACTCCGTGTCGTCTTCGGTCACCTTTTGGTGCCTCGTTGTTCCTGCTGCTGCGTCCAAGCCTACAGCGCTACCTGCACTTTCTGACTTCACGAAGCTTGGGGGCTTCGTGACCTGTTAGATCCCCACACTCCATAGATGTGCTGAAGCTGTATTGAAGCTTGAAGCTGTATTGAAGCTGTATTGAAGCTTGAAGCTGTGTTGAAGCTGTGTTGAAGCTGTGTTGAAGCATGAAGCTGTGTTGAAGCTGTGTTGAAGCTGTGTTGAAGCTGTGTTGAAGCTGTGTTGAAGCTGTGTTGAAGCTGTGTTGAAGCTGAAGCTTGAAGCTGAAGCTTGAAGTTGAAGCTGAAGCTTGAAGCTGAAGCTTGAAGCTTGAAGCTTGAAGCTGTGTTGAAGCTGTGTTGAAGCTTGAAGCTGTGTTGAAGCTGTATTGAAGCTTGAAGCTGAAGCTTGAAGCTGTATTGAAGCTTGAAGCTGTGTTGAAGCTGTATTGAAGCTTGAAGCTGTGCTGAAGCTTGAAGCTGTGTTGAAGCTTGAAGCTGTGTTGAAGCTTGAAGCTGTGTTGAAGCTGTGCTGAAGCTGTGTTGAAGCTTGAAGCTGTATTGAAGCTTGAAGCTGAAGCTTGAAGCTGTATTGAAGCTTGAAGCTGTGTTGAAGCTGTATTGAAGCTGAAGCTTGAAGCTGTATTGAAGCTTGAAGCTGTGTTGAAGCTGTGCTGAAGCTTGAAGCTGTATTGAAGCTTGAAGCTGAAGCTTGAAGCTGTATTGAAGCTTGAAGCTGTGTTGAAGCTGTGCTGAAGCTTGAAGCTGTATTGAAGCTTGAAGCTGTATTGAAGCTTGAAGCTGTATTGAAGCTGTGCTGAAGCTGTGTTGAAGCTTGAAGCTGTGCTGAAGCTTGAAGCTTGAAGCTGTGCTGAAGCTTGAAGCTTGAAGCTGTGCTGAAGCTTGAAGCTTGAAGCTGTGCTGAAGCTTGAAGCTTGAAGCTGTGCTGAAGCTCTCCCTCCCATATTCCATGAGAGACCCCACGGGGTGTTCAGCGTGCGCATCACTCCGTCTGTTGTTTTTTTAGCCTTGATATAATAGGCGGGTGAACATTAGCATGGAGCTAATCTGTGAACCATTGATGTGAATGAGGGTTCTGGAAGAAGACAGAGCCCCCCCCCCCCCCCCGTCCTTATGTCCTCTCATGATGAATCAACTTGGCAACAGTCAGGAGTCGTGAGAACCAGCCAAAACAAAGACACTGTTGTGTGTGTGTGTGTATGTGTGTGTGTGTATGAGAGAGCGTGTGTGTGTGTGTGTGTGTGTGTGTGTGTGTGTGTGTGTGTGTGTGTGTGTGTGTGTGTGTGTGTGTGTGTGTGTGTGTGTGTGTGTGTGTGTGTGTGTGTGTGTGTGTGTGTGTGTGTGTGTGTGTGTGTGAGAAAGTGTTAATGTGTGTGAGTGTGTGTGTGTGTGTGTGTGTGTGTGTGTGTGTGTGTGTATGAGAGAGAGCGTGTGTGTGTGTGTGTGTGTGAGAAAGTGTTAATGTGTGTAAGAGAGTGTGTGTGTGTGTGTGTGTGTGTGTGTGTGTGTGTGTGTGTGTGTGTGTGTGTGTGTGTGTGTGTGTGTGTGTGTGTGTGTGTGTGTGTGTGTGTGTGTGTGTGTGTGTGTGTGTGTGTGTGAGGGCCGTTGGGGGAGCCCTGACTCTGCAGTGCGTATGGGGGTCCCAGAGCTCTGAGGCGTGGCAGTGCCGTGTGACCTTCTGCTATTGTTATCTGGATCTGAGGAGCGGAGACACACGTCAAGACATCCAAGGGTTTGTAAAGATCAGACTCAGCTGCTGGTCCTTAGCCAGTCAGCTCAGCAGAGGAGTGAGCTCTGTCTGAGACCAGAACTCTCGTGGTGCTGGTCGGAGAGACTGGAACACATGACTCTGCTGCGATGGTACCATTTAGGAAACCTAGGATTTCAAGAGCTTCGTTTACAGATGGGCCATAACGGCACAAGGAAAGCAAGAGACCGATAATGGAAAGTAAGGGAAGCAAGCGTCTCTTAAAACACGTTGCTAGCACTTGCTCTGTGTGCACCAATGAATATTGTCCCGATTCCCCTTCACTCATCAAATAATAATTGCGCAATTATAAATAATGATTCACATTTTGACAGTTCAATTAGAATTTGTATGGCTTTCTTCCATGACTTCCATAACTGTGGTTTTATCTCAGCGGTGAGAGGCCTCACCGCTGCAAATCATTGGGATTGATTCATGCTGCCTATGATGCGGGCAGATTGTAAGGACATAATGAGGCCAAAAGGGGGGGGGGGGGGGGTGTGAACATGAAAGATGGAGGAGGAAAAATTGTGTCAGCATCCATCTCAGTTCCGCTGGGAATACGATGCTGCTGTTAAACTCAAGTTATCCCTGTCTGAACACCCGGCGAAGCATCACTGCAGCGGAGACAGCGAGACAATCAGCCCAGGAGGACTTTGAAAGTTTAATGAGGCAACATTAAACATTCTCCGCGTACGGCGCACATTTTCATAAGCCCAATTATTTGGCATCATCCTAGAATCCAAGAGGCTGTGTCGTGGTTACTAGATGCTCGCCTGCCTCTACTGTTCTGATCACACCGTTCCAGGACATGTGTTCCAGGACATGTGTTCCAGGACATGTGTTCCAGGACATGTGTTCCAGGACATGTGTTCCAGGACATGTGTTCCAGGACATGCGTCCAGGACATGTGTTCCAGGACATGCGTCTAGGACATGCGTCCAGGACATGTGTTCCAGGACATGCGTCCAGGACATGCGTCCAGGACATGTGTTCTAGGACATGTGTTCCAGGACATGTGTTCCAGGACATGCGTCCAGGACATGTGTTCCAGGACATGCGTCCAGGACATGTGTTCTAGGACATGTGTTCTAGGACATGTGTTCCAGGACATGCGTCCAGGACATGCGTTCCAGGACATGTGTTCCAGGACATGCGTCCAGGACATGTGTTCCAGGACATGCGTCCAGGACATGTGTTCCAGGACATGCGTCCAGGACATGTGTTCTAGGACATGTGTTCCAGGACATGTGTTCCAGGACATGCGTCCAGGACATGTGTTCTAGGACATGTGTTCCAGGACATGCGTCCAGGACATGTGTTCTAGGACATGTGTTCCAGGACATGCGTCCAGGACAAGCGTCCAGGACATGTGTTCCTGGACATGCGTCCAGGACATGTGTTCCAGGACATGCGTCCAGGACATGTGTTCAGGACATGTGTTCCAGGACATGCGTCCAGGACATGTGTTCCAGGACATGCGTCCAGGACATGCGTCCAGGACATGTGTTCCAGGACATGCGTCCAGGACATGCGTTCAGGACATGTGTTCCAGGACATGCGTCCAGGACATGTGTTCCAGGACATGCGTCCAGGACATGCGTCCAGGACATGTGTTCCAGGACATGCGTCCAGGACATGTGTTCCTGGACATGCGTCCAGGACATGTGTTCCAGGACATGCGTCCAGGACATGTGTTCCTGGACATGCGTCCAGGACATGTGTTCAGGACATGTGTTCCAGGACATGCGTCCAGGACATGCGTCTAGGACATGCGTCCAGGACATGTGTTCCAGGACATGCGTCCAGGACATGTGTTCCAGGACATGCGTCCAGGACAAGCGTCCAGGACATGCGTCCAGGACATGTGTTCTAGGACATGTGTTCCAGGACATGCGTCCAGGACATGTGTTCCAGGACAAGCGTCCAGGACATGTGTTCTAGGACATGCGTCCAGGACATGTGTTCTAGGACATGTGTTCCAGGACATGCGTCCAGGACATGTGTTCCAGGACATGTGTCCAGGACATGTGTTCCCGTCCTCTCCACACCTCTGAGCCCAGCAGCTGCACGGAAACCCTGTGTGATGTCGAGCGAGACGCTTGCACGCTAATGGCGCCGGAACAGGGTGTCCCTGAGACGGGGACACGGAGGCCGCCGGCCGCCCCTGGCCTGCTCGGCGGCACTGCGTGGGGGGGACTGGGTTGTGGGGCGGGGTCGCCTCCAGCCCCGGTGGTTGCCATGGCGCGAGAGAAGGCGGGGCCGGTTTCCCGTGGCGTGTGTAAATGAAACCGGAGTGACTGCGGTACGGCCGTCGCTGTGGTTACGGCGGTACGGCCGTCGCTGTGGTTACGGCGGTACGGCCGTCGCTGTGGTTACGGCGGTACGGCCGTCGCTGTGGTTACGGCGGTACGGCCGTCGCTGTGGTTACGGCGGTACGGCCGTCGCTGTGGTTACGGCGGTACGGCCGTCGCTGTGGTTACGGCGGTATGGCCGTCGCTGTGGTCACGGCGTGAATGTAAGCCCGCCGTGTGCCTGCTGGTTTGGAAACGTTTTGTCACCCAAAGGTTCTCGTGTGTGTCATGCGGTGTGAACCGGGCGAGGCTCCTCCTGTCGAGTCGTATGGCGCTGAGATGCTGAAGATGAACATAGGAAATGACAAGGCCTAGCAAACACACTTTTAAAAGGTTTCCAAAATTGACGCCGGCGACGGAAAATGTACACCCGTTTGTCTAACTGTGCGAACACATTGCACACTTAGACAAACGGGTGTACATTTCGAAGAAGCGTTACATGTTATGCGTGTAACATGTTGACAACTATGTAAACGTTTGTAAGAAATGACACAACTGTGTTGAATTTTCTCCTCACCGGGCCGGTTGTGGGCGTTCAGAGGAGGCAGGCAGGAAGTGCTCCGCTCGCTGGGGCTCTGGCTTTCTGTCTGACGTCGATCAGCGTCCGCAGGCCTGCGTTGCATGGAAACAGAGGCTCATAACTTCATTTATGCAGCTGTGGCATTGAACAGACGCAGATAATCGTGTCATTCTGTCACATCTTTCCCCAATGTGTTCTCCTCTTCTTGTGAACCCTCCGAGCTGCAGGCGCCCTCTGGGGAGTGCATGTGGACGGCAGTAATAATGATATAGGGCTTGTACGTCAGAATGCATTATGGGATTTCTTTGTTGCCGATACTCCACCATTTTGAGAGACCCCAAGAGAGTAGTAGTAGTAGTAATGTAACATCCATTAATTAAACATAAATATACCGTATCCTAAGCTAATTGCCACGTCCCGCGTCAGAATCACTGTGGCGGTTTCAAACACAACAACGTCACCCCATAATGACGGATCATTTGGCGATTAATCACTGAACACTGAACAAAACACCATTACCGTTGTTATGATCCTATACTAGGCTGTCTTGCGATGCGGCGTCACGATGAACAAGCGCCATAGAATGTATGTCCTGGATGGTGTGTGTGTCATGTGATGTGTTTATCATGTCTGGAGCGTGTGATGTGTGTATCATGTGATGTGTTTATCATGTCTGGAGCGTGTGATGTGTGTATCATGTCTGGAGCGTGTGATGTGTGTGTCATGTGATGTGTTTATCATGTCTGGAGCGTGTGATGTGTGTATCATGTGATGTGTGTATCATGTCTGGAGCGTGTGATGTGTGTATCATGTGATGTGTGTATCATGTCTGGAGCGTGTGATGTGTGTATCATGTGATGTGTGTATCATGTGATGTGTGTATCATGGGATGTGTGTATCATGTCTGGAGCGTGTGATGTGATGTGTGTATCATGTGATGTGTGTATCATGTCTGGAGCGTGTGATGTGTGTATCATGTGATGTGTGTATCATGTGATGTGTGTATCATGTCTGGAGAGTGTGATGTGTGTATCATGTCTGGAGCGTGTGATGTGTGTATCATGTCTGGAGCGTGTGATGTGATGTGTGTATCATGTGATGTGTGTATCATGTCTGTAGCGTGTGATGTGTGTATCATGTCTGGAGCGTGTGATGTGATGAGTGTATCATGTGATGTGTGTATCATGTCGGAGCGTGTAATGTGTGTATCATGTCTGGAGCGTGTGATGTGGTGGTGTGTGTTGATGGAACCATGGAAGACGAAGCAAGCAGAGAGGCTCCATCTCATGGGTCGGAGGTTGCACCAGCTGGAAGGGGATGGAGTTCCCCTGGACCGTGGGCCTGGATGTTGGTTCTGGTTCTTTTTAGAGGTGTGTGTCAGCGCTCTCTCTCTGTCAACCAGAACACCATAGGCGTCCTTTTGTGTATCATTTCAAAGAGTAGGTATTACCTTCTCCCACAGTGGAGATAAATAAAATCGATTGAGTGTACTAAATTGGGCAAGGTGCTTTCTGCTGTCCCCAGCAAGAGATTAGAGATTCTCTAGATTCTCTAGGTTCTCACGATGCCGTCGTCCAGGATACAACTGATGTGGCCCCTTTGCAGCAAGACGAGAATTCATTTCACACATCATTTTCCACTGTCAGGTCATAGAGAACGCCAGTTTGCAATTTCACACAAAACCCTCCCAAACAAAGGAGCTGCTTATATCTTACTTACCGGGTCTGCTCTCTGTCAGAAGGATTATGATGAGGTATATCACTATTATTATTATCAATGGCAGGAGAATTGAATAGTTTGCTCCCCTACCCTTCTTTTCTATTGGTCTTTAATGTAATAATTTGGTTTTATATTCATGAGAGCTACAAATGAGGGTCGACCCTGCTCTATCATTGGCAGTTAAAGGTGCTGTGCTTAAGATTTGAGAAGTTTAAAGACAATAAAAAAAAAAAGTCCTTTCCCTCTCTGCTCCCTCCCTCCCTCCCTCCCTCCCTCCCTCCCTCCCTCCCTCCCTCCCTCCCTCCCTCCCTCCCTCCCTCCCTCCCTCCCTCCCTCCCTCTGTTTCTCCGCCATTGAGAAGTGTTGCCTTCATGCACCTTTGATTGACAGCCAAGACAGGTCACCCGAACCAATCGGTGAAGAGATGCCCTGATTGGTCAGAAATGAGCTGGGCGCGGTCTACAATCCAAACGGTCTCATGCGGAGGCAGGCGCAGTCAACCAGAGCAGATATCCTCACAGAACATTTCACTCACTAACAGCTGACCGATGGCTAGGCCATTTCCAACCAATTACACTCAAATGATGGCTCTTTAACTGAGCCTAACTTAACAGACAGGATTTAGCTGCAGCCATCAGGTGGATGAAAGGTGGAGTGGCACGGCTGGGCAGCGGGGGGGGATCGGATACCCATGGAATCATTTCAGGTCCTGTCTATGTGGACTGTTTCTATGTTCTCCCCGTGTTCACTGTGGTAGCCTCCCACAGGCACGTTGACATACCTGGAGACACCCCGAGTCTTATTCATGAAGATATAAAAAATACTACCTTATTTTAGATTTAAGAATAGCGATGAACATAGTGGACGGTCTGAAAGCAAACTGAAAGGATTAATTAATTACTTCTTTTTTTAATGTTTTTTTGTAAAAGGTTTACATTCAGAATTAATCCATTAGTACATTTTGAAAAACAAAAGTGTCCAGGCTGTCTGTTTACTACAAATAAACAAGGACCGTGTGTGTGTGTGTGTGTGTGTGTGTGTGTGTGTGTGTGTGTGTGTGTGTGTGTGTGTGTGTGTGTGTGTGTGTGTGTGTGTGTGTGTGTGTGTGTGTGTGTGTGTGTGTGTGTGTGTGTGTGTGTGTGTGTGATCCTCCACATATTGAGGTTTGGAGCGTCCTCCTGCTCCTGTGTTTCTTTGCTAGTCCTCATGGTGGTACTCCAGCACGCCGAGGAGACTGGCATCCAGACAATACTGCAAGGCGCCGAGAGCTGGGGAACGGCTGGTGGAATGTCCTACAGACGGCGTGCTGTTGTACTGTTGTTGTAACGCGGATATGAAACTCTCCACAGGAAACACGTCCGCCAGGAAACATGAATCAGCTTAGGGCAAAGTGCGGAATTGCAAAACGCTCCAGTTGAGCTGGTGGTGTTAATAAAAACGTCCATATATGCGCAGTACAACTCCCTTGGGTATCTGGAAGGACGGGCACACACACACACACACACACACACACACACACACACACACACACACACACACACACACACACACACACACACACACACACACACACACACACACACACACACACACACACACACACACAGTTTGACTGGAAGCAGCCCCCCACGGTGCTTAGAGAAACCTTGTGCCAGGTGTTTGGATTTTATGGCCTCAGCATGGTGGCAGAGATTCTGCTCACCTGTCTGTTCGGATCTGCGATGAGGGCGTCCCAACTCGCGGTGGTACAGAACCGTGGGGGTGGGGGTGGGGGTGGGGGGGGGGGGGGAACAGATAGGGCAACAGTACAGCCCATAGGCACATTACAACCATATCACACATTCGTTGAACACGTGTGAACCGTGCGATTAAGACAGCGATGAATTACGACACGCTACAAGAGTTTCCCTTTCAGTGGCTCTTGCCTCTTCCCCTTCCCCTACTGGGAACTGGGTACTGGGAGTTTCCCTTTCAGTGGCTCTTGCCTCTTCCCCTTCCCCTACTGGGAACTGGGTACTGGGAGTTTCACGAGAGAAGTTCCAACAAAAGCCCAACTAAAGTAAAGGAATCAGTAGACCCCGTCCAAAGGGACGAAGGAAATGGGTTTATTTTATTAAGAGAAAAAGGTGAAATGAAACAACCATTCTCGACCTGTCTTTCCCGCACACACTAAAACACACACTAAGACACACAAATTTGCACACACACACATATTTGCTCACACACACACACAGTTATTCAAATACAGTGTGTTAATGAGGATAAATGTGCATTTTTATGAGTAGAGACTGGAGGCTAAGCCATTGCGGTGTTTACTGTTGTAGAGAGCCTTCTCTCCCCCCCCCCCCCCCCCCCCCCCCCCCCCCCCCCCCCCCGCCCCTATGCTGTGGTAGAGTATTAATCGAGAGAGATGCAGGATTATTATTTCCTTCTGGTTCGGTGTAAAACTGCCATCACAGGCGCATCCTGTGAGAGTGCTGTGCCTGGCTACAGAGGCACAGCTGTCCTTTTAATAACCAGACACACACAGACGCACGCCTGAGTGCAAAGTTTCATTTTGAAATCAACTGAATTGATTTATTCCTCTGAACGTTTCATACGGCGGGCAGATCAACCAAGTGGTGCGCAGGCTGGAGAGAAACCAGTCCCTGCTCTAAACCAGTCCCTGGTTTAGAGCAGGGCAGTCCTGTCCCTGGTTTAGAGCAGGGCAGTCCTGTCCCTGGTTTAGAGCAGGGCAGTCCTGTCCCTGGTTTAGAGCAGGGCAGTCCTGTCCCTGGTTTAGAGCAGGGCAGTCCTGTCCCTGGTTTAGAGCAGGGCAGTCCCGCACCGACCAGGAGGTGCACGGAGGAGAGGACAGGAGGTGGGGGTCCCTGCTGGCACACATCCGTCTCTGGGACGGGAGCGTGTGGGACAGGGCGGAGGTGGACTGGTCCCTGTTCCAGGAGACACTGGAGTGGTGTGGCGGACGCTTGAGCCGTGACGGATTAGGCACCGAATGCTGAGTGTAAATCAATCATCGTTCTTTTGTTTTATTATTATTTTCCGGCCACAACTCTTGAGTCTTACAGCGGTGCTTTTTGTGCAGGAGTCAATTATCGGTGGATAATCGACTGGGCCTTTTTAGTAGGAATTAAATATGAGCTGCTGAGTTATATCAAGTGACTGAAGAGCCCTGCGATGTGCTTGTGTTCTGAGGAGAAGGAGGTCACGTAAATAAGTTGTTTGTGTGAGAGGTTTGGCTCATTAGAGCCTCCTTCAAGAATCAATATAAAGACGGCGTTCCCCTACTCGACTTTGCTGTCGTTTGTTCGGCTTTGTCAAACTCTCCCCCGCCTCCACCCTAGCTCAGATCAGCACTGACACGGTGCCGTGCCTGCACTCAAATACTCAGCATCATTAAGAAGCTTGTGTCGTTCTACATCGGTCGCCTTACTGGGGGCGTCTTTGAATCCGCGTGTGGTCGTTATCGACGACGAGAACGCGGTCCTCGCTCGGCGTCTTCCTTGAGCGAGCCTGTTGTGTTACGGGTTCGGCGCCAGGGCCCCACTCTGAGCCAGCCAATCACAGAAGATCCTGAGCCGGTATGCAGGGGTTCCACCCTCGCCTGGACTGGAAAAACAAACATCTCAGGAGCTCGGTGTGCAATGCGTCAGAGACGCAGCCAAGAAGCCGTGCGATAAGCATCAAAACATGTGCATCGCGCGTATCTGTGTCTCGTTGCCACGGTGATAGATGGGCTGAGAAATATCATGAATTCTAATGTTTGTAGTGTCGATGATTTATGCTATTTGATGTGGTGTTCTGTAGAGGCTTCCTCTGACAGATCCCTTTTGCAGGATAATTTTTGTAGATTTTCTTAAATCTTTGTTGACAAAAAAGGTCTGTTCTTTGGCATGCATACATAAATGATGATATGAATTTAACTACATTCTTTCTAATCTTGCGTGTTTGGAAAACAAGAATATACCTTTTGTTGTCGCTGAAATACATTTACATTTGTTTTACATATTTCATCCTAAAATGCCCATTTGACCTAAACTGCAACCTGTTCATAAGATCATAAGATAAGAACATCTAACATGGCGTCTCTCTTCTTTCTTTTGACAGATTCAACCTCCTGAATACCAAGCAGTGAGGACAGAAACTCCAGAAAGAGTTTCTCCCCATTGGCTTCCTTTCCTGAACACATTGCGGCTGGAAAACGACTTAGCAGCATAAGCAGAAGCCAGCGTCAGTGAAGGCTGATGCTCAGGAGCCGTGGTTCACCAACGGTTCAAGCCTTCCTCCCAAACACTGCCCCTCCTCTGAGCGTAGCGCGAGCAGAGAGAGCCGAGCACCATGGCTGCTCCCTCCCTCCCTCGGACCTCGTTGGCCCGGATGTTGGTTGGCTTGCTGCTGCCCCTGATGTCCCTGGCCCAAGGCAGGGAGTGCCCCCGGCTCTGTGTCTGTGAAGTGCGGCCCTGGTTCACCCCCCAGTCCACCTACAAGGAGGCGTCCACCGTGGACTGCAACGACCTCAGGCTCACGCGCATTCCCACCAACCTCTCCGTGGAGACCCAGGTGCTTCTGCTGCAGAGCAACCTCATCTCCCACACCAGCGGGGAGCTGGAGGTCCTGTACAACCTGACGGAGCTGGACCTGTCCCAGAACAACTTCAGCACCGTGGAGGCGGTGGGTCTCACCAGCATGAACCAGCTCACCACCCTCCACCTGGAGGAGAACCACATCCGCCAGCTGCCGGACCACTGTCTCAGGGACCTCTCCAACCTCCAGGAGCTCTACATCAACCACAACCAGATCAGCTCCATCTCCCCAGGCGCCTTCGTAGGCCTCAGCAACCTCCTGCGACTCCACCTGAACTCCAACAGGCTGCGGGTGATAGACAGTCGCTGGTTTGAAGCCACGCCTAACCTCGAGATCCTTATGATCGGGGAGAATCCAGTCATTGGCCTCCTGGACATGAACTTCAAGCCTCTGGGGAGTCTGAGGAGCCTTGTTCTGGCCGGCATGGATCTCACCGAAGTCCCGGGGAATGCTTTGGTGGGGTTGGATAGCCTGGAAAGCATTTCCTTCTACGACAACAAGCTGGTCCGAATCCCCCAACTGGCCCTCCAGAAAGTACCTAATCTGAAGTTCCTGGACTTGAACAAAAACCCTGTGCACAAACTCCAGGAAGGGGACTTCAGGAACATGCTGCGTCTCAAGGAGCTTGGCATCAACAACATGATGGAGTTGGCGTCTGTCGACCGCTATGCCCTGGACAACCTCCCAGAGCTCACGAAGCTGGAGGCCACCAACAACCCCAAACTGTCGTACATCCACGGGCTTGCCTTCAGGGACATGCCCTCCCTGGAGAGCCTGATGCTCAACAACAACGCGCTCAGCGCTCTGTACCAGCGCACCGTGGCGGCCCTGCCCAACCTGCGAGAGATCAGCCTGCACAGCAACCCGCTGCGCTGCGACTGTGTCATTCAGTGGATGAGCTCCAACCGCACCTCGGTGCGCTTCATGGAGCCCCTGGCCATGCTCTGCTACTCTCCCCCGGAACGGAGGGGCAAGCGGGTCCGAGAGCTGAAGCCGCTGGACGCCCCGGAGCGGTGCCTTCCCCTCATCTCGCCCGACACCTTCCCGGCCCACCTGGACCTGGAGCTGGGGATGAGCGCCGCGCTGGACTGCCGAGCCATGGCTGAGCCGGAGCCGGAGACCTACTGGGTGACCCCCCTCGGCGCCAAGATCACCGCGGACTCCGAGTCGGACCGGTACCGCCTGAGCGGCGACGGCACGCTGCATCTGTCCCACGTCCGCGCGGAGGACTCTGGCCGGTACACCTGCGTGGCCCAGAACACGGAGGGGGCGGACACCCGGGTGGCCGCGGTCCGCGTGAACGGAACCCTGCTGGACAGCGCCCAGGTGATGAGGATCTACGTCAAGCAGACGGCGCCTCACTCCATCCTGGTCTCCTGGAAGGTCAACGCCAACGTCCCGGCCTCCAACCTCAAGTGGGCCTCGGCCACCATGAAGATCGACAACCCGCACATCACCTACACGGCCCGCGTGCCGGTGGACGTGCACGAGTACAACCTGACGCACCTGCAGCCCGCCACCGAGTACGAGGTGTGCCTCAGCGTGTCCAACGTCCACATGCAGACGCACAAGTCGTGCGTCAACGTCACCACCAGCAGCGCCGCCTTCGCCCTGGACGTCTCGGACCCACGGCCCAGCACCGCCGTCCTGGCCGTCATGGCGACCGTGCTGGCCTTCGTCAGCCTGGCCACGGTCGGGGTCTGCGTGGGCCGGCGCTGGAGGAGGAAGAGCTACCAGCACTCCCTGAAGAAGTACATGCAGAAGACGTCGTCCATCCCGCTGAACGAGCTGTACCCGCCCCTCATCAACCTGTGGGAGGCGGACGGCGAGAAGGAGAAGGACGGCGGCGGCGAGGGCAAACCCTCCCCCGTGGACACCACGCGGAGCTACTACATGTGGTGATGGTTCCGGAGAACCCCCCGCGGACACACTGCTGCCGTTACGGTGCAAGAGGCGCACAAAAGGGACGACGGTTTTCTTTGGTATTCGTAGCTTTGCTGAAGAGTGATTTGAGGATGTGATTTCCTTCTCTTCTTAAATTAGTACAGCGTATCGCCTTGGTTGGATTCTTTCTTCTTCGTTTGGACTCTGAAGGCCATATTTACTAAATGATCAGTGAAGGCTCTAGTACATTGGTAGGCAGAAAACGTAACATGTGGGTAGATTAACATGTTAATGATCAACATGTTAATCTACCCACATTAGCTTTTAGTGCGCGCTAACTATGGTGCCACTGGGCAGGTGATTTATCTCCATGGCTGGCTTCATTCAAATGTACTGGAGGTTACCAGTCACTTGTTCCGTCTGTTAACCAGTAATGCTATACCAATTATTGTATTTTGTAGTTATTTTTCACTTGCATAGTTGCAAAACGCCTAGTGCGTTCACTTGTTTAACGTAATTCTAAAATATATCCAATATACCGAATATGTTGTTTTACTCGTCCACATTGGAAGGAGGCTGTAGACGAGAAGGTAACTTGAGAGGAGAGAGGACAGCAGAAGAAACCACGATCATCTGAGAGGTCTTTCCTACGTCAAAGCAGGGCGCCCCTAAGGATATACAGGTTACACATACACATACACATTACACATACAGGACTGTATGTATACAGTATATATACTGTATGTATACAGTGTATATATATATATATATATATATACTGTATGTATACTGTATGTATAGTATACATATAATATATATATATATATACAGTACACATACAGTATATATACTGTATGTATAGTATATATAGTATATAGTGTGTATATATATATATATATATATATACTGTATATTTACAGTATATATACAGTGTGTATATATACTGTATGTATAGATTGGGGGGGGGGGGGGGGGGGGGGCAGGCCTCTACTATGGTCTGTAATCCAAGACCACCAATCTTTTAATATTAAAATATATTAGATGTTTTTTTTATTGAAGAATGTAAGAACCCAGCACAATGACAAATAGACACCTGCATCGTAAAGGACTACACAATGTATTTATCGATCACAATACAAGCACAATGCAGAGGTTTTCTCCTAAGTTTCTCTATGCCAAGTTCGAGTCCGCACGGCAAAATGTACATTTTTCCCTCTGACTCCATCATGGGTGCTGGTTTATCCGAGCCTCCTCACTTAGTGCGTGGTAGCGTGTAGCGCAGTCCTCGGTGGATGGCAGCTATGTTTAGCCTTCAGGTCGTCTGGAGTCGCTAGGCTAGGCTAGGCTAGGCTATCTGTGCTGTATGTGGTTTTACTCTTTCAACGAGCCTCATTTCCAGTTAATAATGCAGTTGCGTTGGGATCAAAGGCTCTTTGTATTTTCCGTTTCAAACAGTGTATCTGTTGCGCACTGACTGCTGGGTAATGGAGTTTATTGACTTCAAAGTAAACGCTGACAGGTGGGTTGAAGCTTGCTATACTGTACTGAATAATGTTAGCGACTGTGCAGTAATGTTGTATCAACTATAATTTAGACCTTTTGATTAATTCCAAGAAAATAGGGATTTTAGTTTGGGATAAATGTGTTCAATGATAGAAAACATGAATGTATAATTAATAGCGTTCATGATTATTAACTATTGTATTCTATTCTAGGAACTTTTTTCTCTCATTTTATCTTACTAAATTTGATAGCCATTGCCTAGATTATTTCCACATGTAAAATGTACACTACGGATGTTAAAATAAATACGTTCTGTTCTTTTGCACATATGTCCCCTGATTATGTGTGGTATTTGTATTATTGTAAACTTGGGAGTCAAATATAAGATGTACAATTCTGTCATAGCTTCGGTGTAGTCTCACTGGATTGAGGGGTGTTTGCTGCCCTCTAGTGTCGATAAAAGAAACAAAATGGTTATTCTGTAACCGTTTTTTTTTGTTGCGGGGTTCATGCGATGCGAACCGGACAATAAGAGTCTCATGGTATGTTTAAAATGAAACGGTAATTAAAAAAGTTGTATATTTATTAATTAGAAAATATTCAATTTTTATTAGACATTTATTAGTTTATTCATATTAATATTGCTATAAAAAAAGTTTCATTACTTGATTGAAATAACTCTGAACATCATGTTGACCAGGCATGAGCCTTTTATGTATGCATTACAAAAAGTATCCCTCTTTCTCCTATAAACATCTCCAGCAGGGTAGGATGTGCTCTACTGTACACAAACAGATAACCCATGGCATCCATTGTCTTCAGTCTAAGGGCCTGACGGCTCCGTTCACAGTGAGGCCCCCTGCTGCCATGACTCGGACTTCAGAAGGGTATCTGGTCCTCAAGGAGTTGTTGTTGTTGTTATGGTGAAGGTCCAGCTGGTCACCGTGGTGAAGGTCCAGCTGGTCACTGGGGTGAAGGTCTGATGGTCACTGTGGTGAAGGTCTGATGGTCATCATGGTGAAGGTCGTGGTGAAGGTCTGATGGTCATCATGGTGAAGGTCGTGGTGAAGGTCTGATGGTCACCGTGGTGAAGGTCTGATGGTCATCATGGTGAAGGTCGTGGTGAAGGTCTGATGGTCATCAAGATGATGGTCTGATGGTCATCATGGTGATGGTCTGATGGTCATCATGGTGATGGTCTGATGGTCATCATGGTGAAGGTCCAGCTGGTCACCGTGGTGAAGGTCTGATGGTCATCATGGTGATGGTCTGATGGTCATCATGGTGAAGGTCCAGCTGGTCACCGTGGTGAAGGTCTGATGGTCATCATGGTGAAGGTCTGATGGTCATCATGGTGATGGTCCAGCTGGTCACCGTGGTGATGGTCCAGCTGGTCATCATGGTGAAGGTCTGATGGGTCAGCGCGGCTCGGCCGACACGCAGCGGAAGCCCAGGTTTGAGGCGGAGCTGTCGGGCGTGTTTTGGCTCCGGGCTGCACAGCGGTACCGGTAGCAGTACGACTGACGCAGACAAACAGAACCCAACCTCCCAGTGTGAAACCGCTTGATATACTTCTACACATTCTGTTCATGCACCACATAACAGAACCCTAACCCTCGCATCCCAACAGAGCCAATCACATCCGATGGTGGACAAACATAGGGACTGACTTTTGTCGGTCCTCAACTCCACGAGTCGTCTGGAGAGACTTTCTCTCACTCAACTCGTGTTTAAATAGCGTGTGTTCAACAGGGGCCACGCGCGGGTTGTTGCTGTGTACTGGCTCAGTGTGTTCCCACCGTGCAGCATCAAGTGTGCTGGAGGGCCCCGCCTGCCATTCCTCGTTCAGACGAAACAAACGGCGCTCTGCGCTCACAACCGACCCCGCGTGCAATCGTGTTCCCAAAGCACCCGTCGCCAGGGGCAACGGGTTGGCAACCAGCGTGCAGTGAGATAAGGCTTGTCTATAATTAAAGCTAGGGATGGCAATTCATTTTACAAGCATGTTTTGTCCAGATTCTGGTAATTCCCTTTACATCCCGACAGCAATCAATAAATCAAAAGCTCTGACAAAAAAGAGGAAGAACATGCGGTATCTGTGGCTGTCGCAGGCCCGTCATAAGCCATCCAATCACTGCATTTGGCGCACAATAAATGATTGGAAGGCCTACACGTCTCTCTACCGTCCTACCCGGCGACCTGCGCGCACTCTGCCCGTGCGCCCATGCCATGCCCGCAGTCTCCCCCAGGCTAGGCAGGCCTGTCGCTAAAGCTAGCGAGCTAGTCATGTGCTTTGGGCGCGTGGCTTTGAAGGGAGGGAGGGGTGGGATTTATTCAGTTGGATACTTTCAAAATCGACTTGAACTCTTGCCGGTTTCTCCACATTGCCTACCCAACCTTTAAGTTGGTAGCCGAGTAGTTTGCCCTGTTTAAAAACAGCTTAAGGAAAGCATACATGATTCAACGACAGGCAGAGATTCTCAAAGTGTGGCATAGCAGAGACAAATGAAGAGGGAAAAGTAATACAAGAGATTACTTGTGCTAAATGAGAACCGTGTACAGCTGTGGTGTTCATGTTTCCTGTTTCCTGAACAGTCATTGTGACTGGCTCCGTAGGAATACCTCACAGCTCCAGTGAAGCGTTAAAAAAGGTAACCATAGTAACGGCGTATCGCACGGTTCCTTACCTTGTGGCACATGTAGGACCCTCCCTTCTTCACCCGCTCGGTGCCCGAGGACGGTCCTGTCTGCAAGCAGGACACGAAGAGACCTCAATCAATGGCGCTCTCTGGTAACCACCACCAACACCACCACCATCACCACCACTAACACCACCACCACCATGTCCACCACCACCATGTCCACCACCACTAACACCACCACCACCATGTCCACCACCACCATGTCCACCACCACTAACACCACCACCACCATGTCCACCACCACTAACACCACCACCACCATGTCCACCACCACCATGTCCACCACCACTAACACCACCACCACCATGTCCACCACCACTAACACCACCACCACCACCACCATGTCCACCACCACCATGTCCACCACCACTAACACCACCACCACCACCACCATGTCCACCACCACCATGTCCACCACCACTAACACCACCACCACCACCACCATGTCCACCATGTCCACCACCACCATGTCCACCACCACCACCACCACTAACACCACCACCACCATGTCCGCCACCACCACCACTAACACCACCATGTCCGCCACCACCACCACTAACACCACCATGTCCACCACCACCACCACTAACACCACCACCACCATGTCCACCACCACTAACACCACCACCACCATGTCCACCACCACCACCACCACCACTAACACCACCACCACCATGTCCACCACCACTAACACCACCATCACCACCACCATGTCCACCACCACCACCATCACTAACAACACCACCATGTCCACCACCACTAACACCACCATCACCACCACTAACACCACTAACAACACCACCATGTCCACCATCACTAACACCACCAACACCACCATGTCCACCACCACCACCATCATCACCATGTCCACCACTAACACCATCACCATGTCCACCACCACCACCACCACCATGTCCACCACTAACACCACCACCACCATCACCATGTCCACCACTAACACCACCACCACCATCACCACCACCACCACCATCACCATGTCCACCATCACCATGTCCACCATCACCATGTCCACCACTACCACCCCCACCACGGGAGAGAGGTCTCTACAGCATTACCGGGTTCTGCTGGCGCTCCGTGCCGTGATACACCGTCCACCAGTCCGCCGTCCACTCCCACGCGTTGCCCACCATGTCGTACAGACCGTAGCCGTTGGCAGGAAATGACATCACCTGCAGCATGGCGGAGCACGTCACCTCTTCAAAATAAGACACTTCCTCAGGATTTAAGCTCTTGTTCGTAAAAGGTGTCCTTTTGACCTCACGGACCTCAGACTCTTATCCCTCGTCTTACCGGAGAAGTTTGAGCGTAGCCGTCCTCTGCGGAATTGTACTTTGGGAAATCTCCTTGCCAGAGGTTAGCGTAGTGCTGCTCCTTTGGATTCAACTTGTTCCCCCAGGGAAACAACCTGCAGGGATTAGGAGCTAGTTACCCACGCGTCTGACCGTGTGGTAGTCACGTCACAGACGCCTTGATCCAAAGGGACTCGCGCCCTACCGGTCCTTCAGGCCGCCCCTGCAGGCGTGCTCCCACTCCGCCTCCGTGGGGAGCCTCTTAAGGGCCCAGGAGCAGTAGGCCCCCGCATCCTTCCAAGAGACGTGGAGAACGGGATGACGCAGCCTGCAGAGAAAACAACGACATCATCGCTGAGAACCTGCGCGTCGCCCCTCTCCTCCGTCCTGTGTGAACAACCGTCGCCAGCGTCCCCGTGGCGACCGTGTTTATGGACGTAAGGAGGCCTCCCGGTACCGTTCCCACAACAGGCGGCCTGGTCGTGAAGGCGTTTACCTCTCCGCGATTCCGGAACCCCGGCCCTCTGGGTTCCTCCAGCTGGCTCCTTTGACCGGCAGCCACCAGGGGGCAGCAGCCACCTAAAAACCAGGACGGCGGACTTCAGGAGCCGGATGTGACCTCATAAAACAAAACCAAAAATAGCCCGGGCACCTTCAGACTGAGTCCCATGCTTCATCTTGGGTGTGATTCATAACTGACTTTAATAACCAGTATGCGCCTGGATCCTGAATTAGTCCAGACGGTAACGTGGTGCTTTGTGCTCAGCCTAGCGTCTGGTCTCCGTTACATGAGCCCAGCACCTGACAGCTGACGTGAAGCAGAGCCGGTCTGGTTCTGCTGCCCGCTCTTCCCCGGGGTCGGCCGCAACTCGTTTGAGAACAAGCTCAAGAAAAGAACATCTGAGCCATGAGCCTTGATGGTTTTCAGCAACTAAAAAAAGACCTATGTGTGAGATGTTACTGGTGCTTGTATATTTATTACATGATAATAACTTACAGACAAACGGGAGTCGTGATTGTAAAATATTTCCTTCGGGATCTTGGGGATAAATGGTCTAACAATATCTCTTGTATTCTGTAATCTAAGAGAGACAGTCAGGTGCATTATTGTCAACGGTTAAATATGCCGTGTACCTTTAGGGGGAACACCTACCGCTTGGCTGATTTGACTTTTAACCGATTCGCTCAGAATTCCTTCGAACACAAACGAGTCTCCGTATTGTTCGGCCTATGGTGGGGTGGGGGGTTGGGGGGGGGGGGGGGGCACAGCAGCAAAACATCAGTTTAGTACCCACACCGTGCGCCACGGGACATAACGCCACTGATGATGTTCACCTCAGTGACGTAGCCTGTGGCGTTCACAAAGGCCCGGAACTGTAGATTGGAGACTTCCTGGACGTCCATGAAGAAGGGGTCCAGGTACACGGCTCGCTGAGGGCCCTCCCCATCCGGGGGGATGCCCGGGTCGTCTGTCCCCATCAGGGCCTCTCCGCCGGGTATCAGCACCATCTGGAAGCCCATTGACCTCACTCAGTACTCCTTCATATCAGATCATGTAGGCCTGGGCTCGTTATATTGAATACGCGGAAGAATGGCAGCCATTCTATCTAATGAATCACAGAAAAAGTGGACACAATAACATAGGGACCTTTTTCTTTTTAATGATTTATCATTCAGTTAATTAAAATAAGCTCAATAGTATTAAGCGACCTGGCTTTTTGTATCCTCATCCTCTTCCCGAGGGTTTGAAGGCATCTCGTTCATAATTTCAGAGTATTTAACAGCTGGCTTGACAGATGAGTCGGTCCTGTCTCCCTCGGTGTCAACAACAGATTCTCTCTTCAAGCTTTGACATCCACATCCCACTGATTCCGATGGAACCGTGTCGTCTGACTGTGTTCGGACCACCAGGTCTGGAGGAACCGGGTCGGGACCTTCAACGCATAACGCTGTGTACTTAGTAAAGACAATCAAAGTGAAGGTTAAGCAACGCAACATCTTTGCAGCATTGGAATCACTGGCCGATGGCGACATGCTTCCGCAAAGTCACGTGGTCCACCTTGTTAACTCTTTGCAGTCTGTGGCAATGGAAATGTAATGTCTTATGGCTATATTTTTCTTGTATCCGCCCAGTAAAATTCACAATTGTGAAATAAAATAATTGCTAATACTCCTCTTCATCTTAATCCGAACGATTCTAAATTGCGCACAACTGGTTGAGTTGTAGTCCTTGCAGTGGGCGGGGCTGGACCAAGGAAACAACACCATTTCCCAGATGTCTTCACTGGTATGGTCCTCGCAAACAACCTGGCACCCATCCAGCGCAGCGAGCGTTGATGTAGCGAGCTGAGCCTGCACCGTTCGGCCGCAGAAAGGTGCTTAACCTGTCACGCCTTGGACCGCGTTCGTTGACGGCTGTGCGTCCCAGTGGCGTGGTGCAGAGGAGTCCCCGCTGCCATGCGTCCTTAGTTGACGTGTTGTATGCCGAGCGTCTGAACGTTAACCACAGCGAAGGTAAAGTTGAGCGCGCAACTTGTGTGCAATTTACAATGCTTTTGGAATGAAAAGTCCCCCCCTTCAACGGCTTGGGAGGATAGATTCTGGCTTGCTTTCGTGGACGGGAGTCGCAACAAGCGGAACAGTGTTCGTGAACGCTGTTGATGCGGCTGCTTCAGATTCAGATTTCGGACTATTGGAATTAAGAGAAATCTAAACTAACGCGCTTTGACAATTTTCTTTTGTCCCTCTGAAAGCTATCGCCATAAAGAAAAAAGAAAAGAGGCGTAGGCTGCTAAAGCATTTAAATGAAGGCACTGGAATGTAACCTCACCACATCTGAAATATTAAATTTATAAACGGGTCAGCAGGTTATTGACACAATGATAAGTTGGCAAGTTTCAACGGACGACTATCGTCGACCGAACCAACAACTCCGCCTTCCATTTAATGGCCTAATTTACCGGTTCACATTACTGTAGGCCTACTGTGTATCTCAACGACTAACTGACGTCCAATCATTAACGGTCGGGCCCTCAGTCAGCACAAATGCATGGACATCAGGGACGATATTTCCCTGCACTCTGCTCTTATGCAAATCCTGATGATGGGACTCTGTGCGGGGGGGGGGGGGGGGGGGGGGGGGGGGGGGGGGGGGGGGGGGGGGGGGGGGGGGTATTTATCTGTTAATTCTGAGGTTTCAAGTTTCCGACTATGGTCATGTCTCCAAACACACGCTAATATCTACTGACATGAACGTGAAGGCCGTGCCATCAGAGCCCGGACTGTAATCACCCTTCTGTTTTTGCAGCATGAACGAAGCATTGAACCAACCATACGAAGTACATTACAACTTCAGAAACCAAAAACATAGGTGACATCAGCTGAGTGCTTTCCCAGCAGGCTGTGAAAGCACTCAGCCCAGAGTGTCACATGTTGAGGTCACCTGATGTTACAAGTAGACCATGAGTCATGGTAGAGGGACTCTAAACGTGTCTCCATCCCTGAGTCATGGTAGAGGGACTCTTAACGTGTCTCCATCCCTGAGTCATGGTAGAGGGACTCTTAACGTGTCTCCATCCCTGAGTCATGGTAGAGGGACTCTTAACGTGTCTCCATGTCTCCAATGCAGGTGGTGGCCTGCCGGCTCGCGAGGAGACATGTCGGACAAGATGTCCAGCTTCCTCCACATCGGGGACATCTGCTCCCTGTACGCAGAAGGGTCCACCAACGGCTTCATCAGCACCCTGGGGTAAGTGTAGGACCCTGCCCGGCCGGACTGGGGCGGTGGTCTCCACCTTAGTGTGTGACTGTCCCAACCACTGGCTGGGCAGTGGTTGGTTTGGTGTCGTGTTGCTGAAGGGAATTCTGCGATGCAATGGCAGCCGTTTCATCTCCTCAGTGTTTATACTCGTTAAGAGACAAAGACCAGAGTCAAAGCCAAGGGTGTGTGTGTGTGTGTGTGTGTGTGTGTGTGTGTGTGTGTGTGTGTGTGTGTGTGTGTGTGTGTGTGTGTGTGTGTGTGTGTGTGTGTGTGTGTGTGTGTGTGTGTGTGTGTGTGTGTACAGTCACGTGATCAGTGATGGAGTTAGGGTAACTTAACCGTTGCATTTCCCAGCCAGCCTGAAGAAGGATCAAAGCTAGGAGCGGGAGGGATCTGGCGACCACTGATAGTGTAGAGGTCTCCCCAGCATGGGACAACCATGCAGAGATATGTGTGTTTTACTATGCATGCGAGTGTGTGTGGTGGAAACAAATGTCCATTGGTGTGTATGTAAGCTATTTCCATTCTTACCTTCACATGCTCCCCTGTAGAGGCGTGGATATCTGTCCAACCCCAGTGCTGAACACAATGGCTTAGTCTATTCCAAATCAATTATAATGGGAGTTCCCACGCACACACCCCTCAACACACACGCACACACCCCTCAACACACACGCACACACCCCTCAACACACACACACACACACACACGTAACACACACACACACACACACGTACCACACACACACACCCCTCAACACACACACACACACACACTTGCCAAACCACCAACGCGGCGACATTCTTCAGATTACAGAAGGGAAGCAGAGAAAAAGGAGATGGCCTAATCCGGCATCACCTTCATCTGTAGGCCAGCTTCTGTTTCACCCATCTATCAAAACGCTCCAGTCACCAGGGAGTTTGAAGTGGTGTGCTCACAAGAGCTCTCCGCAGGGATAGCTTGCTATGAAGGTCTTGTTCTTTGGTCCCACGTATGTAACTTGTGAGCTAATGTTAATCAATGACCCATGCTCAGGGACAGATCAGCAACTGATAGACAGTGGCACACACACACACACACACACACTCACACTCACACTCACACGCACACACATTCTCATTCTTCTCACCCCATCCATAGTCGTTGTTCTTCATGGAGATGTTTTGCTACATGAAGCTCAAGAGGAAACCGGTCTGTTTGGACACATGTGGACATCATTTCCTGGGGAGAAAAGGCTGAAATGGATGAGTGACAGCCCTGGTCCAGACTAGTGTTATTCTATGCCAGTTAAAGCCATTTGTCTTCAGAAATTCAAGATTGCTGTCGCGTTTCTGACCGAGAATTATTTCAGTTGGGCTTTCAGGTCAGAAAGGACACACACACACACACACACACACACACACACACACACACACACACACACACACACACACACACACACACACACACACACACACACACACACACACACACACACACACACACACACACACACACACACACACACACACACACACAGACAGACAGAAGGAGCACGGGTTACGGTTGAAGTATCCCATCATTTATCTGACGCCATGGATGGCGTGTGGTGGGGCGGCCGGTGTGGTGCTCGAGTGACGCTGTGTTCTGGTGTTTTCCTCTCCACCCAGCCTGGTGGACGACCGCTGTGTGGTGCAGCCCGATGCCGGAGACCTCAGCAGTCCCCCGAAGAAGTTCCGAGGTAAGAGAAGACGGAGACACACTCTCACCCTCACACCCCCTCCCTCGGTGGAGTCCCCGCGGGGGGGGGGGGCAGGGGCTGATGTCAGCCCTGCCCCCCCCCCCCCCCCCCCCCCCCCCCCCACCCCCCCCCCCCCCCCCCCCGCCGGTGTTTATACTGCGGGCTCTCCGCCGCACCGCCGCCCAATGAGGCTCACGATAAGCTAGGCTAGTCCCTTATCCAGGCTACGCTAGGCTAGTCCCTTATCCAGGCTGAGCTAGGCTAGTCCCTTATCCAGGCTGAGCTAGGCTAGTCCCTTATCCAGGCTGAGCTAGGCTAGTCCCTTATCCAGGCTGAGCAAGGCTAGTCCCTTATCCAGGCTGAGCTAGCCTAGCTTAGCCTGGCTATGCTAGGCTAGTCCCTTATCCAGGCTGAGCAAGGCTAGTCCCTTATCCAGGCTGAGCTAGGCTAGTCCCTTATCCAGGCTGAGCTAGCCTAGCTTAGCCTGGCTACGCTAGCCCCCGCGCTGCAGATAGCCCTCCTCTGTGGGGTTGTTTGAAAGTTTGGAATGTTTACATGTGGTGTGAGACGGAGCGAGAGAAGAAGAAGAAGAAGAATGAATGAAGATACTGTATGTGTGTTTGTTAGTGGGAGAGAACTATGGGAGGGGGAAGGGGGGGGGGGGGGGAGAGACTTCCAAACTAAAAAATGTTGGGATTCTTCTTAGGGTGAAGTTGCTATTTTTAGCTCTCTCCACAGGAAATAGCCCAGAACTTATGACCAGGCCTTCCCAGGCCAGCGAGGCTCCCCAGGGAGCTGCAGGGAGACGTACGCTTAGACAAACGACATCAGTAGCAACAGGAGTTCAACGATAGTCAAATATCTGGGCTTTCATCTCATACGGACCACATTCAATCTGACCCAACGTTGTACGGAAGAGTTACGTTGTATCACAAATGTGATAAAATGTTAACCAACGCTCACACAATTGCGTTACCGTCTTTGGGACAGACACACACACACACGCGCTTTTGATGAGCAAGCATAAAAGTTGTTGTTGTAATATGTGTTGTTGCCTGCATGCTTGTCTGTGATAACAAAGTTGACCTTCCGGGTCCTTTAGGGACATGTTATTTCCCCCCTTGGAGACTGTCCATGTCACCATGACAACCCCAGGATGGTACACGAGAGAGAGAGAGAGAGAGAGAGAGAGAGAGAGAGAGAGAGAGAGAGAGAGAGAGAGAGAGAGAGAGAGAGAGAGAGGAGAGAGAGAGAGAGAGAGAGAGAGAGAGAGAGAGAGAGAGAGAGAGAGAGAGAGAGAGAGAGAGAGAGAGAGAGAGAGAGAGAGAGAGACTGTGAGAGACTGTGAGAGACTGAGAGACTTTGGACTCCCAAGGCCCTGTGTGTCAGCTGGTGCTGATCAGAAGGGTCATCACCCTAACGAACTCTTGTGTTCATACACATGACGACCACCAAGCCAATAGGAAGGCCTCATTCACAAGCACAATTATTGAAGCAGAGGGTTATATGTTCACATCTTTATTGTTTTCCTTCAAACCACCAAATGAGGAAATGTTGCCAAACAGTGAAAGCATTTTATTGCTTTGTGCTAGGAGGAAGACACTACCTTACATCATGACTCGTGCAGCAAGACTCTGTTCCTGAATGCAGACTCTCCTCACACATTTCCATCCCTCTGGGCTTCTGCTCCGGTTATGTATCAGGCATACGGAACCGCCTATTTTTATATTGAAGATTGTTGATTGATTGTTGAAGATTATTGAAGATCTCCCATTGTTTCCATCTTAACTAATAAGACTAACAAGCAACTAAGAAGCACACCGATCTGATCTTCTAAGTCATACTAAACCATCATCATTCTAGGATGTTCTTATGGTCAGCCTTCCCGATTTGGGAACTGCATCCATTTCATTGTTGGCCGTTGTTTGTTGTCATTGTTGATCCTAAAACATTGGTCGAATATCTGCTGTTACCTTGACAACGTGAGTGGTAGAGAAGATACTGGTGCTATTGGTCCTTACCCAGAGAATGACCGCAACAAGATGCACAAATAAAGTTTAAACACCCCATCATATTAACGTTTACATTCAGTTCATTTATCGGATGTTTGAATCCAAAGCGACTTCCAGCTCAGAACAATCTAAGCATACAATCTGTGTTTCATATTCCTCACCAAACCCTCCGCACCCTGTTAACTTCTTCCTGTTCAGATTGGTTGCGTTTACATTCTGAATCCCCATGACGTTATTCTCATCCCCGATAACAAGATAAGAGACCCGAGGGGTGAAAAGCTTTAGCCAAGCCTTCGGGAGTCTCTCTCTCTCTGTCCCTCTGTCCCTCTGTCTGTCCAGAAGTCTCTCTCTGTGAGGAGGTCACTGTGTCCCCTCTGTCTGTCCAGAAGTCTCTCTCTGTGAGGAGGTCACTGTGTCCCCTCTGTCTGTCCAGAAGTCTCTCTCTGTGAGGAGGTCACTGTGTCCCCTCTGTCTGTCCAGAAGTCTCTCTCTGTGAGGAGGTCACTGTGTCCCCTCTGTCTGTCCAGAAGTCTCTCTCTGTGAGGAGGTCACTGTGTTCCCTCTGTCTGTCCAGAAGTCTCTCTCTGTGAGGAGGTCACTGTGTCCCCTCTGTCTGTCCAGAAGTCTCTCTCTGTGAGGAGGTCACTGTGTCCCCTCTGTCTGTCCAGAAGTCTCTCTCTGTGAGGAGGTCACTGTGTCCCCTCTGTCTGTCCAGAAGTCTCTCTCTGTGAGGAGGTCACTGTGTCCCCTCTGTCTGTCCAGAAGTCTCTCTCTGTGAGGAGGTCACTGTGTCCCCTCTGTCTGTCCAGAAGTCTCTCTCTGTGAGGAGGTCACTGTGTTCCCTCTGTCTGTCCAGAAGTCTCTCTCTGTGAGGAGGTCACTGTGTCCCCTCTGTCTGTCCAGAAGTCTCTCTCTGTGAGGAGGTCACTGTGTTCCCTCTGTCTGTCCAGAAGTCTCTCTCTGTGAGGAGGTCACTGTGTCCCCTCTGTCTGTCCAGAAGTCTCTCTCTGTGAGGAGGTCACTGTGTTCCCTCTGTCTGTCCAGAAGTCTCTCTCTGTGAGGAGGTCACTGTGTCCCCTCTGTCTGTCCAGAAGACCTAAGACAGGACCTGCAGGGGAGGGAACGTAGAGCGTTGTTAATCCAGACCGCACGTCCCCCAACATGGACGAACTGAGTTAGCGTCTTTCGTTGAACATAACAACAGGGTCTTGCAACTTGTCTTTACGCTCCCTATCACAAGGAAATAAACATTTTGGTATTTTCTTCAAACGTCTGTTGTTTTGGAACGTGGTTATGGGAGCCGTGCTGGTGGTCCCCCAGGGGCCTTGCCCTGCCCTGTCCCCTGGTCTGGAGGACCCCCTCTCGGTGTTCTCTGGTGGGGAGGGATGGTGGTCCCCCAGGGGCCTTGTCCTGCCCTGTCCCCTGGTCTGGAGGACCCCCTCTCTGTGCTCTCTGGTGGGGAGGGATGGGGGTGGTGATGATGGGGGGGCAGTGCAGTGATGAAGCTGTGTGTGGACTCCACGCTAGCAGGCCAGGCTTGTACGTGTCCAACAGACCTGGCCACGTCACTGCAGAGGCATGCTCACCATTTCCCACTAATGTAAACAGAACGGACCGGCCCCCTCCGCACACACACACGCGCGCACACACCCCCCCCCCCCCCCCGCATGCACATGGTGGGATATCCAGTCTGTCGACACCCCTGTCTGGACTCACTGATCCATCAATGAGTCGATTTGCTTACAAAACGAAGAAGTCGGCGGCCATGTTGGATTCCATCCAGGATTTATTTGAATGTTGCTGTACGTACACGAGACCCAAAGCCTCACTTTCACAACGTTACCCCCAGACCATCAACCCCGACCTGCCCTCAGCAACAGTAGGCCACACAGAGAGTCTGTGTGTGCTTGCTTTTTTAACCCAGCATCAGTGATGTGTACTGGCATTTCATGAGTTTATACATCTGTTCAGTTAGTAGAAAATAACTTCTGCTCCCTTTTGTGTCATCGATCAACACCTGGCCAGTATACCCTTTCTTCATCAGCCAACCGAGATCTCTTGTTTTATATCAATTTAGTCTATTACTAACCTGAACATAACAACAGGGTCTTGCAACAGTAGCAAAGACTCGATTCTTATTTTTAAGGTAAAATAACGGTCACCTAATCCTCTGTTCCTGGTAGGGTAGTGAACACTAGATCAACCACATTTGTGTTCTTCTGCTGGGCTTCTGCCCTCCACTGCTACGTGCTCGCCTGACAGATGTACCGGATATGGGCACAGAGGAAGTGGTCTGTGGCACAAGTGTAGGAAACGCAACAGAAGAATTGCTTTCAGGTCGAATCTGGAAGTAATTCAGAGAGAATCATATTTTTTTACGCGACGATTGAGTTTGTTTGAATCTTTCCTTCTGTTTTCTTTGCCTTCTGTATCTGACCTACGGTCCCTACGGCAACCACATTCCTACAGGATAGTGTCGTTTAGTAGGGTGCTCTACTCCCAGATGAAGGCTGCTGGTTTTGGTCCCCAATGTCTGCACCCTATGTGTAGGCACCCTACCTAAGATGCCCTAACCACTACCTACTCCTTAAGGTCACTTAAGGGGCACCCGCTAAATGTGTGTGTGTGTGTGTGTGTGTGTGTGTGTGTGTGTGTGTGTGTGTGTGTGTGTGTGTGTGTGTGTGTGTGTGTGTGTGTGTGTGTGTGTGTGTGTGTGTGTGTGTGTGTGTGTGTGTGTGTGTGTGTGTGTGTGTGTGTGTGTGCCGGGCCTGATAGAAGCTGTGTTGGGTTTGCCCCTGGCCCATTCATCCCTGCTTGTTTGATATGGAGATCTAAGAGTCTGATCTCTCTACTACCACATGTTTAGTGGCCCTGGAACAAAGAGGAAGTCCACATGCAAAGCATTCACAATAAACACACAGCTGTGTTGTTTTTATGGGAATAGTATATTATGTGGTACCAGTGTTGATCTGAACTTTGATCTGAACCAGCCTGCCAATGCACAGAATTAAACTTTAAAAGTTGTTGCCGCAAATGCCATGCACTTGTAGCTGTTTATGTGCAATTTGTATAAGCGGGAATGATTAACATTGCCTTCATATAGGGAGGATAATGTAGCAATTCATTTAGGAAAATTAACTTTTGTAAAATTGTACTTATTGTATAATGTAGTTCTTCTTTGGTTTAGAAGTGTGTAAAGTGCAGTGATTCCTTGGGGTCCATGTCCCGCCTTTGCTATTGAGGTGTGTTCAGAAAACAATTACCCGAACATCCAGGGATTTCTGTGCTTTGCAACTCCTTGTGGTTTCCCGCCAAAACGGCTCTTAGTCACAGGTTAGACCGTTTCCTATGGAGTTAGACGGGACTCGATCCCAGGATAAGGATCTCCATGGAGTGCCAGAGGGGTCTGTGAAATCTCCGGACGACGACGGTGAATTATCACTTCCTGCCCCCGCCACAGCCCCCTCCTTTATCTCCTGGTAGCTCTGTGGCTCGCTCTGTCGCTTGCCCCGCAGCAAGAACGTCCTCCTGGGTTCGAAGCCCACGGGGTTAGAACCCGTTCTCCATGCGTCCACACCGCCGGTTCCCCCTCTCTCATCTCCCCAGACACGCAGATGTCCATCGGTCCTACGTAGAGTGCTCCTGTCAGAGAGCCTGGGATGCTCAGAGAGAGGGAGAAATAAAGGCTCGTGAAACGCTTGGAGGATTCCCTAAAGCGATTCTCTCTCTCGCTCTCGCTCTCTCTCTCGCTCTCGCTCTCGCTCTGTCTCTCGCTCTCGCTCTGTCTCTCGCTCTCGCTCTGTCTCTCTGTCTCTCTCTCTGTCTCTCTCTCGCTCTCGCTCTGTCTCTCTGTCTCTCTGTCTCTCTGTCTCTCTCTCTGTCTCTCTCTCGCTCTCTCTCTCTCTCTCTGTGTTTGTCTCTTTCTCTCTCTTTGTGTGTGTGTGTGTGTCTCTCTCTCTCTCTCTCTCTCTCTCTCTCTCTCTCTCTCTCTCTCTCTCTCTCTCTCTCTCTCTCTCTCTCTCTCTCTCTCTCTCTCCTCTCTCTCTCCTCTCTCTCTCTCTCTCTCTCTCTCTCTCTCTCTCTCTCTCTCTCTCTCTCTCTCTCTCTCTCTCTCTCTCTCTCTCTCTGACATTAAGAGTGTGTGCGGTATCCTGACCACAAAAGGCCACGAGGGACGCTGGTATGCATTTAAGGAGTTTATGGTCATGATATAAAATAGAGACGCGAAAGCACCCTTAGCTCTGGACTCCAGTCAGGTGTGTCCTAGCTGGTCTCTCAGGCCAGGCCCCCTGCAGACTCCACCAGTCCACCAAGTAGCTACTCTGCTCTAATTGCAAAACTTGTAAAGTACAGCTGTCGCTTACAGCTGACCCTGTGACAAAAGACTGGCCATCACTAAAGGCTGTCTACCTGTCGAACACACGCACACACAGGCGCATACTGTACACAAGTGTGGACTTTAATTAAACACACTAGTGTGTGTGTAGTCCATTTAGTCAATTTCTCCTGGGTGTCTTCTAGCCCAGAAATAAATACTGTTAATGCTTGTGAGGCTGGATCAAAGCCTCTATTCCCATGCTGCTACAATTCTCTCTCTCTCTCTCTCTCTCTCTCTCTCTCTCTCTCTCTCTCTCTCTCTCTCTCTCTCTCTCTCTCTCTCTCTCTCTCTCTCTCTCTCTCTCTCTCTCTCTCTCTCTCTCTCTCTCTCTCTCTCTCTCTCTCTCTCTCTCTCTCTCTCTCTCTCTCTCTCTCTCTCTCTCTCTCTCTCTCTGAAACGCTACTTCCTCATAGTGTTGGGTGGGCATGGGGCAGCAGATTCACCACGGAGCTGCTCCCCAAGACCAGAGAAGCTGGCTGCAGAGAGCGCTGGGATGAAAGAGCGGGGGGGAGGGGGGAGTCCTCACCCTCTGTCATCCCTCGCTCTCCTCTCTCACCGTGGCTGGCCATATTTGGTCATGTTACCAAGGAGAGGGAGGGTGGAGAAAGAATGGGGGAGGATGGACACTTGGAGAGAGAGAGAGAGCGAGCGAGAGGGAGGCAGTAAGTGTGAATGAGAGAGAGAAGGAGAGAGCTGCTGGTGGGCAGTTATCAGGACAGTTGGCTCAGGCAGGAGAGGAGAATCTTGCTGAGGAGGAGTTTGTTTCTGAGAGGGAACCGCAGCGATGGGACTAGCAGCCGTGTGTAATGAGTTCCCAGACGTCCACACGGTGTCAGGAGGCTTCTGCTGTTTGCAACATGCTGTTCTGTTGGTCAGTGGGGCCACAGTCAAATGAGGAACTCTGCTTGCCCTGCTCAACTGTTTCACATGCAAATCTCACTGTTCTCTGTCTGCCTAGATGAGTCCGGGTCTATCTTAATGGACTACAATACAAATAATAAAGTAGCAATGCATTTCACACACACAATGGACTGTTGCTAATCATAGCATGCAAACCATCTCTCTCACACACACACACACACACACACACACACACACACACACACACACACACACACACACACACACACACACACACGTGCACACACACACGTACGTGCACACACACTGACTCATGCCAAACTCCCTACTGCTTCCCTATCCAGATATTGTCCAGCAACAGAGAATCATGCAAATCATGTTAATTATGCATTTGTGTGTCTGCAAAATAGTCAAATGCAACTAATCTCAACATGATAATGTTGCATTCACTTTTGAATCAAAAGCTGGTTTCGTAATCATGTTTAAATATGGTGTAATTAACAATATTGTCATTAAAAGCTTTGATGACCCTATCTGTAAGTAATGCTGTCCATCTGAGGCTGTATGTCTGGTCCATCTGAGGCTGTATGTCTGGTCCATCTGAGGCTGTATGTCTGGTCCATCTGAGGCTGTAGGTCTGGTCCATCTGAGGCTGTAGGTCTGGTCCATCTGAGGCTGTATGTCTGGTCCATCTGAGGCTGTATGTCTGGTCCATCTGAGGCTGTAGGTCTGGTCCATCTGAGGCTGTATGTCTGGTCCATCTGAGGCTGTATGTCTGGTCCATCTGAGGCTGTATGTCTCTGAGGCTGTATGTCTGGTCCATCTGAGGCTGTATGTCTGGTCCATCTGAGGCTGTATGTCTGGTCCATCTGAGGCTGTAGGTCTGGTCCATCTGAGGCTGTATGTCTGGTCCATCTGAGGCTGTATGTCTGGTCCATCTGAGGCTGTATGTCTGGTCCATCTGAGGCTGTATGTCTGGTCCATCTGAGGCTGTATGTCTGGTCCATCTGAGGCTGTAGGTCTGGTCCATCTGAGGCTGTATGTCTGGTCCATCTGAGGCTGTAGGTCTGGTCCATCTGAGGCTGTAGGTCTGGTCCATCTGAGGCTGTATGTCTGGTCCATCTGAGGCTGTATGTCTGGTCCATCTGAGGCTGTAGGTCTGGTCCATCTGAGGCTGTAGGTCTGGTCCATCTGAGGCTGTAGGTCTGGTCCATCTGAGGCTGTATGTCTGACCCATCTGAGGCTGTATGTCTGGTCCATCTGAGGCTGTATGTCTGGTCCATCTGAGGCTGTATGTCTGGTCCATCTGAGGCTGTATGTCTCATATGTCTGCGGTCCTGTGTGTCTCCTATGTATGCGGTCCTGTGTGTCTCCTATGTCTGCGGTCCTGTGTGTCTCCTATGTCTGCGGTCCTGTGTGTCCCCTATGTCTGCGGTCCTGTGTGTCTCCTATGTCTGCGGTCCTGTGTGTCTCCTATATCTGCGGTGTGTCTGCTCCTCCCAGACTGTCTGTTCCGGCTGTGTCCCATGAACCGCTACTCGGCCCAGAAGCAGTTCTGGAAGGCAGCGAAGCCCGGGGGGAACACGGACACGGTGCTGCTCAACAAACTCCATGTGAGTGGATCTACAACCGCCCACACACCAACCACACACACCCAGTCTGACCACATACACCCAGTCTGACCACACCCAGACTGACCACATACACCCAGTCTGACCACACCCAGACTGACCACATACACCCAGTCTGACCACATACACCCAGTCTGACCACACCCAGACTGACCACATACACCCAGACAGACCACACACACCCAGACTGACCACACCCAGTCTGACCACACACACCCAGACTGACAACACACACCCAGCAACCACACACACACCCACAGTCACCCACCCACTCCCAGTCTGACCACACCCAGACTGACCACACACACCCAGACTGACACCCAGACTGACCACACACACCCAGTCTGAGTTGGTGTGGTCAGTCAGCCACCCCACACACCCAGTCTGCAGGTCTCGTTGGCCAAGCAGAAAGAGCAGAGCGCTGATCTCAAGCCACATTCATTTGGATAATAATATTTAGGTGGTACGAATGTTTATGCCAAGCACTGGATTCACTGCATGGCGTGTTGGGAAGTTCGATGCCCTCATCATTCGTGTAACCTCTTCGCCAATCTCCTTTGAACGCTTCACAGGTGGTACGTATTTGCCAATGTCATATTTTTCCTGCTACATTTTATTGATGTCCTTTTATAGCCTCTTCCAGGAGCTCCTCACTCCCACCGTCTTACCTTTCTGCCCTCTGGCCGGTCTCTCCCACTGAGCCACGCATTACCTTTTAAAGCAATCCCCCGCTGACCACACGGTCATAAAATCAGACGGTTGCGATCTCTCCCCTTTTGTTTCCATGATGACGTAAGACTGGCGAGTTTTTAACTTTTTTATTTTTTATCCCTCCTTTTGAAAACGCTGAGAATCTGCCAACTTGGGCCGTCGTGCTTATGCCTGGTGGCACGGACGCGTACGGTCGCTGCCGACCGGGTTTGTGGGCCTGCAGTACCGGGATGATTTCTTCTTCTTCTCCTGTCCTTCCTTCCCGCCCAGCACGCGGCGGACCTGGAGAAGAAGCAGAACGACTCCGAGAACAAGAAGCTTCTGGGCTCCGTTATCCAGTACGGCAATGTCATCCAGGTGCGTTGGCCCTGCAGAGTCACCGGTCCGTTCCCCCCCCCCCCCCCCCCCCCCCCCCATTACACATCGCCACGGTTACGTTTCCTCTCTCTTAGATAGGTAGGATGTGATGTATGTACAGTATATGTTGACCTGTGAGTAGAAAACATTCATCTCATAAGACAGATAGACCAGACAGCCAGACAGACCAACACATAGACCAGACAGACCAACACACAGACAGACAGACAGACAGACAGACAGACAGACAGACAGACAGACAGACAGACAGACAGACAGACAGACAGACAGACAGACAGACAGACAGACAGACAGACAGACAGACAGACAGACAGACAGACAGACAGACAGACAGACAGACAGACAGACAGACAGACAGACAGACAGACAGACAGACAGACAGACAGACAGACAGACAGACAGACAGACAGACAGACAGACAGACAGACAGACAGACAGACAGACAGACAGACAGACAGACAGACAGACAGACAGACAGACAGACAGACAGACAGACACACAGACAGACAGCCAGACAGACCAACACATAGACCAGACAGACCAACACACAGACAGACAGACAGACAGACAGACCAACACATAGACAGACAGACAGACAGAATGACCAACAGATAGACCGGACAGACAGACCAACACATAGACCAGACAGACCAACACACAGACAGACAGACCAACACACAGACAGACAGACCAACACATAGACAGACAGACAGACAGAATGACCAACAGATAGACCGGACAGACAGACCAACACACAGACAGACAGACAGACAGACAGACAGACCAACACATAGACAGACAGACAGACAGAATGACCAACACATAGACCACACAGACAGACAGACCGACCAACAGATAGACCGGACAGACAGACCAACAGATAGACCAGACAGACCAACAGATAGACCAGACAGACCAACAGATAGACCGGACGGACAGAGAGACCGGACGGACAGGCTTGTGTACGTCATCCTGTATGAAATGCATCTTCTCCCAGCTGCTCCACCTCAAGTCCAACAAGTACCTGACGGTGAACAAGCGTCTGCCGGCGCTGCTGGAGAAGAACGCCATGCGCGTCACGCTGGACACGGCGGGCAACGAGGGCTCCTGGCTCTACATCCAGCCCTTCTACAAGCTCCGCTCCATCGGAGACAGCGTGAGTCTGCTGGGCCCACGGCCTGGAGCTCTCCTGGGAGGAGGGGGGGGGGGGGGAGGAGGGGGAGCGGGGAAGGAGGAGGGGAGGGAGGAGTAGGAGGAGGGGGGGGGGGAGGAGGAGGAGGAGGAGCGGGGAGGGGGGGAGAGGAGGAAGAGGAGGAGCAGCAGCAGGAGGAGGAGGAGCAGCGGGGTGTGGAGGAGAAGGAGCGGTGTGTGGAGGAGGAGGAGGAAGTCTCCTGCTAAAGGAGTGTCATCCATACAGCAGATCCATACTGTGGATCCGCTGCTTCTCCTCCACCAGATAATGGTCCTAGTGCACTGCAGGTTATTGGAACGTAAAGTAGACGCTCGCCAATGTACAACACATGAAGTACGCAGCAAAGGGCCGAAGCGCCGGGTACTCCGCGGGGTAAAGAATACATCTTTTTGTGTCATTGTGTCCCCACGGGCCCCGCCGGCAGGTGGTGATCGGGGACAAGGTGGTGCTGAACCCGGTCAACGCAGGTCAGCCTCTGCACGCCAGCACGCACCAGCTGGTGGACAACCCAGGATGCAACGAGGTCGGTGTCAAGAGCCCTCCGCCTTTTGACGTGTGTGTGTGTGTGTGTGTGTGTGTGTGTGTGTGTGTGTGTGTGTGTGTGTGTGTGTGTGTGTGTGTGTGTGTGTGTGTGTGTGTGTGTGTGTGTGTGTGTGTGTGTGTGTGTGTGTGTGTGTGTGTGTGTGTGTGTGTGTGTGTGCGTGCGTGCGTGCGTGCGTGCGTGCGTGCGAGTCGGCGAGTGGAGGAGACCATTTCTGGCCCCGAATGGGTCCGCTGCGCCGGCATTTGCTCGGGCAGTGGCCCTCACGCGTTTCTTTCTCGCTGAGTAGCCAGCGTCAGCGTCACACCGTTTGGCCTCACTCGTCTGTTCCCGCCGCCAGAGTGATTCCTCGCCTCCTTGTTTCAGGTGAACTCCGTCAACTGCAACACCAGCTGGAAGATCGTCCTGTTCATGAAGTGGGGCGACAACCAGGAGGTCGTCCTGAAGGGGGTCAGTGTCCCTCCCTGAGCGTCGCCCGCGGTGAGTTCTTTACGTACAACCGCCGCAACCTTCCGACAACGGGATTCTGTTCCCTGCGTTGCCAGGGCGACGTGGTGCGGCTGTTCCACGCCGAGCAAGAGAAGTTCCTCACGTGCGACGACCACCGGAAGAGGCAGTACGTCTTCCTGCGCACCACCGGGAGACAGTCGGCCACCTCGGCCACCAGCAGCAAGGCATTGTGGGAGGTGGAGGTGAGGACGAGCGTTGTTTGTGAAAATGGCTTTGTGCGAGTTATGAAGCGTAGAGGCCTTGGACAATGCTCCGCTCTTTTGTGATAGTACCGATTGTAATACTTATAATTAAGAAAGTAATGGGTTCGTGTAGTTTGTAAAGGTCATCGTTGTTCTCGGTCGCTGGACGGCCCCAGATCGGTCGGGCTGGGGCCAGACTACACAGTACTCTCTGGACCCGGCTCTCTCCGCCGGGTCACTTCAGAACGTCCGGCGGCCGGTTTTAGAGTCGTCGGCGCACGTGAGTACGTCTTGAAGGCTGTCGTCTCACGGCCGTTGGGTGTGTTCTCAGGTGGTCCAACACGACCCGTGCCGCGGCGGCGCTGGCTACTGGAACAGTTTGTTCCGCTTCAAACACCTGGCTACCGGACACTACCTGGCCGCGGAGGTGGGTTCACGCTAAACACGTCCTCACAGTGCCGCTGTCCCATCACAGCTGCTCCTTACCCTCTACCTGTTGTCCGTCTTCAGGTGAACCCAGACTATGAAGAGGAATGCCTCGAGTCTCGGCAAGCTGTATGTATACTCCGTCTATTTATTCATGAACGCAATTGAAGTTTATTCATGCTTCCCTCAAAGTGGGGGTGCTAACCATTCTCCACCAGAAGGTGGCGCTGTTGGTCTACGATCGTGGTCTGACGTTCTCTGACCAGTAGACGGTGGTCTTTAACTGAGAATATATGTTCCTTTTTTGGCCATGGTCAACGCACAACACCTTGTGTTTGTTCCAGGGAACTGACACGTTTTATTCTGCCTTCTCGCTGGCTGGTCGTTGGCCCGAGGAAGGAAACGAGGCTGTATCAATACTGTTGAACGTGTGCAGTGATGAATACAAGATTCAATACTAAACATGCATTCATAAAGAGATCGATATATGGTATCTCATCATTGTTCACACACCTGCCATTGTTCCCATGTGACTGGGGAAATGCCAGTATTTCTATATTTCCTGGAATGTAAGCTAAGATGTGCTCTTGTTTTAACTACTGCTTTATTTTAGTCCGTAACGGTCGTTTTGTTATAGAAATGCCCTCTCCCTCGTGTGTTGTGTAGTGTGACCTAAGAGTGAGGGCACGGGGTCGTCTCCAGATGTTTTTCTGAGGGCGAAGGCAAGCCGTTTGGAGTGCAGGTCAATTCAATGGCCCGTGCTAGAGGTTGTGTTTATGAGAGCGATTTGAGTGGTGACTATGTGTGGATCTCTCTCCCCCAACCCCCACCCCCCCCACCCCACCCAACAACCCCCCCCCCCCCTCCACCCCCCCCCCCCCCCCCCCACCCCACCCCCCCCCCCACCCGACCTACAACCCCCCCCCCCCACCCCCCCCCCCATCCCACCCCCAACCTCACCCCCCCCCCACCCCCCCCCACAACTCCCCACACCCCCTCCCCCCACCCCACCACCCCTCCCCCACCCCCCCCCCCCACGCCCCCCCGCACCCCCTCTAAGCCCCACCCCCCCCCCGCCCCACCCCCCCCCCCCCACCCCCCACCTACCCACCACCCCACACCCCCCCCCCCCACCCCCTCTCTCTCTCCAGCTGGACTCGGAGCAGGACGCTCTGCGGGCGCGGCTCAGGATCATCCAGGATAAGGTGATGTACACGCTGGTGTCGGTGCCCGACGGGAACGACATCTCGTCCATCTTCGAGCTGGACCCCACCACCCTCAGGGGCGGAGACTCGCTGGTGCCCAGGTACGCTGCTCCCAGTGGGGAATGACTCGGGCCTCGTTTGGGGAAGCTTCCTCATTCGGACTCCTGCATGTGTGCGATCGGGAGCCGCCCCGCACTCGCTGGAGGCTGTGTATCGAGCATAAAGGAGACCTTTGTGAATCCATTTCAAAATCGAACCCCGTGACTTTAATGGGGTGCAGAGCTGTGGGCGTCACAACGATAGCAGCCGCACCACGGCACAGACCGTGATTACTGCAGCCAGCCAGCCAATCAGCCAGCCAGCCAGTCAGCCAGTCAGTCAGCCAGTCAGTCAGCCAGTCAGTCAGCCAGCCAGTCAGTCAGCCAGCCAGCCACACTGCCCCTCATGGTTGGTCTCATTGGTTGATCAGTGTAAAAGGTGGTAAAACTAAATAAAAAGGCAAGTGAAACCAGAGTAGATATTTTAGATTTGTAGACATTTGTACCACGTATATGGTTTGTTTAAAGGAAAAAGACGATTAATTAAAATACTATATGATTTTAAAGGTTCCTTTCATAAATGCATCGGCGTCATAGCAATTTAGCAAACCTTAAATCGCTGTGCTAACGGTTTAACAGCAAACAACCGCACCCTCATTTGATTTCAAAGCTTATTTTAAACCAATCGACTTTCTCCGAATCCCCACCCTTTTCCCGGGTGACTTGGCGGGGGCCGGCTGCGTGGTCGATGCGGTTGTCAAGAGCGATGACCATGTGATCCTCTTGAGCGGAACAGGAGGACTCGCGGGGGGAGGTGGTCGATGTGGTCACTGTGGAGTTTCCCTATTAGGGATGGAATGGGACGGGGAATAAGCAAAGGAGACAGTGTTCCACTTTCTTGAAGACGCTAAGGACTTGACTCTAGTGCCCCCCCCCCCCCCCCCCGCTGGAAAAAGCCCTGTTCCATGCAAGACGGCGTGTTGTCATGGGGATCTAGATTTAGTGGAGCACGGCGGTCATTTTGAATAGTCTGAGTGGGTGTGTGCGTTACAACATATGAACCAACCTACAGATAAAAGGACAGTTAAATGATCCTTCAAAGAGAATGATCTCTGACAGGCAGCAGCTATCAAGCTGCTTCCAATGTGTCCTCTTTTGATCCCTTTTGATTCGCGAAGACTGAAAGAAAATGCTTAACGCTCGAGGTTTTTCAGAGCCGCTTCACATCCCTCAATAACTGCAGGGCTCTAATTGAGTAGAGCTGCAGGAAGTCCGTTAGTGTTTGAAATGTAGCACTTGAGGAGATGTGTTTACTGTTTACAATCGAGTCCATTAGCAGACACTTAATGACTAAAGGACTAAAGGACTGATCCAGAGAGGACGCGGCGGTTCAGTCCCACCGAGGAGCGGGCGGGGAACCCCCGGCGGTCTCCGGGGTCAAACCCGGTTCTCCTCGGTTAGTGAGGAGGTTGTTCTAGTGAGGGGAACCATATCAACGTGTCCGTCCGTCTGTCTGTGTCCGACTCTCTCCCAGGAACTCGTACGTGCGACTCAGACACCTGTGCACCAACACCTGGGTCCACAGCACCAACCAGCCCATCGATAAGGATGAGGAGAAGCCCGTCATGCTGCACGTGAGTTCCAGATGTTGTAGAACCTCCTCACTGGGGAGTACAGCTACCAACACCTGAGTTCCAGATGTTGTAGAACCTCCTCACTGGGGAGTACAGCTACCAACACCTGAGTTCCAGATGTTGTAGAACCTCCTCACTGTGGAGTACAGCTACCAACATGTGTGTACTATATGTTGTAGTACCTCCTCATTAGTACACCATGTGAGTACTATACGTAGTAGTACCTCCTCATTAGTACAACATGTGAGTACTATACGTAGTAGTACCTCCTCATTAGTACAACATGTGAGTACTATATGTTGTGTACCTCCTCATTAGTACACCATGTGAGTACTATACGTAGTAGTACCTCCTCATTAGTACACCATGTGAGTACTATACGTAGTAGTACCTCCTCACTGTGTGTAGTGCTGGCGGTCAGATATCAGTACCTCTGACTGCCAGCGTGAGAACATGCCCGTATTGCAACGCGTTGATTTTGCGTTTATTTTTTCTTTTATTTTTTTTCAAGATCGGCACCTCGACCCTCAAAGAAGACAAAGAGGCCTTCGCCATCGTCCCTGTGTCCCCGGCGGAAGTGCGAGACCTGGACTTTGCCAACGATGCCAGTAAAGTGCTGGCTTCTATTGCTGGCAAGCTGGAGAAAGGAACCATCACGCAGAATGAGAGGAGGTACACACAGGCACCTCTGCATGGGCCCCCAGGCTCTATGTAGACCTGCATCTCTGCATGGGCCCCAGGCTCTATGTAGACCTGCATCTCTGCATGGGCCCCAGGCTCTATGTAGACCTGCATCTCTGCATGGCCCCCAGGCTCTATGTAGACCTGCATCTCTGCATGGGCCCCAGGCTCTATGTAAGCATGCAGCTCTTTGCTATGCAAAGGGCCGCAAACCGGTGGGTCCAATGAGATGATGGGTCACTTGACATAAACTTTTTGGAATTGATTGATTGAATAAAACCCCCGGTAGGCAGTTAGCAAGTTAAAGGAAGTTTGGTCTTCAGCATTTTATCCACTGTTGTTCACTACTGTCCACTGTTGACCACAATGTTCCACTCTTGTATACAAAGGTTAAAGCGAGGTATGATATCATAAAGGAAAGCTGCTGTTAGGCTAAAGTGTGTGTGTGTGTGTGTGTGTGTGTGTGTGTGTGCGTGTGTGTGTGTGTGCGTGCGCGTGTGCGTGCGCGTGTGTGTGCGTGCGCGTGTGTCCATCCAGAGCGGTGACCAAGCTTCTTGAAGACCTGGTGTTCTTCGTGGTGGACATCCCCAACAGCGGGCAGGATGTGCTGGAGATCATGGTGAACAAGCCCAACCGAGAGCGGCAGAAGCTCATGAGAGAGCAGAACATCCTGAAGCAGGTGGGGCCCCCGGCGCAGTGGTGTCTCGCCCGCGGACACAATGAGTTCAAGCCACATTTACGCTCGTCCCAGTTATTGAGCCGCTCAAACTGGGAGACCGACTGCCCTGCTGGGAGCCTCGGCTAACGTTGTCGTCCGTCGCTCCGCGTTCCAGATGTTTCGACCTCTCATTTGTCGTTTCAAACGGCGTGTTTGAAACGACAAATGAGAGGTCGAAACATCTGGAACGCGGAGTCATGCCGGATGGTTGTCCTCCCCGGGGCCGCCGTAGTCCCGCCCGGCCCTGCGGTTGACGTGGCACATCTGGAACATCTGGCCCTGCGGTTGACGCGGCGACGGCGTGTTGTGTGCAGATCTTCAAGCTGCTGCAGGCGCCCTTCGCGGACAGCGGCGACGGGCCTATGCTGCGATTGGAGGAGCTGGCGGACCAGCGCCACGCCCCCTTCCGCCACATCTGCCGCCTGTGTTACCGCGTGCTGCGCCACTCGCAGCAGGACTACCGCAAGAACCAGGTCAGTGGCCGCCGGCGCCGCCGCCCTCCCCACCCAGCCGCCCACCCAGCCGCCCCCCCTTCTGGTGGGGCGGCGTGTGCTAGCGGAGCCGCGTCTAGAAGCAACGCCCGCGTTCAACGCCCGCATTCATCCTTGAATGAACAGCTGCATTCAACACCTGCATTCAACAGCTGCATTCAGCCTTGAATGAACAGCTGCATTCAACAGCTGCATTCAACACCTGCATTCATCCTTGAATGAACAGCTGCATTCAACAGCTGCATTCAACACCTGCATTCAACAGCTGCATTCAGCACCTGCATTCATCCTTGAATGAACACCTGCATTCAAGGAGCCCCGTTGAATGCAGGTGTTCATCCAGTCCAGATGAAAAACAAGGAGCTGGAATACCACTCAAAGCTAAATGTGACCTTGGTCACATGTAGGGTAATTTAGGGAGCTCAACACCAATTGGGCTTTGCATGTAAACATATTTTGACATGCTGTTCTAAGGTAGAAGGCATTTCTGTTTTCATTAAGAAGAACGAGTAAACTAGAAATATGTCTAAAAACGCTGTGCGATGAGTGATGAACCTCGACACTAAACTCATTTACATACCTACTCTGATTTCTCTTCATTCGCAAATATGCAAAGTAGTCCAAGCAATGCTAATTGAGATGAACATTCAGGTAAATAAAGAATCAACAAATGTATTCCTTCTCTGTAAAAGTGCAGCAACGTGCCGTTTTCTGTCAGGGTGAATAAAGCTGTTGTGGACACAACAAGGTTCGATTACTCCTAGCATGAAGAATCACGACCTATGTAGCTCCCGCTAATGCTAATGTGAACGTCTCCCCTGTGATTAAGCTGTAGCAAACATGCCGATTCAGGGAGCGGACATGTTCAGGTGTCTTAATGACAGGTGTGCTCTGTGAGGACTTTCTCCTGTGAACTCTAACCCCGTGTGTGTGTGTGTGTGTGTGTGTGTGTGTGTGTGTGTGTGTGTGTGTGTGTGTGTGTGTGTGTGTGTGTGTGTGTGTGTGTGTGTGTGTGTGTGTGTGTGTGTGTGTGTGTGTGTGTGTGTGTGTGTGTCCATGTCTTTGTGCATGTGGGTGTGCCTGCGTGTGTGTCTGTGTGCCTCCATGTGTTTGTGTGTGTGTGTGCCTCCCATGTGTTTGTGTGTGTGTGTGCCTCCCATGTGTTTGTGTGTGTGTGTGCCTCCATGTGTTTGTGTGTGTGTGTGTGTGTGCCTCCCATGTGTTTGTGTGTGTGCGTGCCTCCGTGTGTGTGTGTGGTGTGCGCGCGTGTGCCTCCGTGTGTGTGTACCTCCGTGTGTGTGTGTGTGTGTGTGTGTGTGTGTGCCTGCCTCCATCTGTGCGTGTGTGTGTGAGTGTGTGTGTGTGTGTGTGCCTGCCTCCATCTGTGCGTGTGTATGTGAGTGTGTGTGTGTGTGTGTGCCTGTCTCCATCTGTGCGTGTGTGTGTGTGTGTGTGTGTGTGTGTGTGTGTTACCAGGAGTACATCGCCAAGCAGTTCCGCTTCATGCAGAAGCAGATCGGCTACGACGTCCTGGCGGAGGACACCATCACAGCCCTGCTGCACAACAACCGCAAGCTGCTGGAGAAACACATCACCGCCGCCGAGATCGACACCTTCGTCAGCCTGGTCCGCAAGAACCGCGAGCCCAGGTGTGTGGGCGGGGTCCCGCTGCTAACGAGGGTCTCCTATTGGTTATCACACGGGTTAGAGTTTCACATGATGACGTTGTCACCTTCTGACGCGAGACTGCAGCGTGTGAAGGAGAACACTGTAGATTAACACACACTAACGAAGGCTGTAGATTAACACACTAACGAGGCTGTAGATTAACACACTAACGAGGCTGTAGATTAACACACACTAACGAAGGCTGTAGATTAACACACTAACGAGGCTGTAGATTAACACACTAACGAGGCTGTAGATTAACACACACTAACGAGGCTGTAGATCAACACACCAACGAAGGCTGTAGATTAACACACACTAACGAAGGCTGTAGATTAACACACTAACGAGGCTGTAGATTAACACACTAACGAGGCTGTAGATTAACACACACTAACGAGGCTGTAGATCAACACACCAACGATGGCTGTAGATTAACACACACTAACGAGGCTGTAGATTAACACACTAACGAGGCTGTAGATTAACGCATGCTAACGAAGGTGGCCATGTGTCTGCTGTCTGTGTAAAAATGACACATTTGATATTGCATACGTGTACCACAAACCATGTTGGCATAGTCCTTTGCTTATGTATTGTATAGTGATAAAGACTTATCAACGTTTGAATCTAAATACATGTGAAAGTGTCACCACCACCTCAAACACTGAGGCAGTTATCGCTTAATATTCAAGGTGAGATCAAGACAAGAAGGAAGCACACGATGGCCTGATTCTGTCATCCTAGGACATTCAGCGGTGTCCTCTCTAAAGGACAGTTAATGGGTATCTGGTGATTTTAGGAATGTTAGGTCACTGGACCAGGGAATCAACATACAGAACATAGAAAGCTGGCATTGTTGGACTACCAAGAAATTGTACGTTTCGCTGGATCTGATAATTTGAGTCTGGTGGTTTTTAATTGTGTGTGTGTGTGTGTGTGTGTGTGTGTCTGTCTTTCCAGGTTTCTGGATTACTTGTCAGACCTCTGTGTGTCGATGAATAAATCCATCCCTGTAACTCAAGAACTGATCTGCAACGCCGTGCTGGACCCAACCAACGGAGACATCCTCATAGAGACCAAGTATGTCTCTTCTTCCTTCCTCTTACCCAATCTGATCAACAGCACTCTCTGTTCCTTCATTTTAGAAGCTCAGATTCTAAGGATTGTATCACGGGATGCGTGGAAACAAACCAGACTGGTTTCCACCAGCAGACGTTCCTTGTTGAGATGCAATGTGTGCTGTAAAGTTCTGCTCTGTGGGGTCAAGAGTTCAGACCTGGAGAGCGGTTCCTAACCTTGCTCTGTAGGGTTCTGTAGGGTCCAGAGTTCAGAGAGCGGTTCCTGTACCTGCTCTGTGGGGTCCAGAGTTCAGAGAGCGGTTCCTATACCCGCTCTGTGGGGTTCAGAGAGCGGTTCCTATACCCGCTCTGTGGGGTTCAGAGAGCGGTTCCTATACCCGCTCTGTGGGGTTCAGAGAGCGGTTCCTATACCCACTCTGTGGGGTTCAGAGAGCGGTTCCTATACCCACTCTGTGGGGTTCAGAGAGCGGTTCCTATACCCACTCTGTGGGGTTCAGAGAGCGGTTCCTATAACCGCTTTGTAGGGTCCAGAGTTCAGAGAGCGGTTCCTAACCTGGCTTTGTGGGGTCCAGAGTTCAGAGAGTTGGTTCCTTACCTGGCTTTGTGGGGTTCAGAGAGCGGTTCTTTACCTGGCTCTGTGGGGTCCAGAGTTCAGAGAGCGGGTTCCTTACCTGGCTCTGTGGGGTTCAGAGAGGGTTCCTTACCTGGCTCTGTGGGGTCCAGAGTTCAGAGAGCGGGTTCCTTACCTGGCTCTGTGGGGTTCAGAGAGCGGTTCCTTACCTGGCACTGTGGGGTCCAGAGTTCAGAGAGCGGGTTCCTTACCTGGCTCTGTGGGGTCCAGAGTTCAGAGAGCGGGTTCCTTACCTGGCTCTGTGGGGTCCAGAGTTCAGAGAGCGGGTTCCTTACCTGGCTCTGTGGGGTCCAGAGTTCAGAGAGCGGGTTCCTTACCTGTCTCCTCCCCTGCAGGCTGGTGCTGTCCAGGTTCGAGATCGAGGGCGCGTCCATCGGGGAGAGCTCTGTGGAGTCTGAGGAGGACGAGGAGGAGGTGTGGCTCTTCTGGAAGGACCGCAACAAGGAGGTGCGAAGCAAGAGCATCCGGGAGCTGGCCCAGGACGCCAAGGAGGATCAGAAGGAGGACCAGGAGGTGATCAGCTACTACAGGTGACGTCATCACGTTCACACCGCTGCTGTGGTGAACAGAACGTTTCACACACACTTTCACCATTACCCGGTGGTGTCGGGAATGCGTCCCTCTCGTATTCAAAGAGTCAAAACCTTTATTCGTCACGTGCTCAAAGTGTGCAGTGAAATGGTGGTTTAGCAGAGTCCACAGACAGAAGTATAGGAAAAACGTAGAAAGTATAAAGTAAGTCATAAGGTAATGGCAAAATACATTTGGTAAAAGAAAATGTGCGCAAGAAAGGTATACCCTATGTAAATATGTTGCCTAACTCTTCTTTAATCTTCCGTATGATCTTGTGTTGCTGAAGTTAGCCTGTGATGTGGTGCTGCAGGTACCAGCTGAACCTGTTTGCCAGGATGTGTCTGGACCGCCAGTACCTGGCCATCAACAAGATCTCGGGCCAGCTGGACGTGGACCTGATCCTGCGCTGCATGTCGGACGAGGACCTGCCCTTTGACCTGCGCGCCTCCTTCTGCCGCATGATGCTGCACATGCACGTGGACCGCGACCCCCAGGAGCAGGTCACGCCCGTCAAGTACGCCCGCCTCTGGTCTGAGATCCCCTCCCAGATCGCCATAGACGAGTGAGTGGCATCACGACCATGCAGCCAGAAATACAGACCTACGGCTACAGATGATATTACAGTTTATGTGTCCATATAGGGGGGGGGGTAGAGATGATTATATCACAGTTCATGTGTCCATATGGGGGGGGTAGATGCATCTCACATCACTGTACATGACTCAGTAGCTAGAGCGGCACTTTCATCTCATTTCGCTTTTGAGAAAAGGGTTCATTGGTCCCTCCTCCTCCTCCTCCTCCTTCTTCTTCTTCTCCTCCTCCTCCTCCTCCTCCTCCTCCTCCTCCTCCTCCTCCTCCTCCTCCTCCTCCTTCTTCTTCCGTCTGTAGCTACGACAACGACGGGACGTCGAAGGATGAGATCAAGGAGCGGTTCTGCCAGACCATGGAGTTTGTGGAGAACTACCTGCGGGACGTGGTCAGCCAGAGCTTCCCCTTCGCCGACAAGGAGAAGAACAAGCTGACCTTCGAGGTGCTGCCCCCCCCCCCCCCCCCCCCCCCCCCCTCTCGGCGTTCCACACGTCTGGTCAGATGAGCCATCGTAACCAAGTCTGTCTGAACGGGTCCTGATTCTTCTTATTCCTTCTGGTCAGGTGGTGAATTTGGCGCGGAACCTGATTTACTTTGGCTTCTACAACTTCAGCGACCTGCTGAGGTTGACCAAGATCCTGCTGGCCATCCTGGACTGCGTCCACACCAACACCATGTTCCCCTTCAACAAGACGGAGAAGGGGGACGAGGCCAAAGGTGTGTGTGTGTGTGTGTGCGTGTGTGCGCATCATCCCCCATGAAGGAATAGTTGACCAATGAAGATAAAATGGACATTTTTCTTGTGATTTTGTGTGATTTTATCTATAAATGTGTGTGTTTCCGTTGGGGTACAACACGGTTAGATTACTCATATCATTCTACTGTACTTTAGTCCAACGTCTCTCTTGTGAGTAAGCTGTAACAAACATGTCAGTGAGCGGACATGATTTTGGTGTATTAATGACATGTTTGCGTTGTGGGGACTTTCACCTGTGTGTGTGTGTGTGTGTGTGTGTGTGTGTGTGTGTGTGTGTGTGTGTGGACTATGACTCTGTGTGTGTGTGTGTGTGTGGACTATGACTCTGTGTGTGTGTGTGTGTGTGTGTGTGTGTGTGTGTGTGTGTGTGTGTGTGTGTGTGTGTGTGGACTATGACTCTGTGTGTGTGTGTGTGTGTGTGTGTGTGTGTGTGTGTGTGGACTATGACTCTGTGTGTGTGTGTGTGTGTGTGTGTGTGTGTGTGTGTGGACCGTGACTGTGTGTGTGTGTGTGGGTGTGGACCGTGACTCTGTGTGTGTGTGTGTGTGCGTGCGTGTGTGTGGACCGTGACTCTGTGTGTGTGTGTGTGTGTGTGTGTGTGTGTGTGTGTGTGTGTGTGTGTGTGTGTGTGTGTGTGTGTGTGTGTGTGTGTGTGTGTGTGTGTGTGTGTGTGTGTGTGTGTGTGTGTGTGTGTGTGTGTGTGTGGACCGTGACTCTGTGTGTGTGTGTGTGTCTGTGTGTGTGTGGACCGTGACTCTGTCTGTGTGTGTGTGTGTCTGTGTGTGTGTGTGTGTGTGTGTGTGTGTGTGTGTGTGTGTAGGCAGCAACGTGATGCGCTCCATCCACGGGGTGGGGGAGCTCATGACCCAGGTGGTGCTGAGGGGCGGAGGCTTCATCCCCACCACGCCGGCCTCCGCCCCTGACGGAGAGGCTGCGAAGTCGCAGGTGGAGCCGGAGAAGCAGGACATCCTGGTGATGGACACCAAGCTCAAGATCATAGAGATCCTGCAGGTGAAGCAGAAGACACCTTCTGGAGCCCAGGCGCCTCTTTGCATCTCGTTAAGGGCGTCATGATAACTAACGAGGTGCATGGGCTCCAGAAGACACCTTCTGGAGCCCAGGCGCCTCTTTGCATCTCGTTAAGGGCGTCATGATAACTAACGAGATGCAAAGAGGCGTCTCTTTGCATCTCGTTAAGGGCGTCATGCACATAGTAAGTGGAATGCATTGGGAATCCTTGCAGTGGCTCGGGAGGTAGAGCCGGTTGACTTGTAACCGGAAGGTTGTTAGTTCGATGGCCGGCTCCTGGCTGAGTGTCGCGGTGTCCCTGAGCAAGGCACTCAACCCCGGCTGCGCCCGACCAGCTGGCTGTCGCCGTGTGCGGTTGACACGGCCGTCGGTGTGGGAATGAATGGAAGTCGCTTTGGACAAAAGCGTCCGCAAAATGCCCTGAACGGATTCTACAGTGCTTTTCCACTTTTCCACAAAAACAATGGAAGAGAGACATGTGTTGAAGGGACCCCGTTAAAGCTGGACAGGGTGGTGGCTTGGCCGATTTTAAACCTCTTGTTTTCTTTCACCCAAATTGTTCCTGTAACTTCGTGACCAATTAGGTATTTCCATTAAAACACCTCCTTCCTTGTGCTCCCTCCTGCAGTTCATCCTGAATGTGCGTCTGGATTACAGAATCTCCTGCCTGCTCTCCATCTTCAAGCGGGAGTTTGACGAGAGTAATTCCCAGAATGAGTTGTCCGTTGCCGGGGTGACAGCAGAGGGACCCAGCAACATGCCAGGTCAGTCCAGCGATGCAGCTCAAACAGGCCCAGGAGGCGGGGGTACAGTGGCCCAGGGGGCGGGGCTACAGTGGCCCAGGCCACTCCCCCTTTGTCCTCATTGGCTAAGCTGCTCCTTTGGCCAAAACAATGAATTAATAATTGTTTTAGTTTTCTATAATAATTAGTCTGATTGCTGTAGTTTCTACTACTACATATGCTGTTGTTTATTTAAATATTGTAAATATATCCGATCAAACTAAATTGGTTATGATAACGGCAGCCAAGTCCGTCCCAGAAGGAGGTGGGGAGGGAACTGGGTCCTAATGTGGTGAGAGTTATCAGAGTAAACACTGACAGTTGATTTGAAGCCCCATGGGGTACGTGACAAGTCTTTCCGTCTGTCAGGAGCGCTGGACTTCGAGCAGATAGAAGAGCAGGCTGAAGGAATATTTGGCGGAAGGTAAGCAAGTCTTTTTACCGTAGAAAACCCATGAAAACTCTCAACTAAATGGATGTAGTGGGCGGATAGGCCATTCTCTTGTGGGGTTTTGTGGGTCTTAATTTGTGTTTGTGTGTGTCTGCATGTGTGTGCACGCGTTTCTGTGTGTGTGTGTGCGCACTTTTGCGTGTGTGTGTGGTGCTTGCGTGTGTATGTGTGTGTGTGTGTGTGTCTGTATGTGCGTGCGTGTGTGTGTGCGCACGTGTGTGTGTGGTGTCTGCGTGTGTGCGTGCGTGTGTGTGCGCGTGTGTGTGTGTGCATGTGTGTGGTGCCTGTGTGTGTGTGTGTGTGTGTGTGTGTCTGTGTGTCCTTATGTGCGTGCGTGTGTGTGTATGTCTGTGTGTATATGTGTGTGTGTGCGCTCCAGTGAAGAGAACACTCCCTTAGATCTTGACGACCAAGGAGGACGCACCTTCCTACGGGTGCTGCTCCACCTGACCATGCACGACTACCCCCCCCTGGTGTCCAGAGCGCTCCACCTGCTCTTCAGACACTTCAGCCAGAGGCAGGAGGTGCTGCAGGCCTTCAAGCAGGTACCAGCACCACCCAGCACCACCCAGCACCACCCAGGCGTCTGGAACAGGAAGAGCAGCACATGAATGTTCAGAAACCTTGGCTGTCTTTCTGAGGAAACCTTGACTGGGAGTCGGGAGTTTGTCCCACCCCCCCTTTGTGATGAATGCATGAATGGCACGGTCACAAGCTTGGCGTTCATGGTGATGAAGACATGAATGGCACGGTCACAAGCTTGGCGTTCATGGTGATGAAGACATGAATGGCACGGTCATGGATCTTCATCCGCCCGTTGTGCTCTCCACCCCCAGGTCCAGCTGCTGGTCACCAGTCAAGACGTGGAGAACTACAAGCAGATCAAGTCGGACCTGGACCAGCTGCGCTCCATCGTGGAGAAGTCTGAGCTGTGGGTCTACAAGCGCCAGGGTCCGGACGAGGGTCTGGACGCCGGGGACCTTCTCTCCAGCGACCAGAAGAAGGTGCGGCCGTTGAGCTCCTGGGGGGGGGGGGGGGGGGGGGGGGGGGGGGGGCTGTTTGATTGTCTGTTGTTGGCCGATCCTGTGGCTCTGTGTACAAGCTGATCGCAAATAATTGCACCCGGGGGGGGGGGGGGGGTTTATAATGTTTTGATTTAGAGTTTGACGTCCTTCAGCGTTTGATACAGTAATAACATGTCATGTTTCTGTCTAACGTTCATATGAAGCACACACTTGGTCATCACAATACTCTGTGTTTGATGGCGGCTCCGTGAACACTTAGCTTTCTTCTAAAAGCTGACGTTGGTGTTGATGCAGGGGGAATCGGGCGCTTCAGACAAACCAAAGAAACCAGAGAGCACCAGCAGCTACAACTACAGAGTGGTGAAAGAGGTAAACGCCTCTGATGATCCATCACACAGACTCTGACGTCTCCTCTGCTCCTGCTCCTGCTCCTGCTCCTGCTCCTGCTCCTGCTCCTGCTCCTGCTCCTGCTCCTCTCCTTTCCTCTCCTCTCCACTCCTCTCCTGCTCCTGCTCCTGCTCCTCTCCTCTCCACTCCACTCCACTACACTCCACTCCACTCCACTCCACTCCACTCCTTTCCTCTCCACTCCACTCCACTCCGCTCCGCTCCGCTCCGCTCCGCTCCGCTCATGCTCCTCTCCTTTCCTCTCCACTCCTCTCCTGCTCCTGCTCCTCACCTCTCCTGCTCATCTCCTTTCCTCTCCACTCCTCTCCTCTCCTGCTCCTGCTCCTGCTCCTGCCCTCTCCTCTCCTCTCCTCTCCTCTCCTCTCCTCTCCTCTCCTCTCCTCTCCTGCTCCTCTCCGCTCCGCTCCGCTCCGCTCCTCTCCTTTCCTCTCCACTCCTGCTCCTGCTCCTGCTCCTCTCCTCTCCTCTCCTCTCCTCTCCTCTCCGCTCCTCTCCTCTCCTCTCCGCTCCTGCCCTCTCCTCTCCTCTCCTCTCCTCTCCTGCCCTCTCCTCTCCTCTCCTCTCCGCTCCTGCCCTCCTCTCTCCTCCTTTCCTCTGCTATAATAACGTGGTGTGGGCGGTGTGTGTGCAGGTCCTGCTGAGTCTCAGCAGGCTGTGTGTCCAGGAGGGTCTGTCTCCTCTCCTCTCCTGCCCTCTCCTCCTCTCCTCTCCTGCTCCTGCCCTCTCCTCCTCTCCTCTCCTCTCCTGCTCCTGCCCTGTCCTCCTCTCCTCTCCTCTCCTGCTCCTGCCCTCTCCTCCTCTCCTCTCCTCTGCTATAATAACGTGGTGTGGGCGGTGTGTGTGCAGGTCCTGCTGCGTCTCAGCAGGCTGTGTGTCCAGGAGGGTCTGTCGGGCAGGAAGAGCAAGAAGCAGCAGCAGAGGCTGCTGAGGAACATGGGGGCTCACGCGGTGGTGCTGGAGCTCCTGCAGATCCCCTATGAAAAGGTGCCAGGGTTTCACTGGGAAGTACTGGGACCCTGGAGTGTGTGTGTGTGTGTGTGTGTGTGTGTGTGTGTGTGTGTGTGTGTGTGTGTGTGTGTGTGTGTGTGTGTGTGTGTGTGTGTGTGTGTGTGTGTGTGTGTGTGTGTGTGTGTGTGTGTGTGTGTGTGTGTGTGTGTGTGTGTGTGCGGGGTGACATCTTGTTGCCGTTTGTCTTTGATCCCAGGGGGAAGATGTCCGCATGCAGGACATCATGCGTCTCGCCCATCAGTTCCTGCAGAACTTCTGTGCGGGGAACCAGCAGAACCAAGCCCTGCTTCACAAGCACATCAACCTGTTCCTCAACCCAGGGGTGAGGCCCATACTGCTATAGGCTGTGATGGTGGGGGGGGGGGGGGGGGGGGTAGTGGCTTTAGTACTCAATCCCCACAGACCCCCCCTCCCCCCCCCACAGCTTACCGAGGGCAAGATGTTGAGGAGGATGTCTACCTCCTGTATACTGGCGTGCTTCTGAAGCCAGTGAAAGTGTCTGACCAGCGTCTGACCACCGTCTCCCCAGATCCTGGAGGCGGTCACCATGCAGCACATCTTCATGAACAACTTCCAGCTGTGCAGCGAGATCAACGAGCGCGTGGTGCAGCACTTCGTCCACTGCATCGAGACGCACGGCCGCAACGTGCACTACCTCAAGTTCCTGCAGACCATCGTCAAGGCGGAGAGCAAGTTCATCAAGAAGTGCCAGGACATCGTCATGGCCGAGGTCTCCCCCCTCCCCCCTTCACTCCCACCCTCCCCCCTTCTCTTCACCCGCTCCACCCTCCCCCCTTCACTCCCCCCTTCACTCCCCCCTCCCCCTTCTCTTCACCCGCTCCACCCTCCCCCTTCGCTCCACCCTCCCCCCTTCGCTCCACCCTCCCCCCTTCTCCACCCTCCCCCTTCACTCCACCCTCACCCCTTCTCTTCACCCTCCCCCCTTCGCTCCACCCTCCCCCCTTCTCCACCCTCACCCCAACACCACCCTCCCCCCTTCTCTTCACCCACTCCACCCTCCCCCTTTCTCTCCACACACCGCCCCAACACCACCCTCCCCCCAACCCCACCCTTCCCCTTCTCTTCACCCACTCCACCCTCCACCCTCCCCTTCTCTCCACCCTCCCCCTTTCTCTCCACACACCCCCCCAACTCCACCCTACCCCCAACACCACCCTCTCCCCAACTCCACCCTCTCCCCTTTTCTCTGTTCCATCAGTCTAATCTAATGCATCACCAGTATTTGAACACTACTTCTCTACATGATGAGGCCTTATCCTTTGTTTCCCCTTTTATTTGGCTGCTGGTACTGTTTAAAGTGGCTAGGATGCTCAACTTCCTGCAGGCAAGGTCCTGGGTTTGATTCCCAATGTCTGTAAGCAGCATGGGAGATCTGTACAGATCACCCCCACCCTGCTCCTAATAATCAGCTGCCGTCTGAACTCCAGGTCGTTCCCTAAATCCTAAAGACCCCCCCCCCCCCCTTCCCCGCCGCTGTGTTCCGCTGTTCCAGCTGGTGAACGCCGGCGAGGACGTGCTGGTCTTCTACAACGACCGCGCCTCCTTCCAGACGCTGGTGCAGATGATGCGCTCGGAGCGGGAGCGCATGGACCAGACCAGCGCCCTGATGTACCACATCCACCTGGTGGAGCTGCTGGCCGTGTGCACCGAGGGTAAGAACGTGTACACGGAGATCAAGTGCAACTCCCTGCTGCCGCTGGACGACATCGTGCGCGTGGTCACCCACGAGGACTGCATCCCCGAGGTGAGCCCCGACGCCTTGGGGTCGCCACGGGAACCGGGCTTTGTGACGCGGAGGGGGGGGGGGGGGCGGGGGGCTCACTGAGCAACTGATGTTCCTTCGGATCCAAGTGTGGGAACGGGAATGTGCAGTGGATCGTTTCAGAATACCGTTGTCATTTGATACTTGATTGTAATCGACATCATAACAATACTTGATTGTTATGAATGATATACAATATCATACATACGATAGGTTATTATGGAATAGTGATCAGTGAATTCATGTATGCATGGATACTCGTTCTGTTTGAGCCTCTCCTGACTGTAGTCTCGACTCGGACAGGAACAGATTAGAGTTGACCTCCGCGCTACTTTCCAGGTGAAGATCGCCTACATCAACTTCCTGAACCACTGCTACGTGGACACAGAGGTGGAGATGAAGGAGATCTACACCTCCAACCACATGTGGAAGCTGTTCGAGAACTTCCTGGTGGACATCTGCAGAGTAAGGGCCGCCCCCGCCAGAGACACCCCCCAAGGGAACCGCGCTCCAGACAGGAAACCCAGATAAACGCGGAGTCCTCTGCTCTCTCGTTGGTCAGGTGTGCAACAACACCAGCGACCGGAAGCACGCCGACACGGTTCTGGAGCGCTACGTCACCGAGACCGTCATGAGCATCGTCACCACCTTCTTCAGCTCGCCTTTCTCCGACCAGAGCACCAGCCTGCAGGTAAACCCCCACCCTGACCCTCACTGACCGGTCACCAGGGTAACAGATGACCCCTCACTGACCGGTCACCAGGGTAACAGATGACCCCTCACAGGTTAACAGATGACCCCTCACAGGTTAACATATGACCCCTCACAGGTTAACAGATGACCCCTGACAGGTTTACTTATGACCCCTCACAGGTTTACTTATGACCCCTCACAGGTTAACAGATGACCCCTCACAGGTTTACTTATGACCCCTCACAGGTTAACAGATGACCCCTCACAGGTTAACAGATGACCCCTCACAGGTTAACAGATGACCCCTCACAGGTTAACTGATGACCCCATGAAGACTGATTGGTTCTCTACGTCATCCCACTCCAAACATTGGTGCCCAATCCTGAGGCTGATAAAGAAATACAATGTTTGAAGCGATGCACATGTGATGAGTAGACGGGGAGAACGTATTGTGACGAGTCACTGTTACCCACGTTCACCGGGCAGAGACGCACGTCTTGGCCTGTGTCAGGGACGCACGCCTTGGCCTGTGTCAGGGACGCACGTCTTGGCCTGTGTCAGGGACGCACGTCTTGGCCTGTGTCAGGGACGCACGTCTTGGCCTGTGTCAGGGACGCACGTCTTGGCCTGTGTCAGGGACGCACGTCTTGGCCTGTGTCAGGGACGCACGCCTTGGCCTGTGTCAGGGCCGCACGTAAAGCAAACACTTCTCCCGACGTCATCGCGTTTCCTCGCGTGAACTCTCAGCTAATTCCCGTCGGACTCCGTTCCCTGCAGAAAAACGTTACCGCACAATAAAAAGCCGTAACCTCCGGTAAGCGTAGAAGCCGTGTCATGTGTGTGTCTACTTGAGAGGGGTGAAGGCGGCCGGTGGGGGGGGGCGGTGTGTCTTGTGGGTAATGGATGAGGTCAGGCAGATGGTAGGTGGCTAAGAGTCCTCTGGTGGGAACCGTCTTGCATTACCTTGTACGCGCGGCTGCCCTCACCTGCGTCACCACGGTGGCCGACCGCACGCAGGTGAGCGGACACGAGCGCTCTAAACTGCCAGCGCAAGCAATCCACTAAGAGTCTGCGTGCGTGCGTGCGTGCGTGCGTGCGTGCGTGCGTGCGTGCGTGCGTGCGTGCGTGCGTGCCACCAGAATCGAATTCTTCTCTGCAGTTTATTTTTAGCGCCCAAGTGCTTCTAAAAATATTGGCGCTTCTGAGAAGCGCGTTTCCGATCAACGCGGCGGTTTTGGAGAAGCGAGAGAGGGCTGGAAACATAAATGTCACGCCTGTGCTGCTTATAGTTTGATTTGTGTTTATTAGCGGCCCCTCCGAGTCTGTGACACGTCACGGCCCGCTGTCCCGAAGACGTCGCCTTGTACCGCGTAGAGAAACAAACGTTGACTACAGCGGGTTCCAGTCCTTTCTGCGATGTTCGAGGTGGAGATACGCTAACCCTGATCACGATATGTTGTCTGCTCTGTACACGGGTCGTACGACACAATGTTTGCCGGCGTATTGTCTTTCATTGCAAACGTTGTCAAGATGCCTTGAATAGAATCTGCATTTCATGACATGCAGCATATGTGACTCTCTGGCACTGTTCAGTAAAGAGTGTTTCTTTACTGTATCCTCTGCCGCAGGCCTCTCTGTTGGGGAAAATGATCAAGGTATAATGTACGAGTGAACGTGAGTCTGGTGTGCATAGCTGGGTGTGGTTGAGTCTTCTATTTATAGATCTATGTTAATGGCACAGGTTGGTGATCAGTGTAAATGGATGCTTGGGGATTCATTCTGTCAGGGTAACACAACACACACTATGTTGTAACACAACACACACTATGTTGTAACACAACACACACTATGCCGTCCCACGGCTCCATTCATAGCTGTGGGTGTGTGGGTGTGTACGTGTGACTTTCTGTGTGTGTGAGTGTGTGTGTGAGTGTATTTATGACTTTGGTCGAGTGTGAGTGTGTGTGTGTGTGTGTGACTTTCTGTGTGTGTGTGTGTGTGTGTGTGTGTGTGTGTGTGAGACTTTCTGTGTGTGTGAGTGTATTTATGACTTTGGTTGAGTGCGAGTGTGTGTGTGCGTGGCTTTCTGTGTGTGTGTGTGTGTGTGTGTGTGTGTGTGTGTGTGTGTGTGTGTGTGTGTGTGTGTGTGTGTGTGTGTGTGTGTGTGTGTGTGTGTGTGTGTGTGTGTGTGTGTGTGTGTGTGTGTGTTTATGACTTTAGTCGAGTGTGTGTGCGTGTGTGAGCGGTTCTATGACGTGTGTCTTTCTGTGTGTGTGAGTGTGTGACTTTCTGTGTGTGAGTGACTTTCTGTGTGTGTGTGTGACTTTCTGTGTGTGTGTGACTTTCTGTGTGTGTGTGTGTGTGTGAGTGTATTTATGACTTTGGTCGAGTGCGAGCGTGTGTGCGTGTGTGAGCGGTTCTATGACGTGTGTGTGTGTGTGTGTGTATATGTGTGAGTGTCTATGACTACGTGTGTGTGTTTGTGTGGTGCAGGCGACGCCTCCAGGCGTGTGTTGTGTGTGTGTGTGTGTGCGTGTGTGTCATGTGCAGGTGATTTGTGCATGATGATGTCATCCTGTGTCCCCCCCCCCCCCCCCCCCGACCCCCCCGGTCCTCAGACCCGCCAGCCCGTGTTTGTGCAGCTGCTCCAGGCGGTGTTCCGGGTGTACCACTGTGCCTGGCTGACCCCGGTCCAGAAGGGCTCGGTCGAGGCCTGCATCAAGGTGCTGTCTGACGTCGGTGAGACCCCCGCCCCTCCATCACCCTACAGCTCATCCTGCAGTTAGCTAACGGGAGCTAGCGCCGCCCCCTTTTTAAATGCAGTCAAAGAAGCAGGGACCCCAAAATCCCTGTTATTAAATGTTTTGCGCCGTGGTGGTTGGTCTGACGGGATTGTCAACATATAAATCAATGAGGTTTTGTCACTGTCGCTAAAGTTAGACCGAGATTGAGAGAACACAGGAGGGAAATCCTTTGTTTTCCGCCAACCGCTCGGAGCCTTTTCTGAGGCACTAGGCGTCGCCACTAAGGGACACTGGGGGCGAGGTGTGTGTGTGGCTGTGAGGGCCGTCTGGGCAGCGGTCGATGTCGACGGCCGCGTCCGAGAGAGGGCTTTTAGTTTCTCTGGACACTTAAAAGTGTAACGCCACGGTGTGTGTGTGTGTGTGGCGCATTTCATAAACGATGTCACTCATGAAAACCAGCTCTGTTAGAAAGCTCAAAGCATAATGCTTGTAGCTCCTTGTTAATAACATTATGAGCAATCGGAAAGATGTGGATGCTGGTGGAGTCCGTGTGTCTTGAGTCCGTGTGTCTTGAGTCCGTGTGTCTTGAGTCCGTGTGTCTTGAGTCCGTGTGTCTTGAGTCCGTGTGTCTTGAGTCCGTGTGTCTTGAGTCCGTGTGTCTTGAGTCCGTGTGTCTTGAGTCCGTGTGTCTTGAGTCCGTGTGTCTTGAGTCCGTGTGTCTTGAGTCCGTGTGTCTTGAGTCCGTGTGTCTGAGTCCGTGTGTCTGTTGTGATGTGACAGCCAAGGGCAGGGCCATAGCCATCCCTGTGGACCTGGACAACCAGGTGAACAACCTGTTTGTGAAGTCCAACAACATCGTCCAGAAGACGGCCATGAGCTGGAGGCTGTCTGCGCGCAACGCCGCCCGGCGAGACTCCGTGGTGACCGCCTCACGAGACTACAGGAACATCATCGAGAGGCTGCAGGTGTGTGTTAATAAGTGCATGTGTTTGCATTTCTTAGTATGAATACGTGTGTGTCTCTGGGTGTGTGTGTGTGTTTACCTGTGTCTCTGTGTGTGTTTACCTGTGTGTGTGTGTGTGTTTACCTGTGTGTGTGTGTGTGTTTACCTGTGTCTCTGTGTGTGTGTGTGTGTGTGTGTGTGTGTTTACCTGTGTGTCTCTGTGTGTGTCCTCCAGGACATCGTGTCCGCCCTGGAGGACCGGCTCCGCCCCCTGGTGCAGGCTGAGCTGTCGGTTCTGGTGGACGTTCTTCACCGGCCCGAGCTGCTCTTCCCCGAGAACACGGACTCACGCAGGAAGTGCGAGAGCGGAGGGTTCATCTGCAAGTAAGGGTCCCCCGTGCCCGCGGTTCATCCGTTCATTTCATTCTTTCATTCATTCATCATCTATGAGTCACGCGTCCATGAGTCTGTAATGCAAGGTAATGGATAGTAACGGCTGGCAATAAAGGTAATGGCTGTTCATGATTGGTAATGTTTGGTAATTAATGGTAATGGTTGGTGACCATGGTAATGAATGGTAATATGCGGTAATGGTGGTAATTTACTGTGATGATGGTAATTTACTGTAATAATGGTAATGGTGGTAATGTACTGTAATAGTGGTAATGAATGTAATAGTGGTAATGAGTGTAATGGTGGTAATGAATGAAATAGTGGTAATGGTGGTAATGTACTGTAATGGATGTAATGGTGGTAATGTACCGTAATGGTGGTAATGTACTGTAATGGTGGTAATGTACTGTAATGAATGTAATAGTGGTAATGAGTGTAATAGTGGTAATGAGTGTAATAGTGGTAATGGCGGTAATGAATGAAATGAGAGTAAAAAGGCTTCTCCCTCAGGCTGATCAAGCACACCAAGCAGCTGCTGGAGGAGAACGAGGAGCGGCTGTGTATCAAGGTGCTCCAGACGCTGCGCGAGATGATGACCAAAGACCGCGGCTACGGCGAGAAGGTAGGGGAGGAAGCTCTGATTCAGCTCCACCCCACCGCTGGGTGGAGGAGGCGCTAAATAGCAATCCCGATAATAGTAACGTCCCGCGGAGCGCGGTTTACTTCAGACACGGGACAGATTGAACATGTCTGGTATGGAGGGTCTTCACCAGGCACACACACATAGCCATGTGTTAGGCAACGACGTTGTTGCCCAACACATGGCTAAGCTAACCCTACCATGGCAGGATTCCCTTAGACAATGAGCAGACGACGCATATATACACGTACGCGTTGCACCAGTGTAAAACTCCCCTGGTCGTTGCCCAGAGAAGCTCTGCAGATGGTTAAGGTCTCATTACCGCCGTGCCCTGGCCTGTTAAGCTGTGATGTTGTCCTCTGCTGATGCCTCCTGTCTGCTGCCTAACGACCCTCACCCTCTGCTCTCTTTCAGCTCAGGGCCTTTGATGATGAGATGGATGTGCCCAAGGTTGTCTAACTTTATACCACGCCCATGCCTCTCTGTCTCTGTCTCTGTCTCCCTCTCTCTCTCTCGCTCTCGCTCTCTCGCTGTCTCGTTGTCTTTCTCTCTTTGTCTCTCGCTGTCTGTTTCGCTGTTGCTGTCTGTCTCGATGTCTCGTTCTCGTTGTTGCTGTCTGTCTCGATGTCTCGTTCTCTCTCTCTCGCTCTCTCGCTCTCTCGCTCTCTCGCTCTCTCGCTCTCTCGCTCTCTCTCTCTCTCTCTCTCTCTCTCGCTCTCTCGCTCTCTCGCTCTCTCTCTCTCTCTCTCTCTCTCTCTCTCTCTCTCTCTCTCTCTCTCTCTCTGTCTCTCTCTCTCTCTCTCTCTCAGCTTCCGCCATTAATGTCTGTCATGCTAGAAGTAGTTATGAAAAACCGGTGGTTCTGTAGCATTGTTAGCATCTGTAGCATCGTTAGCATCTGTAGCATCGTTAGCATCTGTAGCATCTGTGTGTTTTGGTGATGATTTTGGCACATCTGCCAAAATCGAAATGTATATGGTGTGTTTAGCCTTTTAGATTACACCACCTACACATACTCACCTGTACACCAACACCATGGGGGTCGGGGATATATTTACACCACATCTTCACAGCTTGTGCGGTTATTTGCTGTGTCACAATGACGGAGTTGTTTACATGCCACGGGAGATAAGTGGGGTGTTTTTGTCACTGGGTCTTTATGGTAGTAGTGTCACTGTTTCTGGGTGGCCTTCCCGAAGACTTTTTTTTTCACCTTTCGGCTGAAGGGCGTTTCTTTATTCCTCGTGCGTTTCTGCTGGGCACCAGTAGGGGTCACTGTGACGACGTGGACGGGCCAGGAGCTGGGGCTGCGTGTGTGTTTGTGAATGTGAGACATGGTGGCAGGCGGCGAGGCTGTCCTAGTTTTTCCCGTGCTTGTGAGCGGCACGATTCCTGGAGGCCTGTCAACGCCGTGCTGAGGTTACATAAGAGACAACGCTTTATTTTTTTCCTGGAACTAAGCCCCTCTGTCGATGTGTGACCTTCAGCAGTAATTGCCAATAAAAGTGGAGAGGAGCTGGTTACCCAGAGAGAACGTGCGCGTCTGTGTGTGTCTGTGTAAGTGTGTGTGGGTTGTTAGCCACCGTGTGTGTTGTATAAAAGGGCAGGATGTGTGTCTGTCTGTAAGTTTGTGCGTGCGTGCGTGTGTGTGTGTGTTGGTGCTTCTGTGGGTACGTGCCTGTGTGTGTGTGTGTGTGTGTGTGTGTGCGTGCGTGTGTGTGTTGGTGCTTCTGTGGGTACGTGCCTGTGTGTGTGTGCGTGTGTGTGTTGGTGCTTCTGTGTGTACGTGCCTGTGTGTGTGTGTGTGTGTTGGTGCTTCTGTGTACGTGTGTGTGTTGGTGCTTCTATCTATGTGTGTGTGTGTGTGTGTGTGTGTGTGTGTGTGTGCGTGTGTGTTGGTGCTTCTGTGGGTACGTGCCTGTGTGCGTGTGTGTGTTGGTGCTTCTGTGGGTACGTGCCTGTGTGCGTGTGTGTGTGTGTACGTGCCTGTGTGCGTGCATGCGTGTGTGTAGAGGAGGTGCAAGGAGCTGGACAGCAGCGCTCCTGTGCGGGCCTGCCCTGTGGTCGGTCCTCTCCCCGCTGAGAGAGGAGGATGAGAGACGTTTGTTGAGAGAACGCTGGCTCCCCCCCCCCACCCCCCCCCCATTGAGCTGTCACAGGAGGTTTTGTTGTTCGCGACCACATTTAATTCATGATGTCACCTTTTTTTTTCTCTCTTCCATTCACACCCTCTCTTTACACTCGACACCTCGTCCGTGCAAGCTTGCGATGTGTTGCTTCCCCTACTGACCTATGAGAACAAGATTGCAGGAGATTTAACCGACTTGAGGAAGTTAGTTGTCACGTAATCCACCAGTGACCTTTGACTGTGAAACCATCGGTAATTTTTTTTAAAACAGCTTTTTTGCCGAGCACATATTTATGTCGAGGTTTTAGGAATCCTTTTTGTATACAAATTTTTTGTGTAATTTTTGTGTAATTTGTAAATCCTGCCCTAATTTCTACCATTAAAAAGTGTAGAAAACTTAAATGTCACTTTCCGTTAAGAAGATTCCTTCTCTTTAGCTTTTCTGTCCGAATTCCACAAGAGTTTCCTGCATGGAACCTTTTAAGACTCCCCGCCTAAGCAGCATGTGATCTGAGCAGCCTCAGTGATCTGAGCAGCCTCAGTGATCTGAGCAGCCTCAGTGATCTGAGCAGCCTCAGTCATCAGCCTCAGTGATCTGAGCAGCCTCAGTGATCTGAGAAGCCTCAGTGATCTGAGCAGCCTCAGTGATCAGCCTCAGTGATCTGAGCAGCCTCAGTGATCTGAGCAGCCTCAGTGATGTGATCAGCCTCAGTGATCTGAGCAGCCTCAGTGATCTGAGCAGCCTCAGTGATCTGAGCAGCCTCAGTGATCTGAGCAGCCTCAGTCATCAGCCTCAGTGATCTGAGCAGCCTCAGTCATCAGCCTCAGTGATCTGAGCAGCCTCAGTCATCAGCCTCAGTGATCTGAGCAGCCTCAGTCATCAGCCTCAGTGATCTGAGCAGCCTCAAGCAGCCTCTAAGCCTCCTGACCCCATCATGATGGACAATGGCGTGGTTCCGCTTTAGAACAAGACACCAAATGATGTGCTCTCTGCTGTTCATGACACAGTAGCGGTCGTTTGGACGTGTTTTTCCTAGAAACGGTGGCACAGCGATACAACCGAATAGTACTTGAGCTCACTGTTTTAAAGTGGACTCCTTGTGTTTCCACAAGGAGGGTTCACACAGCCAGCAGAACTGCTGTGAACCTGATGCAGGCATCGCCATGGGGAAACATAAACACGTGCTAGAACAAGGGCCGAAACAAAGTGTGTGCGTGTTCATCTGAGGACACTTTCTGAATGATCAGGGGTTGGCTGCAGGAAAATCCTGCGTGTGCGTGCGTGTGCGCGCGCGTGCAAACAGTCATCTGTCCTCCATGACGCTGCTGTCTGGGGTCATGTGATGGACGCTGAAGTCACGTCATCCACCTCTCCTTACCTTCCAACCAATCACCACGCTGACCTTCCATTACAGATGCAGGCCATGCTGACCTCAGCCCTGAGCCCTCCCTAGGCCTTGCAGCTTTGTATCGCATCGCACTCCCCCCCCCCCCCCCCCCGCAGAGACTCGCGCTGTGGGGGAACGGGAGAGACGTCCACACTGGTCTCCCTTCACTGGCCGTGCTCAACCTTGGCTAGGACCGTGTGTTTTGACACGGAGACACAGCGTGTTAACGTTGTCCACACACACACACACACACACACACACACACACACACACACACACACACACACACACACACACACACACTCCATTCCTGTGATGCCCTTGGTCTGACGGGAGCTGGTTCGTTGGAGATGACGGTGTGTTGTGTGTGTGTGTGTTTACTCTGGGACGTCAGTCCTTCTCCTCTCCGTCACTCGCGTGTCTCTGGGGGACAGACGGGTCTCTGGGGGACAGATGGACAGTCCCTGGCTTAGTGGTCGGGTTCCATTTCTGTATGGAAGTATTTATTATAGCGTCTTTGTTTGGTTTTATGATTATGCAGCTCTATATATCTCTCTCCCCCCCCGCTCGCCCCTTTGTCGTCATTTGTTTGCGGAGTTGTCTCAGCGAACCCCTTTTTTCTTTAATTTTGGTTTCCGTCCGCCGCATTTAGCATGTAGCCTGGCCGCTACAATGGCGTCTCATGTTTATAGCTGTGGGAGGGCGGCACGAAGGGAGCGAGGGAGCGAGGGAGCGGGGAGCGAGGCTGTTCCACGGCGTGCCTCGCTCCCTCCTACCGGGTCACCGGGGTCACCGGGTCACCGGGTCACCGGGCAGCGCCACGTTTGGCCAACACATCGCGGCGCAGGACACAAAACAAGGCGCTCAGTTCGTGATAACCGACGCCATACCTCACGCTCCGCCCAAGGAACCCCTCCACCCTACGGATCATGAGCACGGCTGCACCACCCACACACCACCCAAACACCACCCACGGCTCTCTGCATGCTCACACCGGTGTTGTCACTCACCTGTCCGTCACTCATCCCCTCTCGACAGCGTTTCACCATCTATCGCATGATCAACTAACCCTGTGTGTTTGTGTTTTGCCGTCCTGCTCTACTGATTCACACCCCCCACCCCCCCCCCCCCCCCCCCCCCCCCCCCCCCCGATCCCCACCTCCACCCACTGCACCACCCCCAGGAGCTGGATCACAACCAGCCTGAGAAGATTCTGGAAGACCAGAAGAGGGTAGGTACCACAGCGCACACGCAGCCCCAGAATCACCGCGCTACCACACCGCGCATACGCTCGCTTTACTCAAGGGTCATACGCTCGCTTTACTCAAGGGTCATACAGCTCGCTTTACTCAAGGGTCAAACAGCTTGCTTTATTCAAGGGTCATACGCTCGCTTTACTCAAGGGTCATACGCTCGCTTTACTCAAGGGTCATACGCTCGCTTTACTCAAGGGTCATACAGCTCGCTTTACTCAAGGGTCATACAGCTCGCTTTACTCAAGGGTCATACAGCTCGCTTTACTCAAGGGTCATACAGCTCGCTTTACTCAAGGGTCAAACAGCTTGCTTTATTCAAGGGTCATACGCTCGCTTTATTCAAGGGTCATACGCTCGCTTTACTCAAGCGCTTTTCAAGTCACACTGAGACTTGGCGTACATTTTTTAAACAAAATACACACCGAATCAGTTCAGAGGATATGCACATCGCCTATGCATCACCTGTTTGGTTTATAGTATGTACTTTCTATGTATAGAGCAGTGGGGGGGATCAAGAGTCTTCGAGGTGGGGGGGGGGGGGGGGGGGGGGGGGGGCTGTGTCTGAAGCCCTGTAGGAGAAGGTGTAGCCTCACTCGATGTTGTGCTGTCGTCAGAATGGCTCTACCTTGAATAAACACGGACGCCATGGATCGCTTGGCGACCTCATGGCGGGAGTGTAATGTTAATGTTGATGCGCATCAACACGGCATATTTTAGGAGGTCGAGGATTCCCGGTCGCCAAGGCAAGCGGAGACATGTCACACACATTTGACCGTCCACAGATGTGCGCCTGCAGGGGGGTGGTACCGATTTTAAACTGGGGACAAAAAGACCATTGTATGTTCCCAAAACAGGACATGTTACTCCGTGGAAGGACGCTGGTGTTTCGTGCTCGGCCAATGGGACCAGCTGCCGTGGTCGGTGCAGATGCCGGCCGTCTGTCAAAGTACATGAGAAAACGGGATTACAGTTGCGTGGTCATTGCACACATGCAGTGGCCTTGCACTTGCAAACACCTTAATTCACCCTTTAATTGTTCTTAGGATTTAGATTAGGGGCTGTGTGTTGAGAGTGATCGGTTTAGTAACTGGTATTAAAGAGGTCGTACGGTCGGAGCGTGCTAAGTCCTATTCCGCTCAGCCAGGCCCTGGGCGCTACTGCAGACGGGGAGTCAAGTTGTCGTTATGGAAGAATCCCGGTTTCTCTCATTTCCTGTGAACGTACGAGGCACTGGTGTTCCTGCCAGTGAACGGCGTTCCTGCCAGTGAACGGCGTGCCAAGCATCGCTCCCGTCCCTCCACAGAGAATCCCGTTGGGAATGTCTAACTATAGTGTCACGCCTCGTGCATCCGCTGAAGTCCAGCCGTCGTGGACGATTACGAGACACACGCACACACACACGCACACACACACACACACTCACACAACCCCTCCTTCTCACGCCTTTGCTTTTCCCCGTGGATGGTCTGTCAGGTAGCTGTGGGCCATCGTTGCCATAACAACCGTTAAGTCGTGCTTCTGGGTCCGTGGTTACTGGGATGAGTCATGGCGTGGGCTGGGTTGGCCCACAGGTCAGTCTGTCTGAACACCAGAACCTAGAGGAGGACGCAGGCTGTGGTGGAGGGGGAGGGGGAGATGGCTGGATGTCTGTCTGAACACCAGAACCTAGAGGAGGACGCAGGCTGTGGTGGAGGGGGAGGGGGAGATGGCTGGATGTCTGTCTGAACACCAGAACCTAGAGGAGGACGCAGGCTGTGGTGGAGGGGGAGGGGGAGATGGCTGGATGTCTGTCTGAACACTAGAACCTAGAGGAGGACGCAGGCTATGGTGGAGGTGGCTAGATGTCTCCTCAAGTTCATCTAGAATCTCATCATAGCTTCTTAGGGTTTATAGAAGTATCGATGGTGTACTTTGGGCGTAGCATAGTGTACGTAGTGTGTTAGCCCTGCTGGTCTGAGGTCCTGTCTTTTTGTGAAACCCACATTTCTAAGAAGGGAGAAAATCCAAAATCTTTAATGTCTGGTTCCCGCACAAGGTTTTGTGTGTGTGCGTGCGTGCGTGCGTGCGTGTGCGTGTGTGTGCGTGTGTGTGTGTGTGTGCGCGTGTGTGTGCGCGTGTGTGTGCGCGTGTGTGTGCGCGCGTGCGTGTGTGTGTGTGCGTGTGTGCGTGCGTGCGTGCGTGCGTGCGTGCGTGCGCGCGCGTGTGTGTGTGTGTGTGCGCGCGCGCGTCTGTTGCGTCACGGCATTAAAAGCTTTCATTTCCTCTCACCCTTCCTCTCACCCTTGTAGGGTGAGGCGCTGAGGCAGATTCTGGTTAACCGTTACTATGGCAACTTCCACCGGAGTGGGGGCCGACGAGACAGCCTGACGGTGTACAACGTGGGGGCCCTTAGTCCTGCGGGAGCCAGCAAGAGCCAATCAGGTGGGCAGGCATGTGTGATGTCACAGATCTGAATAAACCGGGGTTTATTACTTGTGCGTTGTGAATAGGATGTATGTGTGTTATTTTTTTATCCTACCATGATGGACGCACGCCGGTGTTCTCTTGAGTAGCCGCTGACGCCTCTAAGGTCAGGGTCTGGGTTAGGGTCAGGGTCAGGGTTAGGGTCAGGGCCTGGGTCTGGGTTAGGGTCTGGGTTAGAGTCAGGGTCTGGGTTAGAGTCAGGGTCTGGGTTAGAGTCAGGGTCTGGGTCAGGGTCTGGGTTAGGGTCTGGGTCAGGGCCTGGGTTAGGGTCAGGGCCTGGGTCTGGGTTAGGGTCAGGGTTAGGGTCAGAGTCCAGCTCCGAGCGGTCTTATCTCAGCGGGTTAGTGCTGCGGCAGGGTTTGTTATGGACGCTGGTCTCCGTGTCTAGCCCTGGACTCTGCGTCAAGGCCACCGCTGGACTGCCTCCACTCGGATCTCAGCGCAGAGAGCTCCAGAGAACAAGTGTTATCGGAGCTACAGCGAGCCACTTCCCCCCACGGCACCTCGTCTCGTGGGAGGTGTGCAGAGAAGCCAGAAGAAGCCGCGGCTCTTTTCTTGTCTCCGTCACGGATTGTGTCTCTTCGAGGACACGTCGCGCGCGGTGTGAAGTGGCGTGCCGACACATTGACCCGGGGTCACCGGGGTCACCGGGGTCCGCACGGCTCCGGCGTGCGACGGTGGAACCGCCGCGAGTGCGCTGTGAACAACGTGGTGTTGGTATCCACGACGACGGGCCGCCTGTTCGCTCGGCGGTGTTAGAAACCGGTTCAGCAAGTCAAACGTTCCCCCTGTTCGTCCTGGCTCTCCATCATCCCCCTGTGCACCAGAATGCTGGCAGCCGGCCAGAGCCCTCTATACCTCACGCAGTACGCCGTGTGTGTGTGTGTGTGTGTGTGTGTGTGTGTGTGTGCGTGTAATCCACTTTACCCTGTTGCTAGGCGATAGGCCGCTACTTCCTGTGAGAGTGGCCCTGCAGCTGTTGCCTGAAACGAGAGCCAGGCTGAGGGCTCCATATGGTCCACTGAGTTTGTGTCCCGGGGGGGGGGGGTGTAACGCACAGGCACATTCAAATAGAGTTCAGAGTACCGAAGGGCCTTAGGTCACATGACCACACGCTCGCTGTGCTGGGGGGGTCCCACCGTACCGGCGTGGGTTAAGCCTTTAACCCGGTGCCCTGCGTTGGTGTATGGTCGCGCTGTAGCCGTGGGCTTAGCACAGATTATCTGCAGGCTTTCGTCAGCTCTACACGACATTGCGGTCTTCTGTTGGCCACACCCTTTAGCGCCGCCCGTGTTGAGACGGCGGTTGTCTCCGGGGCCACAGGACAAAGAGCCGGCGTATTGTGGGGTCTGCTTGTTGTTTACTGGCTGTCCACACGTCCAAAGACGGAGGGATAAATCCATCTGGGGCGGTCGGCCGGGTCAGGTTGAAGGTCTGGCGAGCTAAAAGGAGCCATGTCTTTAAATGGAGTTGGAATTGGAGAGGAGTCCCAGGAGAGAGGGGGTCCCAGGGAGGGGTCCAGGAGAGAGAGGGGTCCATGAGAGAGAGGGGTCCAGGAGAGAGGGGTCTCAGAGATAGAGGTCTCAGAGAGGGGTCCATGAGAGAGAGGGGTCCATGAGAGAGAGGGGTCCAGGAGAGAGAGGGGTCCAGGAGAGAGAGGGGTCCATGAGAGAGAGGGGTCCATGAGAGAGAGGGGTCCATGAGAGAGAGGGGTCCATGAGAGAGAGGGGTCCAGGAGAGAGAGGGGTCCATGAGAGAGAGGGGTCCAGGAGAGAGGGGTCTCAGAGATAGAGGTCTCAGAGAGGGGTCCATGAGAGAGGGGGGTCCATGAGAGAGAGGGGTCCAGGAGAGAGAGGGGTCCAGGAGAGAGAGGGGTCCATGAGAGAGAGGGGTCCATGAGAGAGAGGGGTCCAGGAGAGAGAGGGGTCCAGGAGAGAGAGGGGTCCAGGAGAGAGAGGGGTCCAGGAGAGAGAGGGGTCCAGGAGAGAGAGGGGTCCATGAGAGAGAGGGGTCCAGGAGAGAGAGGGGTCCAGGAGAGAGAGGGGTCCAGGAGAGAGAGGTCTCAGGGAGGGGTCCAGGAGAGAGGGGTCTCAGGGAGGGGTCCAGGAGAGAGAGGGGTCCCAGAGAGAGGGGTCTCAGAGAGGGGTCCCAGAGAGAGAGAGGGGTCCAGGAGAGAGAGGTCTCAGGGAGGGTCCCATGGAGGGGTCTAGGAGAGAGAGGTCTCAGGGAGAGGGGTCTCAAGGAGGGGTCCAGGAGAGGGGTCTCAGAGAGGGGTCCAGGAGAGAGAGGTCTCAGGGAGGGTCCCACGGAGGGGTCCAGGAGAGAAGGGTCCCAGGGAGAGAGAGGGGTCCAGGGGGGAATCCCGGCTAGGCGTCGTGTACATATGCCAGCCAGATTAGTTTTGTGGACAGTAGGCTAGCAGAGACCCTGGTCTGAGGTGAGCGGAGGGCTAATCTCGTGTAGCCAGACTGGCGCTGGGTGCTAGCAGGCTAAGGAGTGTCCTCACACTTTCAGCTGCTGCAATGACGCCAGTGAGAATGGCTCCTTTCTATAATCATCTGTTGTTTGAATCACAGAAGGTTATTGCAATATTTCCTCTTTTGTTTACATCATGTCTGAATAATATCTGGCACTCTTCTAAAAGGAGGAGGACAGAAAGGAACAAAGGCCATGTCGACAGTATTTATGTATTCAACTTGATCCCAATTGTCCGTAGCATACAATACATAATTATGGTTAAGAAACCATTAGAAATAAGGAATAGGCCAACGGGACGTCGGTGTCACGCTGGAACGGTTTTACTGCAGTTAGTGTCATCCCGCCATTACCCTGACTGAGCTGGAGCCCATGAACCCCACAGCTTTGACCCTTGACCTCACCGTCCCTGCCGTCTGTCTCAGGCCTAGGCGGGCCGGGGACCCTGAGCCGCGGGGAGATGGGTCTGGCCGAGGTGCAGTGTCACCTGGACAAGGAGGGCGCGTCGGACCTGGTCATCGACCTGATCATGAACGCCACCAGCGACCGGGTCTTCCAGGAGAGCATCCTGCTGGCCATCGCCCTCCTGGAAGGAGGGAACACCACCATACAGGTCAGTCTGGAGGAAACACCACCCTACAGGGAGGGAACACCACCATACAGGTCAGTCTGGAGGAAACACCACCCTATAGGTCAGTCTGGAGGGAACACCACCCTACAGGTCAGTCTGGAGGAAACACCACCCTATAGGTCAGTCTGGAGGGAACACCACCCTACTGGTCAGTCTAGAGGGAACACCACCCTACAGGGAGGAAACACCACCCTATAGGTCAGTCTGGAGGGAACACCACCTTACAGGTCAGTCTGGAGGGAACACCACCCTACAGGGAGGAAACACCACCCTATAGGTCAGTCTGGAGGGAACACCACCCTACAGGTCAGTCTGGAGGAAACACCACCCTATAGGTCAGTCTGGAGGGAACACCACCCTACAGGTCAGTCTGGAGGAAACACCACCCTATAGGTCAGTCTGGAGGGAACACCACCCTATAGGTCAGTCTGGAGGGAACACCACCCTACAGGGAGGAAACACCACCCTATAGGTCAGTCTGGAGGGCACACCACCCTACAGGGAGGGAACACCACCCTATAGGTCAGTCTGTAAGGAACACCACCCTACAGGGAGGGAACACCACCCTATAGGTCAGTCTGGAGGGAATACCACCCTACAGGGAGGGAACACCACCCTATAGGTCAGTCTGGAGGGAACACCACCCTACAGGGAGGGAACACCACCCTATAGGTCAGTCTGGAGGGAACACCACCCTACAGGGAGGGAACACCACCCTATAGGTCAGTCTGGAGGGAACACCACCCTACAGGGAGGGAACACCACCCTATAGGTCAGTCTGGAGGGAACACCACCCTATAGGTCAGTCTGGAGGGAACACCACCCTACAGGGAGGGAACACCACCCTATAGGTCAGTCTGGAGGGAACACCACCCTACAGGGAGGGAACACCACCCTATAGGTCAGTCTGGAGGGAACACCACCCTATAGGTCAGTCTGGAGGGAACACCACCCTACAGGGAGGGAACACCACCCTATAGGTCAGTCTGGAGGGAACACCACCCTATAGGTCAGTCTGGAGGGAACACCACCCTACAGGTCAGTCTGGAGGGAACACCACCCTACAGGGAGGGAACACCACCCTTACAGGTCAGTCTGGAGGGAACACCACCCTATTGGTCAGTCTGGAGGGAACACCACCCTATTGGTCAGTCTGGAGGGAACACCACCTCTTTTCTTTTTTAAATCTCCATTGCGGCGTCTTTCTGTCTGTCCACATGTCACGCTGTCTGTCTCTCTCTCTCCCAGCCTGTCTGTGTGCATGGTGTTGCATAAGCCGCCAATTTGCATAACGGCATCGGGGGGGGGGGGGGGGGGGGGGGGGGGGGGGGGTTAATAGTGCTCTGCTCAGCGCTGACTTCCCACGACCGCCTGCCTTTACCCCCCCCCCCACGCCCACGCCCAGCCACGTCACGTGACCAAGCCTGTTACATAAGACCTGTGTGAATGAACAATGAGGAATGTCTCAGGCTTCGAAACATTCCAGTCTCTCTCTCGCTCTCTCTCTGTTTGTCTCGCTCTCTCTCTCTCTCTCCACCCCACCCAAACTGGGTCATGCTGGGCCTCCGGAAACTGGGGCAGTGGGGAGCAATGGAGGGGTGGTGGGAGGGAGACTGGAGCTCCCCTGGTTGCTGTTTTTCGCCGACCAGCGGGAACTTCCTCGGAGCAGAACGTGCCCGGGCAGCGCAGCGCAGCGTTAGCGTTAGTGTTAGCGTTAGCATCGTCACGTGAGCCATCTGCGCGGCTAGTCCGTGAAAAGCTGCGTCGGGGATTTCCTGGAGCTACAAAACCCCAACTTTGCAGGCAGCTTTTTATATTTGGTGGAAACTGCTGTATTTCACCTTAAGACATAATACATGCCTTGGTTCTGTTGTTACTTGAACAAATACATGGATATGGAAATGAAGAAAGCTTTCATTGCTTCCTGGTAGGGCTGACATCTGTTCAGGGCTGTTGCCTGTTCATAGAACGTACATGGTGCCCAGAAATAAACCAGACTGAACCACTCAGGCACTCACGTACGCTCTCGCTCTTGCTCTCGCTCTCTCTCTCTCTCTCTCTCGGTGTGTGTGTGTGTGTGTGTGTGTGTGTGTGTGTGTGTGTGTGTGTGTGTGTGTGTGTGTGTGTGTGTGTGTGTGTGTGTGTGTGTGCGTGCCTGAGGAACTTTCCATTCCAGACTCCGTGTTATTCAGGACTCGTACCGGGGGCTGCCTGCAGCAAGACACACACACACACACACACACACACACACACACACACACACACACACACACACACGGCTGCAGCATTCCTAGTTTCCTTGGAGCGTCCTCGCTCCTGAAAGCCCAGGAGCGCTACCGTCCGCACCGTGACGTCGCGACCCCTGACCTTTGTGACGGGTCAGGAACCCGGGCAGGACAAGCCTTCTCAGAGGGGGGGGGGGGGGGGGGGCGCGACCAGACGGACGGTGTGGGGAATAAATCACAGACAACGACGACAACAAAAACAACCCAGACACCATGGAGTCTCAGAAGCCTTGAAAGGCGGCGAGGGAACTTAACGAGAGGACTGCGTTTCCATTTGGTCGTTAGGGGGTGTTGCCTGAAGTGGGAGGGAGGGAGGGAGGGAGGGAGGGAGGGAGGGAGGGGGGAGAGGAAGTATAAATAGCGGTTATATAACATCCCTTTGTTGATGCCAAGCAGTGGAGCGGAAGGGGAGAAGGGAGAGAGCTGTGACCTTGTTTTCAGAGCCGCCACCCCCCACCCCCCCCCTCCCCCCTCGACCAAATCCTCTCCCCCTCATTCCAGTCAGTGTCTCCATGGTTACAGACGGGCATGGTGTTTACCCAACACGCCAGGAGGGCCCTGAGATTCTCTCTCGCACTCGCTCTCACTCTGTCACGATCGCTCCATCCCTCCGTGTGTTGCTTCCTCCATGGCGTCGTCCGTCCGTCTGTCCGTCCGTCATGTCAGCCCAGTCCTTGGTTCAGCAGCGCTATCAAAACACCGATGGCCTCTTGATACGGCCGCACGGACTCTGGAGGTTAACGCGTGACGGGACCTGCCTCAGAGCGCTCAGAGTGCTCAGAGGCAGGTCCCGTCTGCGTTAACTCTGCGTGCCTGCAGCGCCCCCGCTGGAGAACGAGCGCCACTGCATCGGCCATGCAGTTTATTATTTTATAAGAATTCGAAATTACGACCATGTTTTTTTTATTTTAAAACATAATAGATCATAGATGCCGCCCACTGCGCCCCCCTCAATTGTCATATTGTCATTACTATTGGTTGGTATATTGGTATTGATCGGGGAAATGCTGTGGGAAAATACTGACTTCCCCTAGAGAAGAATAAAGCACGCATGATGGGACTGTAGGCAGTAAATGTAGGAAGCATAAAGAGATCAACAAGTGGCTTAACAACAGAAAGTAGCCTACATATTGCATTGTCTAGAAGCAACGGTAGTATGAAACCCCGACCAAAGGGACGGCTACAGATTGCAGACGGAAAACTGTACTTGCGCCAACAGTAGTGGCCCGTCAGCACATCAACACACACACTCCTCACACACACCTCCGCAGCGCCGCTGGAAAACATGGTGCAGGAAACACTGCGTGTGTTTAGGAAAAAGCAGTTTTATCGTACGCTGATATTTCAACTGGGATGCATGAGCCCGTAAAACATCGCATGTCCAATACGCCAAAAAGCATTTGGAGCCGATCAGCCTCACGAGAGCTGTGGTGGGAACAGCTTCCCTGTGGTGGCCTCCACATGGCGACTGCCCGGAAGCTCTGCAGAGAGACTCTGAGACTCCCAGCTGACAGCCCGGTTACATAAGAACCAGGCTGTCAATCAAGTGTGTGTGTGTGTGTGTGTGTGTGTGTGTGTGTGTGTGTGTGTGTGTGTGTGTGTGTGTGTGTGTGTGTGTGTGTGTGTGTGTGTGTGTGTGTGTGTGTGTGTGTGTGTGTGTGTGTGTGTGTGTGTGTGTGTGTGTGTGTGTGTCGACACCTGGGAAAGCGAATGTGTGTGGCGTGCATGTGAGTCTTAGTGTACGTGGTCTGAAGCACGTGTGTGCACACATACTGTATGTGTATGTGTCTCTGAGCCGGCTGGGAGGGCTGTTATGTAATCGTTTCAGGGGGTGGGAGGGAGGGGGGAGTGTGTTTTGCTTGGATCAGTGTAATCTGCCCCCCCCCCTCCCTGGCCATGGGTCCCATGTTTTGCCCTCTCTCACCCACCTCCCCCTCCTCCCCCATCTCTCACCCACCACCTCCTCCCTTCTCTCTCACCCACCACCTCCCCCTCTCTCACCCACCCCCCCTCCTCCCCCCTCTCTCACCCACCACCTCCCCCTCCTCTCACCCACCTCCCCCTCCTCCCCCCTTCTCTCACCCACCACCTCCCCCTCCTCTCACCCACCTCCCCTTCTCACTCACCTCCCCCTCCCCCCTCTCTCACCCACCACCTACCCATTCTCTCTCACCCACTACCTCCTCCTCTCTCACCCACCTCCCCCTCCTCCCCCCTCTCTCACCCACCACCTCCCCCTCCTCTCACCCACCTCCTCCCCCCTCTCACCCTCTCACCCACCACTTAAACCTCTCTCACCCATCACTTACACCTCCTCCCCTCTCTCACCTCCCCCACCCCCACCCCCTCCCTCTTGCTACCTGACTGCCCACCCCGTCATTCGGTTATTTATTGCAAGACGTCCTTGCCTGGCTTCTCTCCCCCTCCCCCCCCTCCCCCCCCTCCCCCCGGCTCCTATCTCTTCCTCCCTGGCTTGGGGCTGTGTGTGTGTGTGTGTGTGTGTGTGTGTGTGGGGCGGCAGTTGCCTGGGGGGGGGGGGGGGGGGGGGGGGGGGGAAGCTGCTCAGGGCCCTAGAGCTCACAATGATGTCATTGTTTGAGCGGGTCTGAGCAGAGGTAGGTATAAGGTTAGTATTATGGGGATAGTAGATAGTAGGAAGGGGATAGTAGATAGTAGGATGGGGTTAGTAGATAGTAGGATGGGGTTAGTAGATAGTAGGTTGGGGTTAGTAGATAGTAGGATGGGGATAGTAGGATGGGGTTAGTAGATAGTAGGATGGGGTTAGTAGGATGGGGATAGTAGATAGTAGGTTGGGGATAGTAGGATGGGGATATGTGAGTGTTTGGTTTGTTGAGCTGAAAAGACAGCGGGACTTTGAACTTCATTTCTAGGATTTATAACATATGGGGCTGAACACATGCAGGCATGCACACACACACAAACATGCACATAGACACTCATGCGCACACACACAAACATGCACAGACACACAAACAAATGCACATACACACACACACAAACATGGACATAGACACACACACACACAGCATTGACAGGAGAGCGTGTAAGAGCGACTGGTCCTTTATCGTTTGCCTTTACAACTGTTTATCTGCAGCAGCTCTGCTTACGTCTACCCTGGAAACCACGGCTGGTTATGCAACACGCTCTGACACTGGCCTAGATGGCGCATGATAACGTTCTGTCAGTCACAGTCCCTCCTCCGCCATCAATCAGGGTCAGTCAGTTCCTCGTCCATCCATTCGTCGCTCTCTCGCTCGCTCTCTCGCTCGCTCTCTCGCTCTCTCGCTCTCTCTCTCGCTCTCTCGCTCTCTCTCTCGCTCTCTGCCTCGGCCGTCTCCCCTTCCCCGCTGGCCTAAGTAGGCCAGGCTCTGTGTTGTTTTGCTTCCTTGGGCCCGGCCGTGTGTGGAAGCCTGGCCCGCAGGCTGCTGCAGATAACAGCTCTTACATAACCCAGACAACACTTGTGTGGCGAACTGGGACACCGTGTGTATGTTGCAGCCATGGGTTGGAAACTGCTCTAATTCCACTCTGACCTCGTCCCCGTAAGAACTAATTATCGGAGTCAAAATGTGGTTTTTGGAGAGGGCTCGACCCCTTTGCCACTCCCGTTATGTAATGCATTGTGGGGGGTTCTGTCGGTACTGTGCTGGTTCTGGTGGGTTGATACCGCACCTTTTCTTCGGTGGTGGGGGGGGGGGGGGGTACAGTGCTGTATATTCCTATGATGCATGCTGGGCCAGTGTGGAGGGCAGGTTATGTGGACTGTCTTGTGATAATGCAGCCAGCGCTCCGTGCTGCGTGCTACAGCCGAAGATAAGGCTGTAGCAGCCAGCGCTCCGTGCTACAGCCGAAGATAAGGCTGTAGACACGCTGTTGGTCCGTGGTCACCGCAGCGCTCGCCGGCCTGAACCAATCAGCGGCCTCCTGGCGTCTGGCGCCCGCTGCACTCCTTATAAGGACTGCTGTAGCGCGTGTTTTAAAGGTTGCGTAACCGCGGCATCTGTCTGATGCTATTATCAGTTGTCATGATGTGGTGTTCATGTTTATAATCCTCTTGGATTGCGTCTTTGCATGCTACGGCCTCAACTAGGTCTCTTCTATGAGCCAGATCTTTCTTTATCGCCTTTGTAAACTCGTCCTAGTTGTATCCGAGGAAAAGGAAAGGAGCTCATGGTGTAGTCTTGTGATGGTGTAGTCTTGCAGTCGCTAAAATGTCCTTAACCTCCCCACCAGCCTTTCCCTAGTGGCCACACGTAGACCATTTCCATGCTATATTTCCCAATCCCCACCCAGTGTCATAAGGGTCGATCCCAAGACCGACTGTGATTCCCTTTCCCCTTTTCGAACCACCCCTCGCTGGCGCCCAGGACTCCTTCTTCCGGCGCCTGATGGCAGACAAGAAGTCCGAGAAGTTCTTCCGGGTCTTCTATGAGCGCATGAAGCTGGCCCAGCTGGAGATCAAAGCCACGGTGACGGTCAACACCAGCGACCTGGGCAACCGCAAGAGAGACGAGGACGCGCTGGACAAGGACGTCCCCGCACGCAAGAAAGGTCCGCCCTCCTGTCGCCTTTTTGCCTTTTGTCTTTGGGAATGCGCTTCCCTTCTTCGCTACCTTCCCGTGTTCCATCCAGCCAATCACAATCAGTCTCTGGTTTCCGGATGGAGCGGTCGTGTGTGTGTGTGTGTGTGTGTGTGTGTGTGTGTGTGTGTGTGTGTGTTGTGTGTGTGTGTGTGTGTGTGTGTGTGTGTGTGTGTGTGTGTGTGTGTGTGCGTGTGCGGTGTGTGTGCGTGTGTGTCATGGCTGTTCGCTAAGCTCTTCTTCGCTAACCGTCCGTGTGTCCGTCCTCCAGCCAAAGACTCCCCCGTGGTGGTGACGGAGGACGCCCGCGACCAGCTGCTGGAGGCCTCCTCCGCCACCAAGAAGGCCTTCAACTCGTACCGCCGCGACGCCGACGCCGAGGACCACTTCTCCTCGGCCGACGGTCAGCCCAGCGCCGGGGACAAGAGCCAGGACGAGGGCGAGATGAGCTTCATCATCGTCATCATGCAACCTATCCTACGCTTCCTGCAGCTGCTCTGTGAGAACCACAACAGGGACCTCCAGGTGGGTTCTGACCCCAGACCCCCAGACCTCCAGACCCCCAGACCTCCAGACCCCTGGACCCCCAGACCCCCTGACCCCCTGACCCCTGGACCCCCAGACCCCCTGACCCCCAGACCCCTGGACCCCCAGACCCCCTGACCCCCAGACCCCTGGACCTCCTGACCCCAGACCCCTGGACCCCCAGACCCCTGGACCCCCAGACCCCTGGACCCCCAGACCCCCTGACCCCCAGACCCCTGGACCTCCTGACCCCAGACCCCTGGACCCCCAGACCCCCTGACCCCCAGACCCCCAGACCTCCAGACCCCAGACCCCTGGACCCCCAGACCCCCTGACCCCCAGACCCCCAGACCCTGGACCCCCAGACCCCCTGACCCCCAGACCCCTGGACCTCCTGACCCCAGACCCCTGGACCCCCAGACCCCTGGACCCCCAGACCCCTGGACCCCCAGACCCCCTGACCCCCAGACCTCCTGACCCCCTGACCCCCAGACCCAGGTTCTATGCAGAACACCGTCCATTTGAACGAGGAATGGGGCGTTGTAATCAGTCAAGTCCAATCAACCTCTATTTCACAGCGTGGTTTGTGGTCAAATGGCAGTACAAGTGAAACATCACGACAGGAACAAGAAGAAGGGAGTTCAAAGTGAACATCAGGAGGTTTGAGCCGACAACAGGAACTAAACATGAGTCTACTAGAACAATATGATTGAGAATCACACCGAGGCGTTTTAGAGGTAGAATTAACGAAGGAAAACTACACTAAGGGATTAGGAGAGAGTTCAGCTAAAAAGTGATGCTTCAAGACGCTGACCTTAGTAATAAGGACTGATATATTGCCCATATCACCGGTACATAATCAGCAGCACGCTCTCTTTCCTGTCTGTCCAGAACTTCCTACGGTGCCAGAAAAACAAGAACAACTACAACCTGGTGTGCGAGACGCTGCAGTTCCTGGACTGCATCTGCGGCAGCACCACGGGGGGCCTGGGGCTCCTGGGGCTCTACATCAACGAGAAGAACGTGGCGCTCATCAACCAGACGCTGGAGAGCCTCACGGAGTACTGCCAGGGCCCGTGTCACGAGAACCAGGTACCGCGGGAACACAAACGAGACGCTCGGTCCGAACGAGCGCTGCTCGACTCGTGGGGAAGCCTCTCTTTTTTGTGGTTTGTTGTTTTATCTCCTGTTGAGATCGTAGCTGAGATCAGCGGCGCTAACGCGGACGATTCATCGGAGTCTCACGCTCCCATCTGTCGCAATGTCACAAAATGTTCTTCCGTCATCTTCAGGGAAAGTCCCCCATCGAGATGTTTTGCATTACTTCATAGCATCGATATGTTTTAAAATGACTTAAAATCAGGCGGGGCTTTTCAATCTCTCCAGAACTGCATCGCCACCCATGAGTCCAACGGCATCGACATCATCATCGCCCTGATCCTGAACGACATCAACCCCCTGG